>CM034146.1:765312550-765912550 GCA_019776745.2 Taxus chinensis | reverse complement strand
TGACAACTCATCAGATTTAGATTTGGTGTGTTGATCATATTTTCCCAATGTCTTCTCTATAAAATTTATGCAAAAGAAGGATTTACCAACATTCTTCAATAATAGAGGTTACAAAATAGGTTCTCTTACCTTGGTTGAAAGGCACAACCTAAAATAGTTAGGATAAGATCACATCCATTTAAGGTGCTATCTATCTCTCCAAAAATCTAGAATAATAAAGGGTCAGTTAGATTTCATCCCCAGCTATAAAACAAAACACATTTATGATCTTTCTACCTCTAAGCTCCCTATTGAATTTGTGTTTATGCTCGGCTTAAAAAGGAGAACGAATTTGGATACCAAAACTTTCTGGTGCCGTTGTCAGGGACTATTTAAATAATTTAATGTTTTCCAGACCCTGGTAATGTTTCTTGTCAGTTCTATGTAAAAATATGTTTTGTAAATATCATTCTCTAGTAAGATCTATAAGGATTGAACAAAGTTATATGTTCTGTGCGTGTTTTCTATCCAATTTTTCCAACAGTTATTGTACCAGGTTTGCCTCACCATTGATAAATTTAGGTAAAAGAAGATCATATCTGGATAAGTTTTACAAGATTCTAGTACTAACAGACATTTGACATATTATCTTGTAGTGCATTTTTGCACATCTGAGGTGAAAATCTTTAGTGGTGACTTCGTGTTCATTTATTTTGGTAAATTTCCAGTGTCTTAACCTCTGTCACTTGAAAATTTGTTTCTAATATTTGCAAAGCTGGAAGGAAGAAGTTCTTTCTTCACCGTAGACCCTAGTAGAAGGTTATTTCTAGAGTTTAGAAAGTATGAATTCAAAAGGAGGAAGAATTTTGGAAGGTTATTGGAGATCAAGCATCAAGAAAAGAGGTCTCCATTGGTGAAACTGATTGGCATGTGATTGAAGACTGCAATGCTTCCTCAATTGCTTCTTAATCAAGGAGTATTTTTATAAATCCTAAATCCTCCATATGAAGAGGGGGGACCTTCTCATTCTACCCCTATATTTGAAAGATTTACATCTCATTATACCCATGTATTTTCCCAATCTACTAGTGTTTCTTTTGTGAAAAAGAGTCTTTAGGGGATAATCATTCTAAAAATTGTATCTTTATACCACACAGGCCCCTCACTCATCATCACTTTGTTTCCCTTATAAGATCACCTCCTCAGAATAATATGGTGCAGCCTCTACCCATAACTTCATTTGTCATTAATACTTTTGGTCCCATTAGTTTTATTGGTATGGATGGCTATCTGAATGTTGTGCCACAGGATGTAAGAAACAGATTACCTAAGTTTCAAGGAAATAATGCAATAACTAGTGATCAACACCTGAAACTCTTTGTCAATATGATGGAGGATTTTGAAATAGAGTGTGAAGATGTATACATTACATTATTTATTCATACTCTAGAAGAGGATGCAAGGGACTGGTATAAAGCTCTACCTGATAACTCTATTGATTCTTAGACTGAAATGAAGAATGCATTTAGATTGCAGTATGGTGACAGAAAATACCATAGGTTTATTTTGTCAGAATTTGAGAATATTAAAAAGAATCCTAATGAATCAGTGTATGACTTTAATATGAGATTCAATAAGACATTGATAATATTTACTTTGAATTTGAGGCCATGTGATAAATCTTGTCTTACAAATTATGTTGATGCATTTGACAAGAATGTTGCATACTATTTGAGGGATAAAAACCTAGGCACTTTGAGGCAGGCCTTTACCATGGCTTTGCAAATTGAGAAAAACATCAAAGCAGTTAGAAAAACTCCTAAGAGGGAGGGTGTCAAACTGATAAACCTAGAAAAACCTCAAGCATGCAAGAGTGTGGATCTTTAGGAGGCTATTAAAACTTTGGCAGGGGTTGTCAAAGAAATTTCTTACAAACTAGTCTAGGTAGAGAAAGGAATTGGGAAGAGTTCACAAGGTTAGCAAAAGGCACAAAATCATGATAGATTTGGAAATAATCCCAGGGGTGATCAGAGGTCAAATTACAGAGGTAAAGGACCCATGGGATTTGTAAATAGACATCCCCAAGCATGTGAAAGTAGAATGGTGCCTGATCCTCTGACTTCCCCCGGTTGTTGTTGTTGATGAAGCTAATGAGATTGATTTGTGTGATAGATGTTTTCTACCCCATCCTCCATGTGAAGTAAATCAGCAAGAAGAAGAAGATGATAATGATGATGGTATTGATGATGATGTTTGCATGATGGGTTTCTCTTCAAACTCACAACAAGGAGCAACTTCAACCGAAGTGATAAGTGCTCGAACTGCTACAAATTTTCGGGATTTCATTCACCGGGTACCACTTCTTTCTCCTTCTCATACTTTTGAAGTATATGTAGTGCAATATTTTTAAATACCTAATAATAGATTTGAGTATTTAAGAGCTTTAATGACAATTAAGTATGATGGAGGAATCTCTTCGGATGAAGATAGGCAGTTACTGATGAACATTGTTATTGCTCAAGAAAAGGATTATAATACTAGGAGTAGAGTTTTTAAAGGGGTAGGGCCTCAAGCCAAACCTAAAAATCCATTGCTTACTAGTATTCCTAAAGAGGCTCCTAAGAAAGATACACCTTCCAAAGGCCTTGTTGTCCCAAAAAATATTCATACTTCTCCTCATGCCCAAATTGTCAAGAATCTCATGCCATCTGATGAGTTTTCTAATCTCCCTTCCAATGCTGCCTTGCCAAAGAATGTTCCATATGACATTACCCAAGTTTTGAGTCAAATAAAAGTTATTGTTCTAATTGTTGAGTTGCTTAGGATTCCTAAGCATAAGAAGAGAGCATTTGAGTACTTGGGATTGAAATAAGAAAAGAGTACCCTAGGTAGAAATGTAAACATTGTAGAAACTCCTCCTCCAACCATTGTAGACCTCAAAACACCACCAACATTGGAGGAGCTTGGAGAAGCACCCAAGGTTTACTTGGGGACATCTTTGGTTGAATCCCAATTAAATTTTGATCCATTTTTTACAACTTTGATCATTAAGGATAGATTGTTGCATAATTGTATGTTAGATTCTGGAGCATCATGCAATGTCATGTGTCTTGAGGTCATGAATGAGCTAGATATCAAAGTGACATCAGCATATGGAAGATGAACTACCATGGACTCTACAAAGGTTCCCATTATTAGATGTGTGAAAGGCTTGGTAGTGCAACTTACAACTTATTTGGGTAAGAACCTGAATCTTTGTGTTGTTATTGTGGATTTCTCTACCAAATGGGGCATGTTGTTATCAAGAAAGTTGGATGCAAGTGTTGGTGGAATTTTTTAGATAGATATGTATTTTTCCACCATTCCTATTGAAGGTAGCCTTGTAAAGTTATATGGGGAGAATAAAATGTTGCATCTCATTGAGGATCCAAATAACGCTTCTTATGAAGTGTTATATGCTGATGTGGATGTAGATAACTTTGTGGGGTTTGCTAATGATAGGGAGAACAAGATTGATCAATGTGAATGTATTGAAAAGGTTATTTTACCTTGGACCTTGTTATTTTATGGAGCCTGTTCCAAGTTTGGAAATGGTGCTGGTATTGTTTTTATCTCCCTAAACCAAGAAGAGTTTGTATTTTCTTTCAAAATTAATTTTGAATGCACTAATAATATTTCTAAGTATGAAGTATTATTATTACATTTGAGAATTTCTTGGAAGTATCATATTAAAGACATCATTATAAAAGGGGAATCAGAATTGATTGTCAAACAAATTATAAAATTGTATGCTACCAAAAATCAAAGAATGAAACAATACAAGCATGCGGTTTGGGATTTGATTCAAATGTTGGACTCATTTAATATTGTGCATCATGATAGAAATTTCAATACTGTTGCATACCATATTGAAGTCTTTGGATATTGGTTTAATGTTTGTTCAATGTCCCCCAATTGTGAATATAATTTTTAATTACTAACAAGGCCATCTGTCCCTGACAATGTAAAAAATTGGCAATTATTTGATGATGATGACCCAGTGAAACAGTTTCTAAAGAAAAAAGGGGAGTTTTCTTATCAGTGTATTGATTGGGAGCTAATGGTATGTGCAGCAGAAGGAAAAGAAACTTTGTTTGGCAAAGATATCATCCAATTGAAAACTAATACCATTCCTAGAGGGTTGGTTGCTCTTAAATCAAAATTTTATAATGTTTATTGCATTATTAACAGACATGCAACAGCCTCAAGGGATGTTCAAGAGCATGACCTTCGCACAAAGGAAAAACAAAGGAAGATCTGGTTGGGAAGTAATATGAACAAAGAAGAGAAACATTCCTATGTCCAATTGTTAAAGATATATCAGGACTACCTTGCTTGGTCTTATTATGAACTGAAAGCATACAAGGAGGACTTGTTTCAACATGAGATCCCTTTGGAAACAAATGCAAAACCATTCATAAAAAAGTAGAGGCTGATTAATCCACTCCTCTCCATGAAAATGTAGGAAAAATTGAAGAAGCTAAGGGATGGAGGTATTATTTGGCTAACAAGGTATTCTTCTTGGGTCGCAAACTTAGTACCCTACATGTTGATTTCTAAAGTTTTTGCTTATTTTCCCAACACCATGGTGAAAGACATCTTATCAGAGATGGAGGTCTGAAGAAAAATATGCAGATGGGTGAACAAGTTGTAAGAGTATGACAGATATCCAAACCATGAAATTGGTAAGAGGTTTGGGTCTAGATAAGCTTATGGCTGAGAGAAACCTACAAACTATTGAAATAAATGAAGTAGAAGGAGAAAGGGTGGATTCCCTTGAGAAATTAGTAAGTTCTGAATGGTAAAAAGATATAATGTTTTATCTCAGACATATATGCTGCCCTAAAAATATGAGTAAAAATAAGAAAAGATCTCTTAAGTTAGCCTATTAGAAATATGTCATTACTAATTTTGGGTTATCTTGGAAGAACCCTGAGGGAGTGCTCTTGAGATGCATTACTGAAAATGAGGCCCCTAAGATAATTTCTGATCTCCATGGAGGTGTCTGTGGGGGAAATTTTGTTGGAAGAGTTACAACACATAAAATCTTGAGGGCTAGTTATTCGTGGCCAACTCTCTTCAAGGATACAACCCTAGTGGTGAGGAAATGTGAAAATTGCCAGTGTTTTTTTGGAGAGAATGAAGGCTTCAGGATCCCTTCCTTTACAGCCTGTGTCAGTTGAATCCCCATTCAAACAATGGGGAATGGATTTCATAGGGTAAATTTCTGATCCTTCTAGTACTGGTCATAAACGGATTCTTGTAACCATTGATTATTTCACTAAGTGGATAGAAGCAATCCCCACCAAGAAGGAAACACACCAAGTGGTCATGGACTTAATGCTGAATCAAATCATATGCAGATTTCGAGTGCCAGCTAAAATTTTTGCTAATAATGCCATGAGTTTCAGAGCCAAACCCTTGGTGGAAATGTGCAAAGAGTATGGCATAAATTTGACATATGCTTCTAACTACAATCCCCAAGGAAAAGGATAGGCTGAGTCAAGTAATAAAAACTTGTTGAAGATCATTAGAAGAAACCTTGGAGCTGAACAAAAGGAGGTGGGGTGAGCAACTGAAGTTTATTATTTGGGATAACAGAATCACTGTCAAAAGAGCTACTAGTAAAAGCCCATTTGAATTGGTATATGGAACTCAAGCTCTTTTGCCCCTCCATTTGCAATTGTCTTCATTTTAGTTTATTGAACAGATTGATGACCAAGAAGTTAGTTCATATGATGCTTGAATCAATCAGATTATTGATCTGGATGAAGAGAGAAGGGCATCCCATGAGCGACATGTGAAGTTCATAGAAAAATGTTGAAGAGGCTATTTGATAAAAAAGTGACACCCAAATTTTTCAGCATTAGGGATCTTGTGCTATTATGAGATAGCATGCATGAAGATAAGGGAAAGCATGGTAAATTTGATGCATTGTGGATGGGCCCTTATTTAATTGATATTCGAATTGGTGAAAATACATTCTTCCTAAAAGACCTAGATGGGGAACTACTTGAATTTCCTGTTAATGGAAGGCATTTGAAGCATTTCCTTGATTGATTGCTCAGAATCAAGGTATATTCCATTTGTATAGTGTATAGTTCTTTTTTCTTGTTTGCTTTTGTGTTTTTATTTGTTCTAGTCCTTGGTGACCTGGTTTTACTGGTTTCTCAATTTCATTTTTTGGAGGATGGTTATGGTTTTTTTTCTCTGTAGGCTTATTCTTTGACTTCGTTGCCCAATGGTATGTTTTTGGCACTTGGTCTGCTCTTGGCACTTGGTCTGATATTTTTTCTTGTGGCACTCACAGGGAGTGCCCATCCCCAATTCAGAGCCTATGTTGGTGCTCAAATTTGTCTCACCCCATTTGTCATTAAAATTCTTTAGATTATGGCCTCTATTATGTTTTCTGTCTCCACGGGCTCAAATGGTGGTTGTCCTGCATTTTACGGTTTGATGGGTATAATTTCTCGGTCAAAATTACTTCTTGGAATCTGTTAAAAAGTGTCCATTGTCTTTGGATGTGGCTCTACGGGGCACTTTAAAAATTCTTAGGCTCACTTCAACATAAAACATGTCCACGTGGATGCTTCCACCAGGATTTCCCATACTTAGACTTTTCACGCAACTTCCTAAAGGGGTGTGGGACATGTGGAGGGACCGCACATGTTTTGTGGACCGACCCTTGAGTTTTATTTTGAAGAAGTGTCAGGAGGACACTTGGAGACTCTACTAGACTAAGACATGTGTTGGGCCCATGCTTGTTTGGGGTCTCTACTTTTCAGGACCATCTCAAAGTGTGCCATTGAGACACGTAACAGGTAGGAAAATAGAGGTGTGGGTCTGTGGGGAAAATATGGAACTTTTTCCATTTTGTAAAATAGGGATAAAATTTGTAAGTTGAAGTGCATGACTCACTAGGAACCCACATTGGGACATGTGTCAAGCCCGTTTCTCAAAGGGTAGAGGGGTGGAGAAAAATGTTAACATTTTACTTTTTTCCAAAAAATTATAAAATATTAAAAGGTACCCCCAGACTCGTTTCCAATTGCATTTTTCCATGAGAAGGGCTCATATTAAAAGTTGAAATGTAGGATCAATGGTAGCTATACATTTCATTTGATTTTTCCACCATTAAAGCTCCAGGATTTTTAGAGATGCATTTTTACATCATTCTTCATTAATTTTTTGGCAAATTTGTGTTGTTTGGGTCTGTAAAGTTTAATTGAATCAATTTGGGAGCTCAATTTGTAGCTCTGAAGTACTCTTTGAGTGGATTTTTTTCTTAGGATCATGTAGAAATGCAATATGCTAGATCCAAAAGTTGCTGAGTAAAATTTTAGAAGTGAAAAGGAAAGAAAAAGGATGAAATTATTAAAGGTACATGTGCAAAAGGTTAAAAATGGCATTGCCTTGAGAGTAAAAAGGGATGACCTGTCAAGTCCAACTACGCAGAGGCTCCGAAAAATGATTAAAAAGGGGATTTCTCGCATGATAGAATCAGAATGATTAAAGGGACTCCTGAAAAGTTGTGGCATGGTATCCTAGTCATTAGTCGAGGGCCCAAGAAATATGATCTGTTCATAGTTGGTCCACCTGGAAGATTTCAGATCTGAATTTGTTAAATGTCTCTGTCTGAAACAAATTGGTAACAAGCAAAGGTCCCTCAAATATTCTTCTCTTTTGAGGGGAAAAGGGTGTTGCAGGTGCCAAGGGTGAAGAATATGCCTCCATTTAGAACAATGATGTAAATATTTGCAATGATTCACCTTTTTTTAAAACACCTGGCAACCTTTTTACGAATCTATTGAATGTCACTTTCTACAAATCATGATCCAATATGTGCAACAAAGGTGCTTCAAATATTCCTCTTTTGGGGGGGGGGGAAATTGGATGTAAAGGGTGTATTATAAATGCAATGAGATTACTCTTGTAAATAGGTCGGGAGTTCATTTTCATGAGAAAATTTGGAGAAAAGCTCATCCTTCTAACAAAAATTTCTTAGAAACCAGGTTAACTTCCTATGTGTTATATTTTCATTCACGTTGAGTTGGTTACAAGTGTATAGCCATCAACAAGCTCTGAGATTGTTTAAAATAACTCTCCCCTGTTGATGAATCTAATAAAATTTGAGTTAATTTGTGTTAAATCTCTGGCAATTTTTGTGTTTATTTCACTTTCAGAATGTCTGCAAATAGTTTTTCCTGTTCCTATCACAATCTTATATCAAAATCTCTTTGAATCACATAGATCTTAATCATTGTGATAGCTTAGTGGCATCTGCAATTTCATTTTTCAGAAGATATTTCATCTGGGAATGAAATAAACAATTTTAAATCACTTTTCTTTCATCTGTTGATAGAGATTGTTTGTAATCCTATGGGTGTACCTCAGGTGTGATTGATCTTAGATTTTGATGTTTTATTAGGTCTTCTAACTCGATCCTTCGTGCTAGAATCTCAAATATTGTGTGAAAAAGTGCATGTATGGGCCTCCATTGAAGCACACCTTCTGGTTGAAGGAATGTTTTAACTATTTTGAATCTTTCTATTATTAAGTTATCCATTTTTTGTAAAGTTTCTCAAGGATCTGGTAAAGTCCAATCTATCTTATTGATCTCCCACCAAAAATTATTCAAATAACCAATCCTACCCCGAACTACACCTGTTTTTCTTTGTATATCCACAGAAGAACAAAATCCATTTGCTAAAGTATGCAGAACAAATTAGGATTCCAAATGTCTTCAATAACCTTAGCCTTGTGTTGAAAATATCTCCATAATCTAGAAGTGACAACTTGTGAGAGTCATATTTGGTGTGTTGATCATATCTTCCCAAGGTCTTCTCTATAATTTGTGCAAAAGAAGGATTTACCAGCATTCTTCAAAAATAGAGGTTACAAAATAGGTTCTCTTACCTTGGTTGAAAGGCACAACCTAAAATAGTTAGGATAAGATCACATCCTTTTAAGGTGATATCCATCTCTCTAAAAATCCAAGTAACAAAGGGTCAGTTAGATTTCATCCCCGGCTACAAAACGATACACATTTATGATCTATCTACATGTAAGCTCCCTGTTGAATCTGTGTTGCTACTCAGCTTGAAAAGGATAACGAATTTGGATACCAATAGAAAGGAGACCATGGAAGTAAGACCCAAGGCACAGCCAAAAAATGTGAACCCTAGAAATGGCTTGACACAAGCACACATGGCATAGACCAAGCAAACACAGCCAAGAGCCATGGTAGAGTAAGACCCAATCAATAGGCAGACACAAGGGAGGGTTGCAACAAGCCAAAAAAAAGATGAGAAAATTAATTTTAGTTAGATGTGAGGAAATGTTCAGACCAAAAATGCATGCAAAATCCCTACACAAGGGAAAAATCAGATGTAGGGGCAGCAAAAGTGATGCAAAGCCCAACATAGGAAAAAAAAACCAAAACTCATCCAGAATCAAACAAGGATGCATGACTCGAATCAAATGTCAATAAAAAGGGAAATGCAAAAATATGCAACCCGAATGCACAAAGGTAGCAAAGACAATGTAAAGTGTCTCAACTCACACTATGCAAAGTAGAGACAACCAAAAATAAACCAGGCCAAATGCAAAAAACAAAAAAACCAACCCACTCAAACAACTCGCCAACATGAGCTAGGGTAACTTGATGCACTGAGGGGAAACAAAGAAAAGAAAGCAGGGAAGGAAGGTCGAAACATGCTTAAAAAACTGATTTTTTTTAAAAAAATCACTTCTAATTAAAAATACTGATAAAAACTAGAAATGGGGAAGCTACCTCCAGATCTATTTGTGCCTCAAAACTTAGCTACAGCTAGCTAGATATGGATGGAAAACACCTGAAACCTGCACATGTATAACCAAAAAACCAGCAAAAACTCCAAAAAATGATATTGTTAAACCGTTACTAAGATTCCAAATGATAAACGAAAACTTACATGAGAAACACAAACCAGAAAATGAAGTAAAGTAACCAAAATCAAACAAGAGCATGTTTATCGAACAATAGCTCTGATACCATATAAAAATTTTCTACGAGGATCAATATGGAACCACATACACATCAAAAATAGTTTCAGTTCAAATGGTGTCGTGAACACTCCACATAGTAAGCAAGAGATCAAATCACAAAATGAGAATCAAGTACAGAAAGACAACGGTTTGTTATGAATGATCATAGATCAAAAATATTAGGTACATCTAGGAGTGTTGTGTAACTCATGTGCATGACACGTGTACACAACCCTAACTAACCCTATTGACCTATTCTCACTAAGTGAGATGACTAACCACAAGAGGTGGAAAAGACACAGAGTATTGATGAGAGAAGTCATATACACCAACAATGTTTCCTCTCAGCTAC
This sequence comes from Taxus chinensis, assembly GCA_019776745.2. NCBI lineage: Eukaryota > Viridiplantae > Streptophyta > Pinopsida > Cupressales > Taxaceae > Taxus > Taxus chinensis. The sequence goes on along the minus strand of CM034146.1, from coordinate 765,902,154 downwards.
ACTATATTGTTGTGGTGTATACCTTGTTGTAGATTGTTTTTTAATCTCACGTTCCTTGCAAAATTTTAGAAACTAATTTGATATATACTCTCTGAGCTATCATTTCTCAATGTCTTTATATAATGACCATTGTGCTTCTCAACCATGGCCTTAAATTTCTTGAACACATCAAATGCCTCTAATTTTTTTTTAATAAAATCCATGTCCTCCTACTAAATTCATCTATGAAATTAATGAAATACTCACTCTTGGACAAGAAGGGAGTCTTCATGGGACCACATAATTTTTTAATGTTTTAGCTCAAAAGGTGAGCTTTCTCTCCAATATTTTCCTGATGGAAAAACATTTCTATGTTGTTTCCCTAATATGCATTCCTCACATACATTATTTGGTTGTTTAATTGGGGGCAACCCTCTAGCCATTTACCACTTATAAAGAACATGCAATCCACCAAAACTCAAATGTCCATCCCTGAGGTGTCAAAGAGTAGATTGATCGATTTCTATTGTTTTAAATGTTGTTTCTCCCTCACTTTAAATCCTCAAAGGAAACATTCTATTTTGTGTCATTTTCACCGTTGCAATATGCCTATTATTTCCACTTTTATCCTAGATAATGCATTCTCCATTTTCAAACCTCACATTGTATCCTTTATGGACAAGCTTCCCAATGCTTAGAAGGCTATACTTCAACCCCAGCAAATAGAAGACATCCTGAATCTACCTCTTATCTCTTTGCTTGGTGAGAATTGATACGTTTCATTTTCCCATCACTGGAACCTTATCATTTGTTCCCATATTTACTTCAAATGTGATTGTGTCATCTACGGTGTTGAACATTCCATTTTTCCACACATATGGTTATTGCATACATTATCCAAATACCATATTTTTTTGTTTCCTTTCTCATCTACATTGCAAGTTAAAAATAAAGTTCTGCTCTTTTCATGTTTTTCAGGTTTAACTTATTTTACATTAGAATATCTTTCATTATGATTTCTCATATCATACTCTTTCTTTCTACATTCACTAGCATAGTGTCTATACTTCTTGCAATAATAACATTATACATTTGATTTATCATACCTTTGTGTAGAACCACCTATAGAAGTGTTATTTCTCCTTTTTCTTCCTCTTGCATGTGGCTCTTGATGGTTGTGTCTTCCACCTTCTTGTTGGTTGCAAAATCTTCTTTTTCCTCTAGTGTAGGCTCCTTTCCCCCCCTTCCTCTCACATTTGTGTTGGTTTTGAAGGCTTGATCATTAGATTATCATTTATTAATTCTGATTATTTCATCGACCACCCTGCTCATCCTTTGTTCATGGGTTTACAAAGAACCCATTAACTCATCAACCGTCATTTTCCTCAAATCCTTGGACTCCTCTATTGCAACAACAACTGGATGTGTTGACAATGAACACGAGAACAATAAATACTAGAATAAACAAATTTGGTTGGAAGGATCCTCAATACCTTCTCTATGATCCTATGGTCTTCAACAACATCTCCATTTTGACCTCATTTTATTAACTATGGTCATTGTCCTCGTGAAAAAATCAATAATAAATTTTGTCAGAGAGTTGTTGGAAGAGAGGGAAAAACAAATTTGAAAAATTTGCGCAGGGCTCAAGATTACAATATTTATTAATGTTGATTATTTCATCGGCAAGGTCTCAAAGTATCTCCTTACACACACAATTACATCAGTAAAAATACCATGATAATTTTTTTTTTTGACTTACATTGCTCACTACACAACACAACATGGGCTCCAAGTACAGAAATTCGACTCACATACAACAATTACATAAGTCATCGACTCATTTAGACACATGAAAACAACATAGGTATGTCGATGCCACACTTTTCCCAATGAATGGATACTAGTGATGACCCAACCACAAGAAAAATGACTTCAGGAATGGCAAACCCACAACACATCATTTCTTTAATTGTATTTTAGCTACGATCAACATTCCAAGAACATTATTGTGCAAGGAAAACTTCCTCCTTTTTCCATCTACATAATCTTAAGTTCATTCCACATTTAATTTACAGTTTGACCATTTTAAGTTGGTTTTTTTATGCTTCACGGAATTTTCCAGAACTTACATACTCATTTGGCATAGTAAAAAAATGCATATAAAGTGTTTAGTTAACTTGTTCTTGTGTTAAGAATATGCTTCTCTAATATTCAAAGTTTAAAATTTACCCTTGCTACACAAGTGAATCTAACGTGATGTCAAGATGAAATCTTAGGATTAAGGAAGACTTAGATTCGAGATAGCTTTTTCCCCAAGAAAATTATTTGATCACGGAATAGTCATTTCGCTACCATAGTTAATAAAGTTCAATAACTTAAAGACTTCCTTTTATATTTATATATATGTTTTGTTTTCTCCAAGTTTGATCACAACAGGGCAATACATATTCTTTGAAACACATGAATATATTTAATTGAGTTATAAAGACTCCAAGAGTGGCATTATCCCTAACCTCAAAACTCATTTTTTTTTCTTTTCTATGCTTTACTTTTACATCGCATTAAGGTCTCATTATTACCATCGCTTTAAAACAGAAGAGTTACGAAAGTACTTGTCTAACATCTTAAAGAAGTACATGGTTAGAAGCATTATAAACTACACAGGAACCAAAAGTGATTTGTGTTCAAGGTAGGGTCCCATCTTTCTACCTTTCACAATTCCACATGTTAACCACCAAAACAACTAAGGTTAAGCTTAATTCCAATTTTCACCTAGGGCTTTAATCCATATTATAGATTTGATTAAGGTTAAAAGTATTTACTCTATAAACCCTTCCTGAGAGATCAAGGGACTATATTGTCACAAGCCAAAGCTAAGACATTTAGCTGCAAGGGACTAAAGAGTTCACTAACAAGAATGCAAGACCCTGAACAACTATATCCTGATCTCCATTTATGTCGTTTGAATCCAACAATGATTTCATTCGATGAAGAAATTTAATTTTAGATCTATCTTAGGAAGACAAGATAGTTCTCTAGGATACGAAGGAGGAGTTAGCTCTACATACTCTAAAAAAAGTTGACTGTGTCACTCCTATCTACTAGGTTTATGACAATGTCACTAAATTATACCGACAAAGACGATAAACCCATTCTTGGGCTCTTGTTTACTCAAACTAGGAGGTTCCATCGAGTGCAGAGTTTAATTTCATTCTACGATTTTCAATGTCTTCTATGGTAAGGAGTATCACACATGAAAACAAGTTATGCTCCGATATTATATAAGGGTAGAGTGTTTCGATTAAATCTATTTATTACATTTACAAAGTATGAATGCACAAGATGACTCAAATCATTTATTGAACACTAAATATGCACTACAAGATATTACTTCAAATTCATTTACCTTATATAAATATCAAACCTTTTTTTTACCATGTGTACTTTGAATCAAATTGAACTTATGATTAAATGCACATTTCCTAGATGTCCTTGAAACTAACATCTCATACATATCAACAAATTATCAAATATAACATTCTGTAACATGAGACTACATGATACATTTATTCATTTAACAATGAACTATATACATTACAATGATAATTAATGAATTACACATCGCCTTTTCATCGTCATTCTTTCATCTTGCAAAACCACGTGAGCATGATATCAATGATAGTTCGCTGGCATGGCATCCACCCTAATCTAACATAATTATCATTTTTCAGTTTTCCCATTTACATATGATAATAATTACAATTTGCAATCAAAATAAAAGGTTTAGAGACATGCATTCCTTACATTTCATTTCACTTCATTTTGTAACACAGAAGAGAGAAAGAGAAGGGAAGAGAGAAAACACCATTTGTCAAAAATTCTATTTCACACAGCAAGTTACCCTATAGAGTTTTATACAGTTATTTACATGTGTCAAAAGGTTCCACGGTGGTTTCGTAACCCGACGAGGGTCCCACAACTTTCTATTTTTACATTTTCTTACTAGCTACAAAACGTTCAAAACGGGCTCGGAGGCTAAGAAACCGCTTCCAAAAGTTGTCTCCCGATGAGAACACACACCACAATTAAATTTATATGTGTCCACCTATATACTAGGAGTTCATATGACGGAATTTGGAACTAGCGAACGGTTTACGTTTGGCGGCTAGTTTTCCAAGGCCACTGGGCCGTAGTTGGCCCAATGCAAATGAACAAAAATTAGCTCGAGAGCTCAGAAAACCACGTCCAAAAATTGACGTTTGATGGATGAATGCGCAACGAGAAAATTCCTACAAATTTCCCTATATAAGGATAATTCAACAGAGTCGACGAAACTCAGAACTGGAAAATAGTCTTCAAACGGCGACAAGTTTTCTAAAGCCACCAATCCTAATTGGTCCAGTTTGACCTTGTCAAACTGTGACTAGAGGCCTATAAAATGCCATTTTCAAACTATCCAGAAAAGTGTTTTTCCCTAAACTGAAGGTTCCATGCAATTTTCTAGTAAAAATACTAGAGGTTTGAGAAGACGGATAATAATTTCTCTATCCAGGTTTCAAATGGCGGTTCAAAACGAAAGCCAACTTTCTAGATTTAACAGCTTTCTACTGCTGTAAAATAGTGTAACAAGGCTCCTATAAGAGCGTCAAAATGATCACATATGTTCATTCGGGGTCAATCCAAAGGTTAAGGTGACCCCTCACATAACAAGGTACATGAATGAAGCTTAATATCCCATTTTCGGAGTTACGAGGGTTACTTAACGAGTCTCTGAAAAATGCAAAAATTGTCTATTTAAACAAGGAGATGGTCAACATTTTTACTGGGAAGTCAATTTCGTCTCAATAAAACAATATTGAAGCGATCTAGTTGGGTAGGAAGTTTTCTAAATCGCCCAGAATGGGGTTGAAGTTCATAGTTTAATGCAAAAGAGTTATTTTGATTTCGTGAGTTACAACACGAAATTTCATTGTTTTGCAACGAGTTGATATAAAAATTAATTGTATTATAATCCTAATATTTTCAAATTATATTAAGTTGCAATGAGAACCAAAGCACGATAATTATGAAAGGTAAGGAGAGATGAACCATACTTTGGGATCGAAGCCGGGTCGAAACTGCGGAAATCATTTCAGCATCTCCCTTAAGCATTTTGTCAAGCAAATCATGAGCATCCGCAATTTTACCATTTCGCCTTTGCTCGAAATCCTCAAGCTTTCCCAACGAACCCATTTTCATCAAACCAAAAATGAAATTGCATGTTTTAAATAGTGTTGGACAATAAGGTTTGGAACTCCCTCAAGATCGCCAGCAAGACTAAGAAATCCATACATACATTTATGTTCCTCCTTCATGGAAACTGAATTGAGAAGTTAGACCCCTTTTACTTTTAAGATTCGTTGAGGGTAATTTCAATTGAAATTTTGGTTCCTTGAAATGCTCTCTTCCTCTATCCAAAATGATTTTTTTTTGTTCTTTGATCCTACGTTCTTCAGAGTTCAATTGATGCACTTTAGTATCTAATTTCTTTCTTGATGATAATAGTTGATATGGCCATGGCCAAACCCATTAGAACCCATCTCCTTGATACGCATTGCCAAACAATCGACTTTCCTTGTGCAAGATTCCCCATTTACGTACTAGTCTTCAATAGCATTAACAACTCCAACGTCTGACAGTATTCCTCTACCCTTTAATTATTTTTTGAATTATCACAATTTCTCCAAGGGTTCCCTTTTGACGCAGGCTGGAAGGATGCTGGACATGCCACAACCATGGCACTCCATGAGGATGACATTTGGCAAGGAATTTTCTTTTGAACAATCATAAAGCGCCTTTAAGCAAATTGATTGTGTAAAAGCTGCAACCATAACATTACATGAAACCACATTTCCTTCAGGCATTTTTTTGTGCATAGTTCACATTCCAAACGCATGCCTCCACATTTTGCAGGCCTGTCTACCAACTCGTTTCAAAAAACATCATTTGAAAAGGCCCCCTACTTTGGTGCACAGGCTAGGAGAAGGCTGATCAGGTTGGGAGCTTCATGTGTTGCAATAGAAAATGGTGAGCTTGCCGTGAGGTAATAACCATGTCTTATGTGAACTGCGTTATCCAAGACTGCTAATACCCCCTTTTTTTTTGGTTCACATGGGAAGGCTCATTGGACTCTCCAAAATGCTGGTTGGAAACTTAAGATCCCAATAAAGTGCTTGAAATATTAAAGAGAATGACAGGATACAGGCTGTATAGGATTCCAATATCCTTGTTTCGAGAGCCCATGTTCCATCCCATCAATCCCCTCATCCTTGTCAGCACGCATCCACACTTTATTTTCATTTTTTTTTTAAGATTTTTATTTTAGATTTTTTATAAATCAAAACTTGTTATTTTATATTTAAAAATTATATATCAAATGTATTAATTATTTCATTGTTTGTCTTTTTTATTAATTTTAGGAGAATTTTGATTGAATTTTAAATAATAAAATTAGAAATTTAGACATTAAATATAGGTCAAATATAAATATAACTAATACATTATAATTCACTACACTTCATTACCATTTTAGAATGTTTATCAACATAATAAAAATTACAAATATATATATATATAATATAATTTTAATTTAATTTAATATTTATTTATTTTTAATATATTAAAGTAATTTCATGAAAATATTTTTATGTTGTTATTTTTATTTCAATAATTTTAAAGTAAAAAAAATTATGTTAAGAATTGATTATATTGAATGGATTGAACCACCATATTTATGAAATTTATACTGAAATTTTTCTAATTTAATTTATTTAAGGTATATTTAAATTTAGAAGTTGATTTAACATTCTTCTTACCACATAACACACAATTTTCATGGTCTTTAAATATTTTCATTTATTATAGGGCTCTACTATTAATAAATCCCTTTCAAAGGGTAAACAAATCCATTGTCACATCAATAAACATGGAAGTGACAGTTTTAGTGTAAACATTTCATTTTTTTTTAATCTTCTCTTTCTTTTTATTTTTCTTTTTTCCTTATTTGTTCTTTTTTCATGGAAAAAAACGTATTTGAAAAAAACTTATCAACAAATATGATATGTGACAATATCATAGTTGTTCACGATGTCATTAGTTCACCTTTGTCACTATTAGCTTTGTATGTTCCAATCAAGCATTCGTAACCCATGTTTTGAAAATTTGTGAAAAAATATTGAACATTTATTTTAATCTAATATTATTGTAATGACTCGTCTTCCAGTTCCCCATAAATGTTTTGCAAATTTGTGAAAAATTAGTGAACATTTATTTTAATCTAATATTATTGTAACAACTCATCTTCCAGTTCCCAGAAAAACAAAACTGGATTTTTTTGTTCCCTACCAGAAGATAAGTGTCACTTATCCTTTCACACTCAGTTATTTCCACCTCATAGCCTTGTTATAGGCTTGTTGCAAATAAATAATTAACTAGTCACTCACCTATCATAAATATCTCAGTTCATTATTTCTTTGATGTACAATCAATGTATTAATTATTCTCAATACAATCATTTCATTTTATATGCCATAATAATTTTGTAAACATTTCTTTTCATCTTGTTCTAGGGTTTAATAACTATTTTGATTTGTTTCTCATTTCTATCCATCTAGTTATTTCCATACAAGTGTAATATTCAAACAGATATATAAGGATATTGTAGGCCCCTAACAAATGTTAACCAATCCAAATCGTCATAGTTAATATCTATAAAGACGGTTCTTATGTTCTTTAACATAAGGAAACAATATGAATAGAATTTTATTTAAAATCAAGATACCACAACTTTAGGGTGATATCCAATTACGACTATAATTATAATTAACACACTCCTTTCAAATCATAGCCCCAACTAGCATCTTCCATATGCTTAGGGAAAACATGCTTAGTTTATTCTTCTTAATTTATTACTCAATGTTATAAGTTATCATCACATCTTTTAGTTCTTGTCACAAGGTTTATGTCTCATTTGTACCTTCCATAGAAGGATAGGATAAATTTCTATGCTGGTGAGACATATAACTACTTATTAATTTTAATAGTAACCTGAAGACGCTTCATTGAAATCCTTTATAACCAAGATGGATCTTGTCTTGATTAGTTATGGTACTGCCCATAATTTTATTCATATGTACATTTGATTAATTTAATTATTGATCAATATTCTCTTGGATCTTAATCCCAGAGTATTTATTCAGTTGATACCAAAATGTAGTATTCAAGTTACATTGTTTCGACCATTAAAAGTACTTTCTTTTTTCTCCATATTATATTTATATAGCTAAGGATAAAAATAAATTATATCTAAGGTCATCTCTTTGTATACAGTTCACTTACTTTATCCCAACCATTATAATTCCTCCATTATTCCACATCAATAAATTCATATAGATAATATAATAACAATGTATATATAAAATCAACCCTTCTCATTATTATCTCATAAAATTCAATTACTTGAACCATTTATAATTTATTTTCTTTCATTCCAAAGAACTCAAGCTTATAGATTTTCAATTAAGTAATTATATCAGCTACACTACTTAGATTCTTACCTTTCCCTTTTTTTAATATTTGGTTTATTAACTCTTAATTAAGGGTACAGTCCCTTTTATTTGGAGCAAGGCAAAGCACAATTTCAATAAGAGAACATTTTTCATCAAATGCCGATATTTTTCAGAAAACTCCTTCAACTTCTAGGATTGTTATCATAAGGGATGATCATTCGTAGTCATTATAATAACACCATACATATTTTTTACAACATGATTTTCTATTTACTAAAAGTTCCTTCCTTCATGTAAAAGTTAAGGAGACTTAATCTACTTCCCATTCGGTCTTCTAGCCCATAAGTATCTGTAGCGATCATCTTTTCTATAATTGATTCACCTTACCCATCAGTGTACTTTATTTCTTGTGCATGTCCTATGTACAGATAAGTTAATTTATTGTTTTGTACATAGCCATTCTAGCTAAGTAAACCATTAAGATTCATTCATATTGTTACGAAACACAATAGTTATATGGTTTCACTTATTTTCATGAAGACTTAACTACTTCCTCACAACGCTTGTCAATATATTTTAATAACCTTATCATAATTCCCTGTTTTTGCGTACACTCTATGATCAATATGGTATTATATCCTTTCTATGACCATGAGAAAACTATTCCATAGTGTTTTGTACTTATTTTTTAAATTGTCTATTAATCCTTTATGAGAGAGAGTAATCATTCTCTCATCCTATTTCTAGGCCAGAATACATACATACCATTTGTTAAGTTTCTAAACCCATGCAGTTATGTTATTTCAACATAACTTGATGTGAGTTGATATTACAAAATACTCCATGAGAGTTTACATCTTTCACCTTTCACTCAAGGTGTATAAGACATAGTCATAGTATGAGATAACTTTTGTATGTTTCTATTCTCCACTACGTAGTTTGTTTGTTATAAAACATTTCTTTCCTCATGCAAAATTAGACCACATACTATTTTTCATATTCATCATTACTAGATAAAGAGGTCCTATTATTCCAAATTGATATGTAGATTAATTACCGTATCTATCCCCAAACCCCAATATGGGAGTGGCAGGTATTAGATACTTATGGGTTGGACTTTAGTTTATAGACATTCAAATATAGTAACATATCAATCTATTATAATATACATCATGACAATAGCAAAATTAAGTTTGAGCATATCAAATATACTGCTAAATTTTCACAATTATTACAATACACAAAAAAATAATATACCTTCCCGATAAATTATGATTTTCACCAAAAAAGGGTATGATGTACTCAATCACAGCTAAAACATTACTCATTGAATTCCTTTCAAATATACAAACATAACAATGCTAAAATTTTTGAAATGAATCCTAAGCAGTTACAATAGAATATACTTATTAACAAGTAAAACATGATCCTTCTTTATATTTTTGTTTATTAAAGTACATATCACAATGAAATGAATGTAATTCCTTTTAGATTCATAAACATTCTCCATAATCCTATTTCACTACAACAAGAACAATTATTCAAGAGAAAATATAGTAAACATCATGTAGTCATTTTTACCCCTATCTCAAAATAAAGGAACCCCATGCATGTCGGCCTATCACCCAGTGGATTCTGGGTGCTCACCCGAGACACGCACGGGTGTCGAGTCTCTCTTTTATGTGATTTAAGTGGGAAACATCATCTATGGTTTGTGCTTAAAAAATTTAAAGAGGACTTATGACATACAAGAACCATAGCGCTCAGAACGGCCTCTAGATCCTTGCAGTCATTCCAGACAAATAGTACTTAACAGACTATATGACTTATATCATAACAGAAAGAAGTATACAAACATCCATAATTAGCATTAACATAAATGAAAGAGCACCATGAAAAAGATGTATGTAATAAGATCATTGATATTCATATTCATATATTGGTAACCTCATTACATCCATGGAGTTGTTTCAGAATGTCACAGAGAAGTAGACTATAGTCATGCATTACACTAGACTAATGGAACTATAATACTAAAAAGAAAAATTCCAATCTCCTTGCCCAATACATCCTTTCCCAAGTGCAATTACCCACTAACAGAGTTCTTGAAGTATTTCTGCAGACCTCCACTCACTCTCTTGTTCTCCTCCTCTTCTTTGTTTACTCTGTAGGTGCTTGTATTTATAGCCTTTCTAGACTGCCAACTCATCCTCTAGCACCCTCAGATCCGATGCCAAGTGTCTGAATGTGTTCCTCCATGCGAGTATGATCCTCCAGGCCTGAGCTTTCCACTTTATACCATGATGTGCTTCTAGAATCTCCTACCGCAGGCATGCTCCTTCCTGGCCAACCTGTCGCTAGGTTAGAACCTTATCCACGTGCAGTCGGGTCATGCTTTTCACGTGTTCTACCCCAAACACCCAATTTGACTAAGTCCCAAACCTTTGTTTATGTCTACACACATTGTGCATGCCACAGGATTCCTTAAACCCTTCTCATAAACCTTTCTCTGTGTGCTTTATCTTTACGTACCTTTCCTTAACTGGGACCTTGCGCACCCACGTGCCTTTTACACTTAGTAAATATTTTAGGGGCCCAACATCACCCCACACTATGTTTGTTCTCCATCCACGGGAACACTTCCCTTAGTGAGAGAAAGAATACAATAGGCTTACGCCTAGGAAAAAGAATAAGGGGATGAAAGAATGGGGAAAGAAGAAAGAATGGGAGAGTGAAGGAATCACTGCAACAAATTAGGAAAATCATTTTGCAAGTCGGCCTCCAATTTATTCTAGGCATCGACTTCATTCTATGCCCTCTGACATAGTTCGCCGACCAGAGCACTCACCTCATCAAACTTTAGTGCATCTCCTTTTTCGCTCATGGTTTCAGTGATCTTCTCCATTTCCTTGCATATATCTTCCAGCATGTCCATTCCCTGTGTAATGCATGGATATAGTTCCTTCAATTAGTTTTTGATTGAACCCCTTAAGGTTTCAATGGCGTCAGAATTTTTCTCAACCTCAGCAAGGATTTTCTCTCTTTCCACCCTATTCCCCTTGTTTTTCTCATAGAAACTCCTTGAGCTCCGCTTCATGAGTGGCGAATAAGGTGCCCACCACTTTTTCCCTATCCACGTAATTTTCGTATGCAGCCTCAGCAGTCCGGGAAGCATCCCTTACATCAACAAGCACTTTTTGTATTCTGCAACGAGCACTATGATCTTTAACTTACCTTCCTTCTCTAAGTGCGCGGCTACTTCCTCTGTAGACTCCAAGGCTAGCGGGTGCCTTTCCATGGTGAGGACCCTAGTTAAATCCTCTAGGTGTTACAAGGAAGATCCATACTTCTGCGTAGGTGATGCTAGGTTTGGATGCTTCAATACTATGGCCTCATTAATGGAATCCACTTTCATGTATACGGCGCTCACCTTAGCCTTTTCATCCTTCAATTCCCGCTGCCACTGAGCATTGATCAACTTTTCCTGGCTCATCTCCTTGGTTAAAGTAGCTAGCTCTTCTTCTTTCTTCTTTAGCTCTCCTTCCAGATCCCTGATCCTATCATTTCACCCAAAGAGCCTAGCCTCTATCTCAACGGAGACCTTTTTTAGCGTGTTGCACATCTACTCATCCGAGAGCTATTGGGTATCCACCACTTGGTTATCTTCTCCTGGTCCTGGCAGTGTTATTACTACCCCGTGGCTTACCTCCAACTCTGGCTCATCAAGGTGGGATTCAATTTCCCATGAGATCATCTTCCTTTTCCATGAATATATAGCCTCCTTGTCAAAAGATGACATGCCTACAAGCTCCTCCGCCGAAATGGTACTCTGGAACCATGCACGAAATACTTTCTTGGGGTCATCAATATAACCCATCTCTAACCTCCCCCCCTTCTGCACACCTTCCTCCCATGTGCGTACCTTTAGGTATACTTACAGTTAAAATGGGGGCCTTTAGTGCTATCACATTCCTCTCCTACGCTCTCCTCCTTCTCCTTGTTCAGCACTGGCTTAGCACTGTGTTCCACTTTTTCCTTTACAAAGGTCTCAATGGTCCTTGTCTCTTCTTCTGCCACCTTAGTTGTATGTTCCTGCGTAAAGCTTGGAGCCTCTTTCTCCTGTCCGCTAGCCTCCTCATATTTTCTCATGTCCTGGATGCTTCCTCCTACCTGGCTATCCTTACGCCACACAAAAAGGAACCCTTCTTCTTCTTCTCCTTCTTCCTCCTCTGAATCATGTATATTGAAGACAGGTGGCCCTTGATCTTTCCCAGGGTCCTCTTCTCCACTTACCTCTTCTTCGCTATCATCCTTCTCCCCTATGTACTTGTCCAAATTTCCAATTTCTTCCAAGGTGGACTCCTCTTCTACCCTCTGCTTCTTCCTAACTAGGGATTCTAGTATAGGTGAATCTATTTCTTCTTCTCCTAAGGAATCCTTATCTGATGGCTTCTCTTGCTTTGGATTCTTCTCTCTGATTATGGGTTTCTTCCTTCACACGTACATACTGGTCCTGGCACTCATCCCGGGGGAATCCATTGCCTGTGTGTCCACCACACTTGGATTTTTCTTTTCTGGTTCTTTTTCCTCCCGTTTGGGTGCGGGTCTTTTCCTCCCAGTTGGATCCTGAGGTATAGACACCTTGTTTTCCAGATATGTTCCCTTTTCTGACTTGGGCCTTATGCGGATGTAAACACATGCCACAGATCCTTCTATAATGGGAAAAGTCACGGGCCTTTTCATTTTCACTTCTTGTGACACATACCATTCTATATACGCGTAGACCAACCCTTTGCACATTTCCCTATGGTCCTTGTCCAGACTACCAAGATCCAGCTTAAACTTCTTGGACTCCTTGAACTTGTTCACTCCTGCTTGGAAGTACTAAGCTATGAAGGAAAAGGGGAGCTTGCACCATGGGATCCATGTTTCATCTATTAATTTGAATCTACCCAAGTAGAAATGTTGGTACACAGCAAATTATGCTTCTCCCCTAGTGGCTGCTAGAAGTTGTTCAAGAATTCTCCACTCTACCCCGTGACCATCTTCATCACTTGATCCTTAATAATCTATGACATCATAATACCTTGGGGTATGTACCAAGTTGGGGGACAATTAAGTGGACATCAAATCCTTGAATTTTACATTAAAAACAACAAAACATCAAAATTTAGTCTTCCACGGACTTAAAACCGTGCCGAAAAGTAAAAAAAATGCATTAGGATAAATATCATTTTAATAATTTTTTACTAATAGTAGGTCTTTTAAGACACTTAGGTGCTGTATACCTTCCCAACCGTGTTGTTCAAGAATTCTCCACTCTACCCCGAACGCATTCCTTAGGTGCATATACCACTTTTCCAAGCGCGCCTTGTGCACTATTATCATAGTGTCACAAGCGTATTTCTCAAACCTTTTGGCGGGTGAGGGGTCCTCAGCAGGGTACTCCCATACGAACTTGTCTAATGCATCTGGTACCCCTATCTCTGAAAACACAATGGTCAGCAGACATATTTCCAAAAAGGATCCTATCACCTTCCTTCACACAGTTGATAATTTCATCCACAATGAATGCAAACAAATTGTAGATGGTGCCCTTTGAAATCTTTTTGTAGATGTTCAACCATCGCTTATTGACTTGGTTCCATCTCTCCTGGCCATTTAGCTTTGACACCAAGTGTGTGGCCATCTTCATCACTAGATCCTTAATGTCTGTGAAATCATAATACCATGACCCCTTTCTTTCATGCGAAAGCGGTAATTATTTCCTTAATCACTTATTTGTCGGTAAAGTCATCCTCCAAACTGACTCCTTCAAAGATGAGGCCTGTGAAATGTGAAATGAGCTGAGGGGTTATACGCATCTTGCGCCCTGTGAAGTGGAAGTAATCCTCATGTATGTGTGACATCAGCCACTGATATAAATGCTCAGGTTTCCTGAAATAGGGCAACTCAAAGAGTTGTAATAACCCTTCCTTCTCCAATTTGACCTTCATGTCATCATTATATATCGGAAAACCTTCTAGTGTCCTTTTGTTCATTGGGTGCACTAACTCTAGCACCATTTCCTTCTCAATTGCGTTTTTCTGATGATTATAATCATTTACAGACATGTTCCTAACATGGGATTCCCACTCCTTTCCCAATAACACTCCATCTAGGTATTGCATTTCTACATACCACTCCTCATTTTTGTGTGCTTCAATTTATTGTTTCTTTCCCTTGCCCTTTCCCTTTCCCTTTCCCTTCTTGGGTGTACTAGTTGGTTTCTTGGGTGCCATTATCTAGGTCTTCTTTGCACTTCAATCACTTTGTGTTACTCTATTCTTCTAGTCTCTCCAACCTCAGATTTCGAACTTGTGAAGAAAATTTCTTAAACCCATACCCTAGTTCTTCAAACCCTAACTGGGATACTCCTTTCATAAGATGACACCTTCTCACACTCTTCCTACACCTGTGAAATACCTTCCTCCTTTTTTGCAAACCTGAACTGGTTACCCACGCTTCAATCTCTCCAAATTTTTCTTTAGACGGATCAGTTTTTTGGAAGCCCTAGTTTGCAAAGGTGTAAAAAGTGCTTCGTTCTTCGTATACGCAAAGTAAAAAAATTAAGTGCCTTGACCCCTTTATTTATAGTTTTTTCCCTTTTTAAGCATTAAGTGATACTTCACCTACCACCATACCTTTTACATTTAATGCGGATTTTTCAAAAAAATCCGTCTTTAGCATTTTCACTTACGCGCCCCAACCTACGTGGAACAAACCTCCAACCTTCTGGCACGCAACCAAACCAACCTGACAGGAGAATCTTAAGCATGCGTACCCAGTGCCAAAGGCACTTCTTATGTCCTGATTTTTTCTCTCGCCTACCTCATGTTGCTTAATGCGCTTTCTCATCCTTTGTACGTGGGATCTGAAAGTAGCTTTATCTTGACACCAACCATCCTTTTTCCATCTTTTCTCTCAATACACCTCTTTCAACTGGGCCATTCAACTGGGATTTTCAACACAAAATTCTTTGGAATTTTAACCATGCACTCCTTCCCATTACTCCACCCCATAATAAAATGATGTGCGGTCCTCTATGCACTCACAGATTCTCAAAAAGTAGAAATACGGTTACCGGCGCCCAAGGCACAAAACAAAACAACAACGTAAAAGGGAAACACAAGAAAAGAAATGCATAAAGGAAAATTCTACACTAACTAGGAAAACTACCTTATTTACAAACACAAAGAAGACTTATTTATAGTAGGGATTTAGCCTAATCCCATTGAAGTGTCCAAGAAATTTAATCCCATCCAGTGCTTGTAACTGACATGCGCCCGAATCAAGAATGTATGATATTGTGTAAGGACCCAACCAAGGGACTTTCAACTTCCCAAGATGGAACAGAAATTTAGAATCATAAAGTAAGACCATCTGCCCAACCTCAAACTTCTTGTTTCTTATGTGGCGATCGTGCCAAGCCTTTTGCTTTGCTTTCTCTATTGTTTGGCTCCACCTTGTGAGTGATCGTCTCTCATCCAGCTTCATTAACTCATCAATTCTTTCTTTCAGCACTTGCTCATCAGCCAACCTTCCTGCGCACACTATTTGTAGAGAAGGTAACATGAATTCAACTGGTAGAATAGCTTCTGTGCCAAACACCAACTGAAATGGTGTGGCTTTGTTCAACCTTTCATAAGTTATCTTGTAAGCCCATAACACTGCTGATACTTTTTCATCCCAATCTTGTCTACCGACATCATAAATTTTGGTCAAGGTATGACTCAGTATTTTTTTGAAAGCTTACACAGTTCCATTTACGTGTGGGTGGTAGGGTGTAGTCTTGTGATGAGCCACCATGAACTCTGCTAATAGGATCCTCACGGTATCATTTAAGAAATGCATACCCCTATCGTTGGTTAAACTCAAAGGACATCCATACCTCATGATAATGTTCTCCCAAAATAATCTTGCCGTTGTGGCTGCTGTGCAATCTTTAGTTAGGGCTGCCTCTACCCACCTTGTCAGATAATCCGTGCAAGTGATGACATAGTGTGACCCAATCCTATGCATCCCTGGTGTAATAGGGCCTACAAATTCTATTGCCCACTTCTCAAAAGGTTCCACACTAGGTATAGGGTGCAAAGGCATTTCATCTCTCTTTCTAGGCTTGCCAATGCACTGACAATGGTCACACGCTTTACAATAGTCTTTATAATCCTTGTATAGGGTTTCCCACCACAAACCTGCCATTAATATCTTACGCATGGTGGCATCACCTACATAATTCCCACCCGCACTTCCTCCATGTGCATCCTCCATGATGGAGAGGCACTCATGCTCTAATACATAGCTGCGCAACACCTCATCACGTCCCAACTTGTATAAGTCTCCACTGATCAACATATAGGGTGTGGTGCGTATGGCTAGTTGCTTCTTCTCTAAGGCCTTCATTCCTTTCGGTGCCACACCTTCCTTTTAAAATACCACAATTTCCTCCAAATCCGAGGGCACGTGCCGCAACCTAAATAGTTACGCGTCTGGCATTGTCTCCTCAATACTTTGCGTGTCCTCCCCTGAATCAATTCTTGACAGATGATTAGGTCCACAATTTCTTTTCCTAGGCTTCACTACTACGATGAACTCAAACTCTTGAAATAACAATACCCACCTACATATGCACCCTTGCAGAATGGGCTTGTTCACCAAATAATTTAATTCCATGTGGTCGGTGTAAAATACAAAAGGAGTTGCCAGTAGATACTGTCTGAACTTAAAAAGCACGTAGATCATTGACAATGCCTAGCGCTCAGTCGTGGTGTAATTCTTCTTTGCTGGTGTCAACTTCCTACTTGGAAAAAATAGAAGATGATCAATAATTCCATCACTTGGTTGTGTAAGCACTGCTCCAATAGCGGTTCCTGAAACATATACATGGACATGGAAGGGCTCTTCCCAAGAGGGAAAACGCAATATAGGTGTGGTGACAAGCCTATCCATTAATGTATCAAACGCCCTCTATTGCGCCTCTCCCCAATGGAAGGCACTTTTATGTCTAAGCAGCTCCTCTAAAGGCGTGGTGATCTTGGCATACCCTTTGATGAACTTCCTGTAATAACCCATATGCCCAAGGAATCCACGCAGCGCGCTCTGGCTAGTAGGCTCCCCTAACCACACAATAACTACAACTTTAGCGGGATCTACCAGCAATCCCTCCTTACATATGATATGCCCCAATAACGTGCCAAAGGGTGTAGCAAATACGCATTTCTTTATATATAGGTATATCCTCAACTACGTACACCTCTCAAACATTAACCTCAAATTGTCACAATGGTCTTTTACTAGACCATACACTGTCCAATCATCCAAATAGACCTGAAGTAACTTATGGATGAATTCCTGGAATTCTTGCACCACTATGCATGAAAAAATAGCAGGTGCATTCTTCAACCCAAAAGGCATGACCGTATATGTAAAACTTCCCCACTTAGTGGTGAAATTTGTCTTCTCCTGGTCTTCCTTTGCAATCCAAACTTGGTGGTATCCCAAAAATCCATTCGTAAAGAAATAGATTTCGTGCCTAGTGACTATTGATCAGATAAAACACTTAGCAGAACTCACACATAGATTTCACGTGGAAAAACATAGGATGGTATCGAAGGCGCGAAGGAATAGGAAGGTGTCGCACGCGGAGGTGCAGAGTCAAACTTTCGGGACTTAGCCGATTTTGTAGATCAAGTATATTTTCAGAGGCTGGCATGCGGAACACACAAAGTGATGCTGAGACTTGCGCACCATGCTTTGTCTATATTTCTAGGATCATATCGAAGCACTCTTGCATGGAAGTAATCCAAGAATATATTCATCACTCTAGTTAACTGTAAGTGATCTAAAGATAGCATACTTGCATGTATGGCTATAATTGTAAATGGTGCGTGGCTATTATTAGTGTGCAACCTATTTTTGGCATAGTTAGCGGTGAAGGGTAAGTTCCCCACCCTATATATATTAGATGAATCACCTAGTTGATATAGTGTGTTGAAGGGTTAGAGATTCATGAGTGTATGAGACTGGATATGTAACAGATCCATGCGTGCATGACTATTATTGTATCAAGCCTCTGTATTATTTTCATGTTTAATATGTGAAGAATATTGGCCAAACCAAAGTGTCTTATATGTGTTATCATTACATGCTATTGATTTCTTGATGATTTATACTTAAATGCATGCCTTTATAGATCTAGTTCGGTATAAATGTGTAATGATGGATTAGTTTCTAACTATATGTCCTTATCATTTCACCATGCTACCATCCTGCCACAACAACCCTAAAGAGGGACCTGGTACCTTGGTGCGCTTCGGTGAGCACTCAGCCTAAGTTGAGTGATGTGCCAGCGTGACTAGGTGTTATCTGAGAATTCTAGGCTGCATCATTGGTTCCATTGTCAGGACCTCTTTTTCATTTGTTTTCAGGATGGTTCATGATGAAGACATAGCAGCTAACTTTGGCAAGTGTTGAAGAGTGGATTCATGATCTGGAGGAAGAATACACTTGAAAGTTTAGCACTGGATCTGGATTTAACGCATGCACTTGAGTAGAGTAGAATTTGTATGACAGTTTATACGAAAATCTTCTTTGTTATCTTTCCCATAGAATTATATGAGTGGTTGACTACATATGCATCTAAGCGGAATTGGAGGTATCGCACACTTGTTTGGACACAAGAGGAATTTCAAAAACTATATGATGCTGACTTGATCTGGACTCGCGTGGTAGATACCTGGTTTCACGGTGTTCTAAACAGCTATATTCTGGAGTATTCAATTTCGACTTATTCATGCTCGGAGGTAGCTGAGTTCTAGTTCCTACGGTATCCTAGAGGGACATATTTGCAAGGTATTCTACTGGTGATTGAGATACTGATGGTAACGTTGAACTTGGAAGATAAGCCCATGACAAGTTAAAAATCTCCACGCATGGGGGCAAGAACATGATTGGTGAAAGATGGTAGACCTAGCGGCAGCATGGCAGAGGGAAGAAAGGTGGCTGAAGTATGATGAGGCATGCGCGAGAGGGAATTATGGAAGAAGCAAGAAGTTGCATAACAGATGGCGTCATGGAGAGAGATGGATCGTGAAGGATTTGAGGCTCATGAGGATGAAGAAGAGCTAGAGCATTAGGAACTCCCCCATCTACAAAAGCATGACAAAGAACACTCTTCTGCCTCACATGGAAGCACACCAGCAGATATGACCTGGGCCATGGGTGCACATCTAAGCCAACCTACTGACCTAGCCCTTGGGCTTGGTTTTCCAGTATCTAGTACAACAGGTAAACAAATTTTTCATTTAGGAAGTGAAAGAGCAGAAACAAGTCAGACAGTAAGTACATCAATGGCAGCATAGACAACTTCATTATTATTTGGGGGTACATTTTCAGGCTCATCATCTGCACAGAATATGAGTGCGCTGAATGTGGGATTCACCTCTGGAACTAGAACTACTTCACAGACTATAGGGGTCCAGTATAGTACCACTATCGGGACATAGGGGAGTGCATCTATGGGCCCTATTCCAAATTTAGGAGGAGGATCAGGAGGTATGGGCAGTTCTAGTTCTGGTGGTTTAGGTAGTTTTGGAGGTCGAGGAAACCAAGGAGGTTCTGGGTCGAGTGGTCAAGGCCCACAGTAACCCCAAAACATTTATATGGAGATGTCTCTTCGTCTCCTAGAGTACAGAGGTATTGAGGATGTTGCTGAACATATTCATATGTGTGAAATATTGTGGCACGTGAAAGGTATCATGGCTTCTGAGCATAAGACAAGTCAATTTACTACTACGTTACAGGCGCATGCACACAGCTGGTATAGGAATTTTGATCCCAATCAAACTTGTATTGATTATGCAGCATTGAAAGATGCTTTCTTAAAAGAGTTCCATATCCAAAAGTTTGAGCAGAAGAGTATAAGTGCACTTAAGGATATAAAGCAAGGCACTACTGAAAGTGTATGTGAGTATGATGCCCATTTTAAAACACTTCTATCCAAACTCTCCTATGATATACATGCAAGTCAGTATGCACAATGGTTTTTCAGGGGATTGATTACTCCATTTCGAAGAGCACTGTCACATAAGACTTATACCAACCCGCACGAAGCATTGGAAGCAGCTCTATGTGTTGAGGCAGTTGGGAGTATTGACACTAGAGTTAGTCCATTCTTGGAGGCTCAGATAGCAGCTATGGCGAAACAGTTAGAGAAATTATCAGCAAACTCAGCTCATGAGATGCTTCAGGAATTTGGTGTATAGATTGTGAAGTGGAAGGCCACACCAAGGATAGTTTCCCTCACAGATCTGTACGTTCACTGTTGTTAGACTGTGAGATTTTCCATTTGAATCATGATGCTAGTCACTGCCCCTTACTACAAGGCACGATCAGGAAGAATGTATCCTCTTTTTGTAAAATTTGTAGGTCCACGACCCATGATACTGAAGATTGTAGATTGATTGGCCAGATCCATGATGCCATTGATATTGGGGTGCGACAGGCGAGTGTGGCTGATAGTTCTAAAGGAAAGAATGAGCATCAGGATAGGGATTATAATCAAGCGCGCTATGACAGGAATGACGGAAGATTTGAAGGAGGTCATGGAAGAGGACAAGGATATCAAGGCGGATATGGAGGATGAGGCCAAGGCGGGGGAAGAGGTGAATTCCCTCGAGGAACTTGCTATACATGCGGCTCACCTGACCATTATAGGCGTGAATGCCCGCAGAATATTTCCTATTCATTTTGTGGAAAGGGGCATAGTTATGAAGAGTGTCTGGACTTGTATGAGCATCTCAGTAAGTAGCAAAAGCAAGAAAACAAAGGTATAGGGATGGTTAGAATCCAGCACACAGTAGAGAATCAGTGGATGCCCAAGTTAACACCAGAACCTGAGGCAGTAACAGTCAAGATAACCACACAGCTGAGGCGGCACGCATGTGAAAGAGGTATTGCAACAGAAGCCAACAATCACTAGGGAGGAGGTTTTGCATGCTAGGTATCCAGATCCAACTCATCAGAAAGAAGTCTATCAAGAAACTATGGAAGTCCTTAGAAACCTTCAAGGTGAAATACAGTGTTTGAAAGAGCAAGTCTCGGAAGTTGGAGCATAAGGATACAGAAAAGGCCCCGTCTGATATTGATGACATCAGAGAGGTATGTAGAATGTTGCGCCAGGAGAATATTATTCCTTTATTGGGAAATTGGTTGAAGGGGAATACTCCATGCACGGAACTGAGACTGGAAGACAAATACTCCATGCAAATCTCCCCCCCCCCGATAGCATTGACTACGACAAGGAGATCACTTTGAATGTTGTTGTGGATGGTTGGTTGTTGAGAAATATTTTGATTGACACAGGTGCGGAAGTGAATGTACTTACATTGGATGCATGGGTACAAATGGGGAGACCTCCATTGTAGCCATCATATAATGTATTGTTCATGGTAAACAGAACAAAATCTACTCCCATAGGAGTTTTGAAGGATGCATCCATCACTATACAAGGGGCCAAGTTCATAGGAGACTTTGAAGTGTTAGCACTTGCGGAAGCAGATAGCTTCCCAGCTTTTCTTGGGCACCCTTGGTGTTATGCAAACAATGTTGATTTGAGGTTTAACAAGGGGTATATCAGCTTCGAGAACAAGGAGGAAAGGGTCATAATACCATTGACAGATGGGAAATCCATACCATATGTGGAACCTTTGAGTGAAGAGGACTTGAACAGAATTTATATATGCGTTATTCAGGACCTAGAGGTCAATGAGCCATCTAAGGAAGGAATCCTTCATTGGGAAGATTCTCAGTCAATCAGTGATACTACTAGTATTGCTTGTGATAATTGGGCTCATGGTTTTTATGAACTGGTGGGGCACGAAGTTAAGCACACGGTTGCTTGCAAAAATGGTTTTCACTCTGTCTGATGTATAGGTCACTCAGTACCCCAATATACTGGATCCGAAGATCTGCTAGATTCTTGCAAGCCATGGAGGCAAACTGGGCTGACCAGATTAAAAGATGAGATATGCTGTCATATACTTTGGCACGGGACAGTAGCGCACTGGTGGGTGGTTCATAGGGATAATCTCTTGGAATGGGGAGAGATTGGGACCGCCTTATCAACTAGGTTTTCAAGAAGTAATGCACCTACAAATATTTTCCCTTATCATGGTGATCAACCTATTTAGCATCATATCCAGAAGTGTGAGAGACTCTGGATAGCAGGACAGGAAGCATTACCGCCCTCACTTTGGGTGCATCGGTTTTATTCTACTCTATAAGGTTGTGCACGTGCTTGGTATGTATATGCTGAATTACATCGCGACACTGGAAATTGGTAGAATTTGACTGCAGGGATGATCCAAACTTTTGAATTCTTCTCATCTACACCACCAGTGAACAAGGCTTTAAGCTTTATCAAGCACTTAACCATGGGAGACAGTGGGAAAGTGGAAGAACTTATTCAGGAATTATTTGGTGAGACAGAGACAGGGGCGCATTTTTAGGAAGAAGTAGATGATACCATACTACTTGAGCACGCTTCTCTGGAAAAAGACAAGGGGAAGTTGGTTTACATAATTGATGATGAGGAAGTTGAGCACTTGGAAGTTGATCATTCACATGGAGCACATGAGGTGTTAGACAGTGTGGATGTAGATACACGCGCATATCATGAACCTATGAAGACAACAAAGGTAAATATTGGCACAGAAGCTGAACCTAAGGAAGTGATAATTGGGGATTACTGGTCAGAGTCAGAAGTGGCAAAGATCATAGAGTTACTTCGAGACTATGAGGACTTATTCCCAAGAGGATACCATGAACTTAAAGGTGTGCATAAATCACTTGGAGAAATGAAGATAAAGCTTAAGGAAGGTGCGTGCCCTGTTAGGAAGAGACCTTATCGAATGAATCCCAATTTGTGCGAGAAAGTAAAGGAGGAAATTGACAAGATGTTGAAATCTGGGATCATTCGACCATTGGATGAGTCAGAATGGGTCAGTCCTATGGTGATAAGTATCAAAAAGGATGGTAGGATTCAAATTTGTGTTGATTATAGAGAGTTGAATGCAGCATGTGTTATAGATCCTTTCCCTACGCCATTCACAGAGGAAATATTAGGAGTGGCTGGGCGTGAGATATATTCATTTACAGATGGGTTCTCAGGGTATCATCAGGTTAGGATTGCCCCAGAAGATCAAGAAAAGACCACCTTCACTACTGAATGGGGAAGCTTTTCCTATACTGTGATGCCCTTTGGATTGAAGAATGCACCTGTTGTATTCTCAAGGATAGTGGTGCAAGCATTTAAGGATTTTATTCACAACTTCTTACAGGTCTATCTTGATGATTGGACCGTTTATGGGCTAATTAAGGATCATTGTGACAATCTACGCTTAATGTTTGAAAGATGTAGACAGTTGAGTATCTCGTTGAATATCAAGAAGTGCATATTTGCTACTCCCTTTGGCATACTTTTAGGACACATAATCTGCAAGGAAGGGTTGCTGGTCGATCCAGCTAAAGTTGCGGTCATTTTAGGCTTGAAAGTGCCCGCCAGTCAGAGTGAGGTGCAGATTTTTGGGTCATACAGGGTATTACAGGAAGTTTATAAAAGGGTATGCCAAAGTTACCACACCCTTGGAAGAATTACTCAAGGGGAAAGGTACATTCTATTGGGGGGAGTCACAGCAGCGTGCATTTGAGATACTGAAGAAGAAACTTACTACCACGCCTATCTTGCACTTTCCTTCATGGGATAAACCTTTTCATGTTCACATGGATGCCTCTGGCATGGCCATTGGTGTTGTCTTATCTCAACCTGGAGAAGGTATAGTTGATCATCCCATTTGTTTTTCTAGTAGGAAGTTGACCCCTGCAGAACAGAATTATACCACTACAGAGCGCGAGGCTTTGTCCATGATATATGCCTTGCACAAATTTTGACAGTATCTGTTGGCCACACCTTTTGTGTTTTATACAGATCATATGGCATTGAAGTATTTGGTGAACAATACCATCTTACAGGGGTGCATATGTAGATGGATACTCTTATTTCAAGAGTTTGACTTTACAGTTGTGGTAAAACTAGGGAAAAGTAATTTTGGACCGGATCACTTGTCTAGAGTTCAATCAGGTGAAGAAGCATAAACAATAGAAGAGACCATGCCTGATGCACAATTGTATAGGTTACAATGTGCACCAATGGAATTAGAGGACATTGTTGTCTTCCTAAGGATGGGGATGGCACCAGAAGGCATGAGGTCCTTGGAGAAAAAGCAACTTGCTATACGCGCGGCACCATTCATGTTAATCAGTGGTGACTTATACAAGTTAGGTAGAGATGAGGTGTTACACCGTTGTGTATTAGAGCATGAACAAAAGGATATAATGGAGGAAGCCCATGGTGGTATTGCAGGTGGCCACTATGCAGGTGATGCTACAGTGTGAAAGATCCTACTTGCTGGTTTGTGGTGGGAAACGTTGTATAAGGATTGTAAGGAGTATTGTAAGGCATGTGACCATTTTCAGTGTCTAGGTTGACTAGGACAGAGGGATGAGATGCCTTTACGACCAATTACAAGTGTAGAACCCTTTGAGAAATGGGTGATAGACTTTGTAGGGCCTATTTCACCAGCTGCGCGTAGGACTGGATCACGCTATATCATTACTTGTATAGATTATCTTACGAGATGGGCAAGAAGCAGCACCTACGAAGGACTGTATAGTGGCTACAACAGCAAGGTTCTTATGGGAAAATGTTCTTACCATGTATGGTTGTCCTTTAAGTTTAACTAGTGATAGGGGCACCCATTTTTTAAATGAGACAATCTGAATTCTGTTAGATGAGTTTATGGTTGCCCACCACAAGACTACACCCTATCACCCTCAGGAAAATGGAACTGCTGAGGCTTTCAACAAGATTTTGAGCCACACATTGACCAAGATTTGTGATGTGGGATGAAAAGATTGGGATGACAAAGTATCTACTATTCTTTGGGCCTACCGAACAACATATAAGAGATTGAACAAAGCCACACCTTTTCAGTTGGTGTTTGGCGTGGAAGTTGTTCTTCCTATAGAATTTATGTTACCTTCTTTGTGCATTGCAACACTCTAGAGGTCTAGCTGATGAGAAAGATTTGGAAGAACGGATTGAGAACATGGTTCAACTGGATGAGCACCGGGCCATAGCACGATGGAGTCAGAAACAGGAGAAAGTGCGCCAGAAAGCATGGCATGATAGGCATATCAGGGATAAGAAACTTATGTCAGACAAATGGTACTTCTGTATGACTCTAAGTTTTTGCATGCCATCCAGGGAAGCTCAAGGTGCATTGGTTGGGGCCGTATGTTATAACTCACATACTTGAGTCAGGTGCTTGTCAGTTAGAAGCAATTGACGGAACACGGTTGCCCAGTTACTTTAACGGGAGTAGGTTGAAGCCCTACTATAAATAAGTCTTCTTGGTGTTTGTAATAAGGTAGTGTTGCCAGATAGATTAGGTTTCCCTTTTCTGCATTTCCTTAATGTGTTTCTTTCATCGTCGCTATGCTTTGTCAATTTAGTTCTTGTTTTTGTGTAATAAGCGCACTTGCATGCATGAAGCTAACTACAATATGAAGCATGTTGATGCGTAGAGGACTGCACATACTTTTAGTATGGGGTGGATTGTTGGTGACTCCCAGGTATAATGCTGTGAAGATTGGAAGGTATAATGCTGCAGATGTTGAGGAAGTAAGCTGCTAAAGGTGATTTACAAAGGATTTCTTCTCAAAAGTAACCAAGGATGGAGATGAATGAAGGAAAAGTATAACGCAAGGTAAGTGGCAACCATGATAACTACCAGGAGAAGGTGCAGTGATGAGGTACTCAGGCGCTAGAGCACGTGCTGAAGAGAAGTATGTGACCAG
The DNA here is from genome assembly GCA_019776745.2 of Taxus chinensis. Taxonomy (NCBI): domain Eukaryota; kingdom Viridiplantae; phylum Streptophyta; class Pinopsida; order Cupressales; family Taxaceae; genus Taxus; species Taxus chinensis. The sequence continues at coordinate 765,875,671 of CM034146.1, read as the reverse complement.
AAGGTAGGAAGGCACGCTAGAAGGTTATAGCTATGGCGCAAGATGTACCATGTGGAAATGACAAAATTGAGCAATAAATGAGAAATATTTGGTAGGTGGAGGAGCAATTAATGCATCAAAAATTGAAAATCTATATAAGGATGGGATGTGAATTCATTTCTACCCTTGCAACTATGAGAATTTGATGAAGAGCTAAGTGTGAAGAGTTGAGTAAGCGATTCAAGGTGCAAAGAGGGTGAAACCAGGCATGAAAGGTAGATCTATGTATTGGAGAAGCTTGTATCCCCGTAGGAGAAGGGTTTGAATGAAGCAGATTGACAGAGCAGAGCTAGGGCACGATTTTATGATTACAATTTAGGGCACGATTGAATCGGGTTAGGGTTTGAAGTAAACCATTAAAGAGTTACAGAAGAAGGTGTAGAAACATAACACAAAGGGAAGAATGGCTCCAAAGAAGGAAGCAACAGCAGCAAAAGGAAAGAAGAAGGTAGTAGTGGAAGAGGAGGAAGAGATGACTCCTGAGAGCAATTTTTCAGAGATGCAGTACCCTGAAGAAGTAATTGTGGGCCAAGAATGGGATTCCCACATACGAAAGAGAAAAATAAGTGAGTAAAACCACTGAACCAAGGAAAATCAGAAGAAGTTGGATGATTTACTTAACTCCCGAATGTGACAGGTGAACTGGTGATGGGATGCCGATATATGATGATGCAGGGGAGAAGTTACTGAAAAGGATTGGTGTTTACCAATTATATGAGCTCCCATACTTTGGAAATATGCACCATTATACAGGTGGCTGATGAGTCGATTCCATGAGGACTTCTTCTATTTTGCAGGGCGAAGGGTAAGACTAACACCCATTTTAATTGCCATGGTAACAGGTTTAAAGGTGACGGGTGAGGACATCAAAAATGACCTAACTGACAAGGTTGCCATATTGGAAACACACAAAGTGCTGGGATACCAGAAAGGACCATGCGAAATGGACATAGACAAAATTACACGATTTTCCGGTAGTAAAAGCAACAGCACACCTTGGTTATGAAATTGAATGACCAAGATCATTTGGTCACAAGTAAACTCAATGTGGCTGCATGTGGCAAAGTGCATGTCAGAAGGGGTTATTTACAACATTGTCGGCTTTATTGCAGAACAAATAGTAGAGGAAGCACGCACAGGAAGTAAGATAAGTTTTGGTTTTGTCTTAATTTCTTTAGTATTCATGGAGATTGGAGTACGGATGGCCCAAAAGAAAATATATGGGAATACCCCATGAATAACAAGTCTCCAGCTGAAATATTCAGCAAGTATCTATGCAAGGGGTCTATGACAGACGGGGTAAAGGAGAGAGCAGAGATGTGGTATGACAGGCTCCATGCGGCTTTTGAAGAGGAGTGGTGCATACCAAAGGAGTTGCCCTCGGTATTGGGGAAGCAGGCTCAGTTTTTTGTTTACCAGCACTTTTGTATTGCATGTTTTCCGATGGTGGATGGATCATGGAGCCCCTGGTGCAAACTACCATACGCATTCACAGCGCAGTATTTTCAAGCTTCCATTCATCGGTTCACTGATACAAGGAGGTTAGTATTTAATGCAGGACAAGGTGGATTGTGAATACCACACCTTGCGAAAGAAGTATGGATATCCAGGGAAGAATGCTTACAATGAGAGTATTATCTCAAAGATTTTGAGTATCAAACCAGAAACACTTGTTGTTGGGGATATCGGGGCCACGCTCATATATCTCTAACTTAAACCAAAGATGGAAAATAATAAGTATGTAGAGAATGAGTTCACGCTCCCAGGACCACCAAAGGGGAAGCATACTATGGAAAACATCCCGGCACCTAGGCCTTCTAAACCCATGTAGGATGACGAGGAAGAGGATGAAGAGCATGAGGATAGTGGTGGTTTGGTGCACAGGAGGAAGCAACCATCTGGTGGACAGGAGGAGGAGCACGTGACGGCTTCACAAGGAGAAGAAAATACTGAGGTAGTGCAGGGTGACCAAAGGTTCAGAAAGGTGTTCAAGTGCACAAGGTTGCAAGGAGAAGCCCAGCAGACAACAAGGAAGTCACCGTGACTCTCACCGGTAAAGGAACCTGAGGAGAAGAAGAGAAGAAGAAAGCTCAAGCTAGATGAAGAAGCAGAAGAGTATGAGGAGAAATCACTTCCATCTCCAATCCATCATAGGGCAGAAGAGGAGCCTTAGAACGAGGAGGAGGAAAAACTGAACGAAGAGGAAGAAAGGGAGCAATCAGAAGCTACACAAGGCAAGGATGAGGATACAGCCAATATTCCTAACCTTGATGCTGCCATTCCAAAAGGGCCAAGGTCCCATCGGACAAGTGAGGACATAAGGGTACAAACAATGGGGTATGCAGAGGACCAGGAGATGATTGTTTGCGCTCAGTTCTAGAGCACCGTCACTCAAAAATATTTATTCAGATGGGTGCTTATGGATGAGAACAAGGCAAACATTACGAACACAAAAGAAACTTTCATGGTCGATGCATACGCATATGGATGAACTGGATTTTGATGTCTGTGAAGAATCATGTGTGTCTAGATGGTTGAAGAAGGCACCAGAAGTCTGGCACATGACAATTAAACCAACTATTATGACGGATGAGCAGGTAAGCAATGCCTTGGTGAAAGTATCTATTGAGGTAGCTAGAAGAAACATTGACAAATCTGCTACAATTAAAGTGCTGACAGAGGAGCTAAAAGCAAAGGATGTGGAAATAGCATGTTTAGTGCAGGAGAGGGATCTGAGAAAAGGAAATATGAGACTTTTGTTAGTATGGTGGAGGAAATTGGAGATGATATACTAAAGGTATGCCTGCATTTGGAATCACAGGTACCAAAATAATTTCCTTCTACGATGCACTACGTAAGAACAATGATAAAATTAGTATTGGAGGATGAAAAGGTGCGTATACCAGAGCAGCCCAAGGACCCAGCAGAAGAGGTAGAAAAATCACAGGCTGCAGTAGCAAGGAAGATTGCTACATATGAGGGCCTACTACAAGCACTCTGAGAGGAGCTAAAGAAATCTGATCATGCCTTAATGATATGCACAGCTCCATATGTGCTAATAAGGGTAAAAATACTGGCAGAAGACAATGAGGTGCAAAAGGCCATGAAGGATGACACACTAGGCCGCGCTGAATGACTAACTATGGTAAAGCAGAAGCACGAGGCATTGGCCGGCACAGGCACCACATAAAGAGAGGTTAGATGAACTTGGAAAACTCATTGCTCAGAAGATGGATGTGTTGGAAGGGATGCATACATCTATGTCAAGCATAATGCTTGTAATACAGAATGAGCAAGGAAAACTAACTCAGGATGAGCTGGAATCTATCATTGTGGATGTTCCAGAGAAAGCAAAAAAGGAATTAACGGAGTGGGAGAACTTAGAAGTAGACATAAAGGAGGAGTATCCAGAGATGATACTTCAAAAAGAAACAGAGGAGCTTGAATCCTGAATAATTCTTTGATTCTTTAATTCTTTTCTATTCTTTGTGTAAGATTCATTCAGCATTCTGTATTTCAACTATTCTTTACTCAGTTGTGGACATCACCATTTTCGGGGTGACAATGAGATTAGTGTGGGGTAATGTTGATCAAATAAAACACTTATCAGAACTCACACACAGAGTCCACGTGGAAAAATAGGATGGGATCGAAGGCGCAAAGGAATAGGAAGGTGTTGCGCGTGGAGGTGCAGAGTCAAACTTTCAGGACTTAGCTGATTTTGTAGATCAAGTCTATTTTCATAGGCTGGCATGCGGAACACACAAAGCGATGCTGAGACTTGTGCACCACACTTTGTCTATATTTCAAGGATCATATCGAAGCACTCTTGCATGGAAGTAATCCAAGAATATATTCATCACTCTAGTTAACTGTAAGTGATCTATAGATAGCATACTTACATGTATGGCTATAATTGTAAATGGCATGTGGCTATTATTAGCGTGTGACCTATTTTTGGCATAGTTAGCGGTGAAGGGAAAGTTCCCCACCCTATATATATTAGATGAATCACCTAGTTGATATACCGTGTTGAAGGGTTAGAGATTCATGAGTGCATGAGACTGGATAATTGTAACAGATCCATGCGCACATGACTATTATTGTATCAAGCCTTTATATTATTGTCATGTTTAATATATGAAGAATATTGGCCAAACCAAAGTGTCTTATATGTGTTATCATTGCATGCTATTGATTTCTTGATGATTTATACTTAAATGCATGCCTTTATAGATCTGGTTCGGTATAACTATGTAATGATGGATTAGTTTCTAACTATATGTCCTTATCACTTCACCATGTTACCATCCTGTTACAACAACCCTAAAGAGGGACCTGGTACCTTGGCGTGCTTTGGGTGAGTGCTCAGCCTATGTTGAGTGATGTGCCAGTGCAACTAGGTGTTATCTGAGAATTCTAGGTTGCATCAGCGACTCCTTCCAAAATTTCTTCAGTGAAGGGGGTTGGAAAAGGATCAATGACACAAACTTTGTTCAATTCCCTATAATCCATGCAAATCCTAATCTGCCCATCCTTCTTGATGTTAATTACCATCACACTTATCCATTTTGATTCCTCCACTGCTTCAATGATCCCAGAAGCTTTCATTTTTTCTATCTCCTCCTTAACCTTTATGTGTAAATTGGGATTCATCTGGTAGGGCCTCTTCCTAACTGGGTCCACACCATCCTTTAGCTTTATCTTCATCTCCCCCAAGGAATGGTGAACACCTTTGAGATCATGGTACCCATGCGGGAATAAATCCTCAAATTTTCTCAACAGATCAATGATCTTAGAGACTTCCTTCTCCAACCAGTAATCTCCAATAATAGCTTCCTTAGGTTATTTTCTTGAACCAATGTTAACCTTATTCATCTTTAATGGAAACAGAACCAAGATGTAGTCATTTTTACCCCTATCACAAAAGAAAGGAACTCCATACGCATCAGCGTATCACCCAGCGGATGTTGGGCACTCACCCGAGGCACACGTGGGTGTCGAGTCTCTCTTTTATGTGAGTTAAGTGGGAAACATTCTCTATAATTTTTTCTTAACATATTTAAAGAGGACTTATGACATACAAGAACTATAGGGCTCATGATAGGAACGCGCGTGAGTATCAGCACTGTCTACTACCTCACGCATCCCTACAGAATGGCTAACATCCAATATTTTTTCTTCCTCTCCATCAATCACATACACCAACTTCCCTTTCTCCTTTTCCAAACACGCGCGCTCAAGTTGTAACTCTTCTATTTCCTCTACTTCCTCTTCAAAGCACGGCTCCAAAACTGGTCCACCTAGTAACTCCAACAGCCTATCCTCTGCCATGGCACTATCCCCCATGGTAAGGTGTTTGATACCCTATAAGGCGTTATCAATTGATGTCTTGGAACTCTCGATATTCAAAGGTTTGAATGATGTAAACCACGAGCTCTTTCCAATTCCCTATCTAGCGGTGTGTCTCTAAATGAATGTACCATGCACTGCGCGCAACCCTGCAATGTAGAATACAACTTGTGCACCCAGAGGGATGGTGGAAAAGCTTCCACGCCTTATCTCCAGAGCCTCTCACACTCTAAGATATGAAAAAAGGTGGGCTCCTTCCCATGGTAGGTTGTGATGGTGGTGGGCACATTTCTCCTAGAGAATCTAACAGAAAGAGCAATTCTTACCTCACACCATTCCAAAAGGCTCTCCTGATGGGTAGCCCACCACTGTACCACTGTGCTGAGTAGGAAATAACTTAGAATCCCTCTCCGTTCCTTCTCATTCTTCCACTAAGCCTCCATCTTCTGTAAAAATATCTCAAGGAAGGCTCCTCCTGAATACGTAGGAAAATCCTTTCCTCATAGGCGTCGGATTGTGCATGCCTTTGTCACCCTTACCATCGATCCTCTCAATTGCCATCCCATTAATTCATAAGTTACATGCACCCAATTGTCACATGCTAGACTGGTGGTATCACTTACTGACTGAGCATCCTCAAACTAGATAACTCCATCAGTAGGATGTATTATCTGTGGGTCCCTAATTGAGCACACATATATCCTGTCCAGAACTTCTTCCCCCAAAGGTTCAATATAGGGTGTCAACTTCCCATCAGCCAAGGGTATAATGACTCGTTCCTCCTTATTTTCAAAACTAATGTACCCCTTGTTGAATCGAAGGTCCGCATTGGTCTTGTAACACCATGGGAACCCAAGTAGTGCTGGGAAATTATCTGCCTCTGTGAACGCCAAGACTTTGAAGTCCCCAGTAAACTTATCTCCCTGGATAGTGATAGTTGCATCCTTTAGAACACCAATGGGAATTGCCTTAGTCTTGTTTTCCATATACAACACATTTGAAGATGGCTGTAATGTAGGTATTCCCATCTGATACCATGTATCAAAAGTTAGAACATTAACCTCCGAGCTTGTTTCAATGAGGATATTACTAAGGAGTCATCCATCTACAACTGCATTCAATGTGATCTCCTTATCATAGTCAAGACTGTGAGGGGGAAGGTTTACGTGCAAGACCTACCTCTTGTGCTATCCTCCAGCATGTGGTACCTTCTCTCTCAACCATGATCCTAGCAAGGGAATGATATTATCTTGCCTTAGCATTTTACACACCTCCTTGACCTCATCCAGGTCATCCTTTGGCACCTTGACTCTCCTTCCTTGCTCCTCCCTCTTAGACTACTCCTTTAAACACAGGATTTCCCCTTGTAAACTCCGAATGACATCCATATTGTCTTGATATACCTCCTTTTAGTGCACAGGGTCTAGGTACTTTCCATGAACTACTTTCTCCCTTGAAACCAGGTTCCTCATTATTGGTATCTCTTTCACATGTGCAGTTTCTTCCCTTGTTACCAAGATAGAATCCAAACCTACATCCCATGTTACCTGAGGCATCCACTGTGTGTCTACCTTTTTAATACTGACCATTGTAGCGCCCTTGTCTTTTCGGTGCTGTTTATTCATGTGCTTAAACAATTCTGGGAACTCCTCATACTTATGCTTCTTTCCGCACCATGAGCACTGCAACAGGTCTAAGCACTCTCTTTTGTAATGCTCTATAGATCCATAGTTGAAACAGGTTCCACGCAAGAACTCACTCCCTCCTCCGCGGTTACCATGACCACAAAATCCTCCTCGAAAACCCCTTCCACGCATGCTTCATCTGAGTTCTCCTCTTAACAGTGATCATCACCCTTGGAACTACTAGAAATGTTGGTCTAGCGCACCCCATGATAAATGGCTTCATGGATCTGATCAATGAGCCTATAGTCCTTAGTATCATGGGATGTAGAGGTTTAGATCTTGCAGTAGCAATATACATTCTTCCGGATTACGCGCTGTAAAAGGGGGCATCTACTTGCATCATGGTCCCCATGACAAATTTCACAATCTACTGCCATGGCATGTACCATCCTCCGGGGGAAATTACCCTTGACATGCCCTTCTACCTCATAATTTTTGCACCACAAACCACTACAAGTCTCATGGGCTGAATTCGCAGATAAATTCTTCAGCTGTTTGGCCATAGCAGCAATCTGAGCCTCTAGGAACGGGCTAACACCAGTATCAATACTACCAACATCCTTGACACGTAGAGTAGCTTCCAACACCTCGTGTGGATTTGTAAAAGTTTTATGAGATAAGGCCCTTCTAAAAGGGGTGATCAATCCTCCAAAAAACCACTGAGCATGTTGTGAAGGGTGAATATCATATGACAATTTATACAAGAGAGTTTTAAAGTGGGCATCATACTCCTACACGCTCTCTGCTATCCCTTTTTGAATCTCCTTTAAAGTGTTGATGATCTTCTTCTCGAACTCAGGGATTTAAAATTCTACCAAGAATTCATTCTTTAAAGTAGTATAATCCACCACTATTTGATGAGGGTCATACTTCATATACCATCTATGCACACGTCCTTACAATGTGGTTACAAAATGATTATCCTTCTACTCTGGGGTTGCGATACCCTTTGCGTGCCATAGTAGTTCACACTTGTGAACATGTTCTGCAGCATCCTTAATGCCTCTGTAATCTGGTAAGTGTAACAACATCTCAAAGAATACTTGAGGGGGTGGTTGTGGCCCTTGTCCTCCTGAGCCAGAGCCTTGGTTCCCACCGTTGTTTACTCCACCGCTGGATCCACCAGGTCTTGTGCCTTCTGAGCCACCAGATCCACCAGAACCATTGGGTCCACCAGGTCATGTAGTAGTTGTGCCAAGCGTCCCCATGGTTCCATTTAACTGTGCACCGATGATCTGTGATAGTTCCCCACTACCACTATTGTACCCCACGCCACTCCCAGATGCAAGACAAAAGGCTTGTACACTTGCTCCTTGTCCAAAGACTCCTCTGAACACCGAAATATGTATAGCCATAGAAGGGGGGACTAAAAAATTGTACCTCCTAGGCACATATCTGTCACTTCCACTAATACCAACTGGGTCAATAGTACTCCTTTCTAGTTCTGGAAAACCAAGCACCTGGGTTTGGTCACTGGGTGGGTTCAGATACGTGCCAATGACTCTCCTTTCTCCGCGCAATGAACTCTCACCAGAAGCTGAAGGGGTCTCTCTTACGCACTTGCCAAGATGGGTTAGTACAGACTGCTCAAGTTCCACATCCTCCACGTGAACCTCAACTCCTTCCTGCAATGTCTATCTACATAGATCCATCACACTTGTATCCCCGCATCATCTAGCAATCTCCCTTTCACGTGCTTCACTATATTTGATTTGTCTCTCCTCCCTCTCTTTTACGTTGCAAAATCTAACATCTTCCTCTACCCTAGCTTCCTCACCCAGCACTTAGAATGGTTTAGCCAGCCATTGGAAATGCCTCTAAAATCATGGTAGCCATCAAGATCTTCACAACTAGAGGGACAACATGTAGAAAATATCCTCTAGGCTCCTGCATAAACTCAAACTCAACAATGTCAAGACAAGAATATGTGGAAATGGCGTACTCCATAGTGTAGCTAGCCAGTGCTCCTTTCCACCAATGATCTACATCACATGTCCATGTCAGATTTGCATTTTGCAGCCTTTGGTAGTCCTCTTGGGCCTACACACACGATCCGTAATACCAACTTGATCTAGATGCATAGGCTGAGAGCCACTCATACAATTCTACTTGGAAGTAAAAAAATAAAGTCTCATATAGTTCATGGTAGAGGTTCTCTTCTACCAATCTACATGCATTAAACTTAGGTCTAGTGCTGAATCTCTAAGAAATTCATCCTTCGTACTCTTGAACCACGATTCAACGCTTTCCAAATTTAATCATTTTGTCATTACTCACTACACATATCATGATGTATGTTATTTCCCACTACAACTTCAAAAAGAGATCCCAAAAACGGAACCAATATGTAGTCATTTTTACCCCTATCACAAAAGAAAGGAACCCCATGCATGCCAGCCTATCACCCAACAAATTTTGGGTGCTCACTCGAGGCACGCGTGGGTGCCGAGTCTCTCTTTTATTTGACTTAAGTGGGAAACATCATCTATGATTTGTGCTTAATAGATTTAAATAGGATTTATGACATAAAATAACCATAGGGCTTAGAACGGCCTCCAGATCCTTGAAGCCATTCCAGAAATATAGTACTTAAAAGACTATATGACTTGTATCATAACAAAAATAAGTATACAAACATCCATACTTAGCATTAACATAAATGAAAGAGCACCATGAAAAAGATGTATGTAACAAGATCATTGATATTCATATTCATATATTGGTAACCGCATTACATCCCTGGAGTTGTTTTAGAATGTCATGGAGAAGCATATCGCAGTCATGCATTATACTAGACTAATGGAACTATAATACTAAAAATAAAAATTACAATCCCCTTGCCCAATACATCCTTTCCTAAGTGTAATTACCCACTAACAGAGTTCTTGCAGTATTTCTGCAGAGCTCCACCCACTCTCTTGTTATCCTCTTCTTTGTTTACTCTGTAGGTGCTTGTATTTATAACCTTTTTGGATTGCCAAATCATCCTCCAGTGCCCTCAGATCCGATGCCAAGTGTCCAAATGTGGTCCTCCATGTGATCATGCTCCTCCAGGCCTGAGCTTTCCACTTTATACCATGATGTGCTTCTAGAAGCTCCTACCGCAGGCATACTCCTTCCTGGCCAACCTGTCACCAGGCTGGAACCTTATCCACGTGCAATCAGGTCATGCTTTTCACATGTTCTTCCCCGAATTCCCAATTTGACTAAGTCCCAAACCTTTGGTTATGTCCGCGTGCGTCGCGCGCACCATGGGCTTCCATAAACCCTTCTCATAAACCTTTCTCTGCATGCTTTATCCTTGCGTGCCTTTCCTTAACTAGGACCTTGCACGCCCATGCACCTTTTGCACTTAGTCAATATTTTAGTGGCCCAACACATCATTTCTTCTATCTTTCTAAAATGTACCTGTAGTAGAGTGTGGGTCAGTTAAAAGAACTAGCATGAATTAAATTCATTTTTGTTAAGCATTAATTAACATTAAATCATGCATATCATGTTACCAAAAAGATAACAAGAAGAGTTCCAATCTTTTCCCATTTCACCATTTTCCAGCCAAGAGTTTAGGATTAGAATACATATTTAATTCATGCAAAGAGTTCCATCACACAAGTTTAGGAGAGATAAATTGTAACCCTTTTCTAAATATTTCAACATAATTCCATTAACCCTTTTATTAGAGAGTGCAATTTAGTGGTGGTGCTAGTTATGGTTGTGACTATTTATCTTAGTTACATGCATTTTTCATTGGAAGTTGTGGAATTTTACAAAAAATCATTATAGAAAAACCAATAAGGGGATAGAAGGTGAAGGTTTGAGAAGGATATCAACTCACATGTGGGAATGACTTCCATTACTATTATTCAAGCATGTTTTCATTTCTTTACCTTAAGAAAAAGCTAACACTAGATGATGCATGTGGGTTATTTTACTTTGTTAAGGGACTCGATGGAAAGCACTGAGCCAAAAGTAGAGATGTAATGGTGAAAAAGTGTTTGAAAGATATATAGAATATTGTTGTAAGATTATGTGAAAAATTGGTGAAATATGTGAGATTAGAATATAGTATTGTGAAATGTACCCAGTGAAAAATTAGGAGAAAATAAGAACCAAGTTTCGTGAATGGGGATGAAAATGGAGTAGCAAAGCTCAAAATATGATTGAAATTGTATGTCATGTATTATTTAAAAAAGTGAGTGCAAATAGTAACTATATTATAGGAAAAATTGAAAGTTACTATATATAATAAGGGTAAAAAATGAATAGTAAGTTCATTTGAATTTTGATTGAGTTGGAAATCGAGCTCTGGACTTGCAAAGATGCTGTAAATTAGAGCAGCAAGGAGACATAGATTTGAGAGGGTGGCAGAGGCCATGACAACACAGATGACTGATGAGCTAGTATATATGTGTATTTATGGAAATTTTGATCAAATGTGTCTAGTTTTTATATTTTTGTGCAAATTTTGGATTTTTAAATTTTTGGGCTGTTTCAGACCTAGATGGTAGCGACCAGGGCATAGACATCCTTTGGGACACTAGTGCCTAGTTTTAGGTGTTAGGGTCTTGCCCCCAGGTGTCAGAGTTTTTATCCTTGGTATTGTAGTCCCAGGAGAGTTGATTTCTTATGTCGTGTGAAGTTTTGATTTTTTGATGAATGTATGTGGTGTTTGTGAGTGGTTTTGGACCTATATCAGGTGTTGATGTCGATATTTGGGTGGTATCTATGTTTTTTCAACGAGATATCCATTTGACGGAGTTTCGTGGTGGTCGATGTTAATTGAGAAGTGGGATGTTTTAGACTTTGTTGACATTAGATTTATATGATGGTGAGTGGGATGTTCTTGACCATTATGGGCTACATCACAATATGGAAATATATGATGCTACAAGAAAGATCCGGGTAACTAGAGAGATTGGGGAGGTGCCCCATAAGATACTTGATATATGTCGGTGTATCCCATGATTACAACACTATGTGAGAAATTATGTTTAGATACGTGCATATTTTGGTTGGCCACTTGTATTTTTTTGTTGAGTGAGTGTGATGAGGCATGAGTACAGGATATATGACCATGACCTTGCCGATATGTAGCACATAAATCAAATCTTTCTTTGGACGTATATCACATAGATTGCGATTACTAAGTGGGAGAGAGGGTGCAAGTTATGGTAGTAGATGATGCTACGCGGAAGATACAGGCAGCTAGGATGTATTTTATATGCACACGGGTCCAAACAGAGACCTCATATCAGTTTGGATGATATTTTGAATTAGGTGTTTCATGATTACAGAATTTTATTGGTGTGCGTGATAGATTTATCAATAGTAGTTGAGGGCGGTGGTGTAGGCATCTTGTATATGATGCATGATATATGTCAGTGTATCGAGGATTTCCCTACGGCACTAGGGTTTTCTTGGGTGAAATGTGTGCTAGACCATTTATACAAATATTTATATAGGTTTACACTTGATGAGCATGGGGTGGCCTTGGGGCCACCACATTACTACATATATGGGATTATGAACATATCGCGATATTAAGGCCGTTTGGTGGGCCACGTGTAAAGTGGGATAAGAGAGATATATTTGATGTTAGATGGGTAGGCATCCAAAGTATGCGGATGGAAAATATAACTTATAGGGCCATGCTAGATCATATGGGGCTAGGGGATGTGATATGGAGTCCATATAGAGAGTATGTGGGGTGGGCTGAGGATGAAGTTGAGTTGATATGTATTTGTAACACAATGTGGTTGTAGGATCACTTTCCTAGGGTGGCTAAGCTATTCCAAGCATAGTGACCTTATCGAGGTAGTTTGGTATGGCTCAGGATGTTCCCTAGAGCCATATTTTTGGATGAAGGCCATTAAACATCTGAGGCATCCAGGTGTGAGACTAGGCCCCATAGGATCATAACTTATGCATCTAGGTCCATATGATGTAGACACAAGGAAATTAAGCCGATAGATGTGGATGATGCAGGTTATACCGAAGGCATACACTGAGTGGTGGGATACCCATATGTGGGTGATATTGTTCTTTGTGATGGTAAATGTGGTGGGTGAGCTACCAGTAGCAAGAGGAGGAGAGGTGCCTACCCCTGATGGAGATGTTATGGAAGTGGCACGATCTGAACATGAGTATGATTTGTTTATTTTTTGCAAGTTTTATTTTTTTATGGTATATATTATGTGTATTGTAATTAACGCGTGGTTATTTTTTTGTAGGTAATGTGTATTAGATGTTGATTTTTGATACATTGGATTTACACATTAACATGGAATGTACCTTCTAATGTGCTCCCTAGAGGTAGACTATTAAGATGAGTGGATGCGATTTCTGCGAGCGAGCATGCACATTTATTTGATCCAATGGCAGTTGCAATGGCCACTTATAATGTCTTGTTGGGTGAGTGACAAGGCATGAGTGGAGATGGAGCATGCGAGAGATGTCGTATGAAGAGGAGCTTTGGCTTAGGATGTATTTTCTAGTTTTGTGGATTTACAGCACCATTATGCAGCACAGACAATGAATCTTGCATTGGCATAGAGTTGTTTAGAGTGATATAGGAGTCGCGATCAATGATGTAGATTGAGCAGAGAAGCATATAGTTCTATATCTCCTGTGATATTTATGATGATTATGTGTGACATATTTATTATATGTTGTATGTGATGTATCAAGGCGTGGAGTCTTGCCCCCCCAGCAGTTGTATTTTTTAAAGGATGATTTTGACCAATATATAGAGATGGATGTGTTGGTACTCTTGTATTTTTTATGTCTATTGATGTGTAATGTGATGATGGTACATTCCTATATTGAGTTACGATGTGCGATGATAGTTGTGTTATATGGTGATGTGTGATTTTTTATTTGTATTTCATGTGATACATAGATGTATGTGATAGAGATAGATTAAATAATCATAGTAGTATGATTATTTATTGTAGATTGAAAGGGATATATGAAAATGTAAGTGTATATATATGTGATGAAGAGATGGGGGAAAGAAGAGTGATGCCACCCTAGGGTGTGTGTAGAAAAGAGGGTGAGATTCATATATATAAAACCACTCAGCAATCAAGAATTATTCATAGAACAAGAATACGTCGTCGGAAATGGTCTGATAGTGTATGCGAGAAAGATAGAACATGAAGTGCAATGCTTAGATAGTGAGTAATGTGAGGTTGTTATTATATTGATCCCTCAACAGTCATGAAATAACCTTGAGAACATGAGTGCATCGTCAAGAGATGAGGTGATTTCAAATAAATCACCTACCAAAGATGGAGAGGCTAGTGAGGTGCGGTGGAAGCATGTGAAATGGTAGCATCCTGAGCGTACAAACCAAACTGGATATCTAGAAAATTAGAAGCAATGAATAGAGATGTGGTATCAATAAATGGATATGTCAACATCTTAGGAATCCAATGAGAAGGTGTAGCATCATGTGATGAATGAGATGGTGCAGCAGTGAAGGAACTAGGTGGAGGAGGTGAGTGAAGAACTGACCTTAGGCGGTGGATGAGTAGATACCTTAGGTAGTGGAGATAAGTGAATCAAAGAAAAAGAATGCTTATGCATAATAGGAGACAAATACCACTCACGAGAGCGAAGGCTAAATTCAATGACACCTTGATCTTTAAGTTATTGTAATTTATCATGTATACCACAACATTCTTTCTCTCAATGGCCATTGCTGCAATGAAAGTTGCAATATGGATGATCACACTAGAGATGTAAGTAATGAGGAGGATGGTTTTGATTAGATGGCAAGAAAATTAATCACTTATCTATTAAATTATGCAACACATCATGATGCTTAGCAGCATGTGCAAATTGCAATGGTTCTCGAGTAGGAGTTGAAGGAGTCTTTTATGGAGACCTACGTGATGGAGGAGATGGAAGACGCTGACGTAGGTGGACAAGATGGAACACTCTTGTGAGAAAAAGGAGATGGAGACCTATAAAGAGGTGAAGAATCCTTAGAATAATAATTACAAGCAATAGGAGGAGGATCTATAACACGTGCAACAATTAAATCTTGTTCTAGATCGATAACTCTATAGAATAAAAGTTTAAATGATTCACATGTGTCATATTACAATTTGGTTTCCAACTGAGTCAATTATCAAGCCATGTCTTGAAAATAAAATCTAGTTTTCTAAATCAATTCCTGAAATAATAATTGATACATGCAATCAATTGAAGATGTAATCCTTATAGTCTAAAAAGTAGGTTCATCTTTGCACCTTGATGCAAGGTAGGAAAGTGATTATGAGTGATTCTAAGAAATTGTTAATAATGAATCTCCTAAGAAAAGCATCTTCCATGTCATAATATGTGTTAATAGACCCAAAATAATTATTGTATACCATTGGAGAGCATCATCAATGAGACTATGGTGAAAGGATTTGATTAGTAAATTTATATCCTTAGAATAGGAATCCATAACTTGAAAATAATGCTTGAGATGTAAGTAAGGATTTCCAATTCCATCAAAAGCAAGTGAAAGTAGGCATGACAAACATCCTTATGGAAAATATGAATTATGAATTTTCTTAGGAATAGGATCTTCCATGAGGATCATTTCTTATCCCTATAACCTTTCCTAGGACCTTTTCCCCCTAGAGTGATGTTAAGGTGTTGCTTATTGGGTTCCATAAAGACTCACTTTGATACACTGCATACTCATGCCCTAGAATGATAGGTGAAAGAAGAGACACATTGAGTGATTCACACCCCTATTCGCTAAATCCCTTGCCCTACCTTATATACCCTTACTTCATAGTACCCAAGCCCTAGGAACCTGTAACTGTTGGAGATCTCTAAATTAGTACATGACCCTAACTATCATTCCCTTAGCTATATTGCTCAAACTTGTATTTTCCTTAATAGAAATAGGAGTGATTCACAATGAAATCCTTTGTACAATACTTAGGTTTTCCTACTACATAATTCACTTTGTCAGGACTTGAGTTTCATCACCTTCTTGGTTGCTCAAATATCTCGAATGAAAAGTAACAAGATAACTCGGTTTACCCCCTTTTATAGTCTTCTCAGTACTTTAACACTCTATCGAATTACCTTTTATCTTTAAAACACTTTACCTGCTTTTATGTTTTTAAAGTAATATTGTCATTTTAAAAACACCTTTTTCTTTTTAAGTCACTCTTTTCTTTCTTCCATGCCTTTATTTTGCACATAAAAATCGTAACTTTCTGGTACAATTACTAATTTTCAAGCCTCTAGAAATCCATGTGTGCACTTATTTGTGCCACAAACCATCTTCCTCTGTGTTGCATTCCAAGTAGTACATCCTACTACTTCATCTCTCACATTACATTGCACGACCTCTTACTCACATGGTTTCCAATCTGAGAAAATATCCTTCAAGAACCATCATCCTAAGCACCTATAACACCTTCCTTTTACTTCATGTGTACTCAATTCATATTTACATAGAACATGTATTTCTATAAATGTTGCACACACCTCTTTACTGAATTCAAGGCACATACCATCATCTAAGATTTCCTATTAAATAATCACACTTACTTACACCCCACACCAAAATTATGTGTGGTCCTTTGTGCATCAAATCAATAGGTATTAATTAGCTTCTACATGTGAACACACCTAATTACAAAAAAAAATCAAAGAAACAACAAAACATGAAAGGAAATCTAATATAAGTGGTAATACTACCTTATTACAAACATAAAAAAGATTATTTATAGTACAGTTTCTACCTAATCCCATTAAAGTAAATAAGCAACATGATGCCATATAGTTATTATAATTAGCATGTTCCTGATTCAAGTATCTTGGTTACTAGAAAGGGTCCTAACCAATGGACTTCAACTTCCCGAGGTTGTGCACAAACTTGGACTCATATACAAGGAACTTTTTCTAACTCCAAATGACTTTATCTTAATGTTTTGATCATGCCAAGTATTTTGTCAACACCTTCTCCATCTTATTCTTATTAATCTAATGCATTGTTGACTGGGTGAAATACTGACTAAGTATTAAGAGCATATTTGATACTGGTGCAAAGGAAAGAGGCGTGGAAGTTTGACAGAGTTACACCCTGCATATTTGCGCCCAGGAAGACAGATTTTGGAACTTAACCTTTTTTTCATATTACGGGCTAAAAATAGACATGGAGTGATGAGCACACATTTGATAGAGATAGAATACTTTAAGGCTACACAAATCTATTTTGGGAAAAAAAATAAGATCAAACATCATGCAAAACTGAGCTAATAATAGGGTGCAGATCTAGAGTTAATTATAGATGATCTATTATTAGGTGAAGATTGCATGCTTCCTTAGTTGCTTTTGTTCACATGGATATTTTGAACATGTAGCCTATTTTGAGAGTGCATGGGAAGTGAAGATAAATTCCCCCACCCCTATATATATGTATTGGATGGAAAAATTATATTCCCTTTCTATGCGTGTATACGTAAAATGCAGTCTCTTGTCGCTTGAGTGAATTTGTACAGTTCAAGGCTCTAAGTTCTTAGTATTATTTATGATTGGATTGTGACAGAGTTATGTTGCTAGTATATGTGTACACATGACTTTGTATTGATACTTTTGGTGTATTCAACTACTATGTTTTATGGTGTATTAAAATAATGGATGATTGTGCATGGATACTTATTATTGATGTCTCTATTACTGGTTATTGTATGGTAAATCTAATCTTGATTCTTGTTTTATTCATTATGCACTATGGTTGTGAGTTGATTCTTGTTATTCTTTGCATTTAATTACTTATGGATATGGAATATATGAATGATCATGCTAACATCTTGAAAAAACTGGTATAAAAAGAGGGGACCTATAAAATTTGCATGCTTCAGGTGAGCACTTAGATATGTCTAAGTAATGTGCCAATACGTCTAGAGTTTTGAGCAAGATATAGAGACTACATTTTGGTTTCGCTACTGAGACCTCTTTTCAAGTTGTTGCAAGGAAGTTGCATGATGAAGATGTATCAGTTGAATTTGGAAAACATTGAGAGTTAGGTTGTGGACTTAGAAGTCCATTTTTCTCATAGATATAATACTGGACCCAATTTCAATGCTCATGTGTGGGTTGAAAAACATCTATATCATGAACTCTATGAGACGTTCTTTTGTTGTTTCCTTATATAGTTGTATCAGTGGCTGGTATCATATGCATTAAAGTGAAAGTAGAGGTATAGAAAAATTGTTTAGACACAAGAAGATTACCAGACTCTGTATGATGCTTATGTGACTTTAACACAAATTATAGATCATTGGAGGAATGGTGTTTTACACAATTACATGGTGGATTAAATTGTTTCTACTTATCCCTATCATGAGGTTGTTGAGTTCCATTTCTTGCGCAAACCCATAGGATCTTATTTATGTGATATTCCTTTAGAAATTAAGATCTTGTTGGTAACTTTGGATTTGGAAGAATTACCTATGGATAGATAAACTTCCACCGTGTGTGGGGGTAGGATTAGGTGTGAAGAAGGATGGTGGAACTTGTGTTACAAATGGAAAGAGAGGAAATAATTATTAAGTATAATGAAGTGCAGTAGAAGGAATTGGTGAGGAAGAACAATGTTGAGGAGTATATGGATTTGTGGAGGTAGGTGATCTGTAAAGGATTTAAGGTTCACATGGAGGACATGAAACCTAAGTAGCTGGTGCTCTGAATTTAGGCAAGTGAAAAAGAGAATATCCCTCATGGAACCTAAGTACTTTAGATGAGAGAACATTAGAAGAGGAAATAATGAGGACCATAGGTGTGCATCTGATCCCACATGGTGACCTTGCCCTTATGCTTCGTGTTCCAATTCCTGAAATAGTAATTGAGAAACACACTAGTGTTGGTGATAGGGTAGCCTTAGGTAGATTTCATTTTCCTTCGATTACATAACTTCATCAGATAACAAATATACCTATGGCATCATAGGAAATAACATATTTTATTTGGAGGATCGATTGGAGAAATATTTTCTAGTGTGTCCTATGGATAGAGTGTCAGTGCATAAAATATTGGAAATATGAATGGAAGTAGAAAAACTTTGTAGACTGTGGGAGTTAAATTTAGCACAACAGTTGGAATGCATAGTAGCTCATCCTCTAGTTTGTTTCCTACTACAAGAGGTGGATCAAAAGGATCTAGAGGCTTGAGATCTATTGGATCTAGAGGTGGAGGAAACTCTGGGGGAAGTATAGGTTATGGGTTTTGTGGGCATGGTTTGCACCTACTACAACAGGTTATTTACGAGATATCACTTCACCTTCTAGAGTACAAAGGCATTTAGGATGTAGTGGAGCATATACACATATGTGAAATATTATGGCACGATAAGGGAATCACATTCCATGAGTGTAAGGAAAGCCATTTTTCTACGATTTTTTAAGGGCATGCACATATTTGGTATAGGAAGAATAATCCAAACCAGACTATTATGGATTACAATGTGCTGCATGATGATTTATCCACGTGGCTGAGTTCCATATACATGAGTTTGTTTAGAAAAGTATTATCATGATGAAGGAGATTAAGAAGGGCATGGCTAAAGTAAGCGAGTATGATCCACATTTTAAAACTTTTTTATCAAATTTGTCTTATGATATTCACCCTAGCCTAAGAATTCCAGGGACTTAGTTTATTTTGGGAAGCAAGTATGAGGTGCACGTGAAGGGTGCATGAACTTCTGGGAGTAATGCGAATGCGCCAAGAGTGGGCGCAAGGGAAAAGGTGACAAATAGAGGAAAAGGAAGGGAAGATGTAAGGCACGAAGTAAATGGAGAATACGAGAGGGCGTGTGAGGAGCTGCAGTCAAGAAGACTATGCAAAGGAAGCAACCATAGACCGTGTAACCTGCAATGTTGAATTTTAGAGTTGGAATATGAATGTAAGTTGTCAAAATAACTCGGGGAGTTATTTTAGACAATAGTTTGGTGAATTTTAGGGTCATCTTTCTGCTAGATGAAGGAGATTAGTAGCCTTGAGCATCAATTGTTTGCTTCCCAATGACCTCAAATATGCACTAAATCACTAAGTACAGACTTGAAACTTACCACGCACCTCAGGTAAATTGTCACAACATTATTTACATGCATTACCATGACTGATTAGGCAAAAATCTCATTGCTTCACTTCATTTTGCATGCACCAGGGCTAGAAACAAGCCTAGAATGACTTGACTCAATCATGACAACCCATGAAATAACCATGATGACATCATGTAGATACATATACACCTGAAACATACCTCATGGACCATGAATGACATCATGAAAACATCCAACCAACACTAAGGAGCCCAAAAAGTGATTATACTAGCTCAAACAAGAAAATCCACCCTCTCTAAGGATCCTAAAGCATCATTCTGATCACAATTTTGTTCGAGAGAAAGACAGAACATATCAAGGCACAACATGTGAAAATTAAGGACACCGTGCAGTTGGAAAGGATTTGAAAAGTATTAAGAGCCCCATTGGAATCCAATATCATCAAAGTATTTGATCATAGTAATAATTAAAATGAGGAACTCATCAGAAGCATCTAAGCACAAAGGTATGCAAGCATCCCAAGTATGATATCATTCAAGTACTCTGAAGTAACAAAGGTTGAATATGTGACTTTCATGTGTGGCATCATGATTGTAAGAAAAAAGAATCATCCCAATTCCATTTGGATGTCATGGTGTTCTTAAACACTTAATCAAACACCTGGTATCATGATCAATCCATCAAAGGAGGTTATTGTAACTCATCAGGAAAGTTGGAAACATTGTATCTTGATGTCGATCTATGTTTCCAGCTTCCTATCCAGATGAGTGTATGAGTAATCAAGAAACACTAAACAACGTTGAGTATACAAGGGCTTAGTACCTTGGAGATGATGATGGATGATATGGGCGCAAAGTTGATATCAAACTCCTCAGTGTGATCCCAGCAAACCTGCAGTTCACATACACTAGAAAAGTAATGATTAGAGATTTTATGTTAGGGCTGCCTGACAAAGCAAATCCGGGAAGCGTTAACTCCCTCGGTGGTTTTCAACCCCCATGCGATAAGCATAATAATAAAATAGATTCAAAAATAGATAACATACAAATTGATGAAAAAAAAACCTGGATGATACTGATGTGTAGACAGAATTACTAATATGAAGCGTGCAACATGAATCTCATCACATGAACTCAAATTACGAGTAGAATGTTATGGAAATTCCATGTTCTATCACTAATATAGAATAATAATGATATTATAAAATGACTAAAATTTCCCAGCATTCACCTGAATTTTCTAACTTTTTCCTCCCTCCCAAATATGGGGGGAAAGCCCATATTTATAACTTAGATGTGAGATCATATTGGGGCTAACAAGTAACCATGGTTGAGTAGATTAACCCGAGTTAAGAGATCTGATGTGATCATGTGGGGACCATGACTTGAATTATTAGATGGCATGGGGATCATGATTGACATTGTGGGTGAGATAAAATATTCCATTTTAAAAAAGAGTGTCAGATAGGTGTATTAATAATTTGTGGGAGATGGGGATAATATCAAAAATTTGAATAATCAAATGGGTCTACATGGAACCCATTTGATAACTAATTAAACAAATGGATATGATTTCATTTAATTTAAGAGAAAGAGATGTGAGAATAGAAATAGTGTGAATGTGAGATGAATGAGGGGCGCTATACCCAAAAATAGGTGTCTACATTTTCCCCTTTTTATTGAGTGGTTTGGGATAGCAAGCCATGAGACAAAAACAAAAAGGGTTAGATGAAATATGTGTCCGAGGATGGATGAAGACATGACCAAAGGAAAGATGCCTCAGGTAAAAAAGGATTGCAACAACAATGAAAAACAAAATGTATGGCGGTGACTCCAATATCACATCGGTAGAGGAAAATTTTGGTCTCAACGGAGACAGATGAAAACATTCTATAGACCAGTGAGTGGGTGAATACCACTGCAATATGGATGTAAACTGTGATGACCAATGGGTCATAGGAAAACATCAAAATATGTGCAACTGAATGCGAAAGATGTGCACAATCCTTTGTCTACAAAGAATCGTGCAAAAAATCATGCGTCAAAAAATGGACGAGAATGAAGATAATGATGCCCCAGCACAGGGCACAAGAAGGAAAAAAAATTGAGTTATATGCGCCGACAAGTACAAGGATGAAAATATGCCCCAACATAAGACATAGATGGATGTTAAAATAAGATATCCCAGGGGAATCAGGATGAGCAGATAAGATAAAAAGGTGAGATAAAACTTTCTAAAAGGGCGATAAATATAATGACAATCATGTTTCATAGGAAAGATGTATGAGTGTTAGCAAATTAGAAGATAAAAGAAATCCTACTTGTTCAGTAAGTAGGATAAGAAGTCAAGATATTTTGCGACAAAGAAACAATAGAGTAAATATTCATGGAAGAGTACAAGATCATATAGGTGTTGGTTGTCATGGTATCCTCCAAGACAAAAATGTCCCAGGAAGATGGGATGAAAGATGTGGATGATAAATGATAAAGATAAGCGAAATCAGACATGGTTGGGGTAGAAAGGACATGGTGGAGGAGAGGGATCAAATAGTAGAGAAGGACGATAAGAGAGGTGAGAAGATAGATGAAAGCACAAAAGAGAGAAAATGACAGTTAATAAGAGGGTAGTGGGAAAAGATAAGGGGGAAATAAATAGGTAAGGCATGAGGGACCTAGAGAAAAAGAAAACAGAGAAAGAGAGTAGGAGAAGAAAGGAGAGAGTAAATCTAAACAAGAAGAAGACGAGATGAGAAGGGAAAAAAGATTAGAAGGGAAGGTGAATGTATAGAGATATATCATAGTAAAGAAACAGCATAGATAATAAAGAGGAGAAATGGTGGAAGAAAGAAATGATGCAGGACAAAGAAGAAGACAATAAAATGACAGAAGAAGGTATGAAAGGGAGATGGAGATCAAAACAAAAGGGAGAGAAAGAATGGATCATGAAAGAGATGACAGAACTGAGATAGAGAAGTTGTGAAGAATATGAGAGAAGGATGATTGGAGAGATGAATATGCATAGTAGGATGGAAAGATGAAGGAGATGAAGAAGATGAAGAAGTTAAAGAAGATGGGGGAGGAGGTACAATGGAAAAGAGAATGAAAGGCACTATGGGGAGCTAGGAAGATAGGAGTGGTAGAGAAAGAAGTTCAGTAATGGGAGAAATGAAAATAAGAGGCAAAGAAGAGATGATAGAACCAAAACAGGAAAGGAATTGAATATGAAATAGAACGCATGGAAATGCATGTGGATGGTGAGATGATTAAAAGGATGGGACAACGCTGGTGAGTGAGGTTATCAATGGAGAAATAGGAAGAAAGTGTAAGGATAAGAGGAGATGAAGATGATACAAATGAAATAAAACAAAACTAGAGGTAGAAAGGAGGAGAGGACAACAAAGAAAATGATGCAAAGGCAGTATGTGATGAAGATAGTAGAGATATTGAAAAAGGTGAAGGGAAGATGAAAAGGAAATACCAGCGGAGGGATGTTAAGAGAAATTCTCCGATAATGATTAGAGGGCACAAAAGAAAAAAGGAATGAAGATAAAATGGAGGAGATAAAAAAGAGCGAACTGGTATTAGTAGAATGGGGAGAAACGAGTTTTAAGAGAAGTCCACCGATAATTCTTAGCACGAGAATGGAATTTGATGATGACATAATGTTATATGAACAATAATGATGATGAGTAAATATGGTGATAGATATGGGGAAGTATTCTAGACAATGGACTAGAAAGAATAAAGAAAGGTGAGCTAACGATATGTAAGAAGATGAAGGCGAGGAGAGAATGTAATGGATGAGGATGTGGATGAAGATAACAGAAGTAAAGATGAAGGAACAAGACATATTAAGAGAGGGTATGAAGTACTTAAGTTGGATTTTAAATGAGGGATGATGGAGATGATATTTGAGGAAGTTTGAGATATTTTATGTGAGGAAAAAGAGAAGGGAAGAGGATGTGTTTGTGGGGAATGAAAAAAAAATACGGATGATGGGAATATGAAGGAAAGAGGAAAGGAAAGAAAAAAGATCACTCTTAAGAGAGACTCTTAAGTAAGATCGCCATGCCGTAGGAATGGTTAAGTAGGATCGTCAAACCGAAGAAGAAAAAGAATGATTAAAATACTGAGCAATGTATACCAAAATGGAACAGGAAATGAAAGGAGGTGATAACAAGTAAACAAAGGACTGTGACATGAGTGGATGGAGGAATGTATGTAGTGTAGGATGGATAGTGTAAGGGGAATTTTTAATTAGGATGCATATGTTGTACGAGTGATGATGTCAGAGCGTTAAGCAGAAGTTATGGAGTAGGAAGATGTTTCTAGTGTTGAATGGAATAGAAACAATGAAGGAGTTTCTACAGTGGCAGGATCTTAAGAAAGAGCTGCATTGTGATTAAGAAGCCTGCATGGAATGGGTGGTCAAGTAGGATTGTCAAGCCAAAATAATAATGAAAGGGAAATGGATCAATAAAATAGATGGCAGTAAAAGGATATTAAGAGAAAAACACAAAAATAATGGCTCAAGTGGTGGACATGTGAAGTATCAAACAAACAAAGGATAAGGATGAAGTGGGTGAGAAGAGCAATGGAGAATGAGATGAGGCAAATTTTAGGAGAAAATTGGGTTGATAAAGAGGAATGGTCAATAGACATGCTCATGATTAAGACCTTGTCCAGAATGACAAGTCTACTTCGAGTAATATTTATGTGGTGCATGGGGAGTGACGTAGATGTGCCAAGTTAGGGATGAAAGGTATGTGATGATGAAGAATATTAGGTCAACGCTAGATGAAAAACAAATATAAGAGCGATGGGAAATAAATTTGGTGGATGATTGTAGAGAAAAGAAGGATTATGCGAGAGAATGGATGGAGAAAGATAACAATGGTCATGGTGGAGGATGAGAAGTTTCCAGATAATGAATGATATTTGAGAGATAATCTCAAGTATAATTCACAAATTGCAATGGAGATCAAGTATAATTCCCAAACCAAATAGTGTATTAAAGAGAGTGTGTAGAAACAGTAATAGACTTCATAGATTCATGGAGGATATTGATAGGGGACATCCTTAAGAACAAAAAAATATAGATTTAAATTTAATGATATAAAATTTGATTATAATTGTAATAAAATATGATTTTGATGAGATGGGTGTCACATAACCATAGCAAGGGCCATGTAAGAAAGTTATGCTTTTGACCGGATAAGAGGTAAATAAGAAAAGGTACTACTCAAAGCATTGCACTTGTAGTCGATAACATGTGTTAATACATAACTAATGAGATTTGATTATATCACAAGACCAAGAGGAAGATATG
This sequence comes from Taxus chinensis, assembly GCA_019776745.2. Lineage (NCBI taxonomy): Eukaryota > Viridiplantae > Streptophyta > Pinopsida > Cupressales > Taxaceae > Taxus > Taxus chinensis. Next base: position 765,850,191 of record CM034146.1, on the reverse strand, counting down.
GATGAAATATTCTCATAATCTTAATGTTGACATGACGAGGGATTTGAGATGTAACCTGTATGCAGGAAGGATGTTCTCCAAAAGTGGTGTTCCTTAAGTCTATGCCTCAACTCTAGGAAAGGGAAAGAAAAATAGTAGAAAGTTGATCAATGTGAGAAGCTTTCTAAATGCCATAACAAAAGAGTAGCCATCCTTCGAGGGTATGTTCTACTATATATACAACATATATGGCAAGAATGATAGCCATCCTTTGAGGGATCGGTCTACTTATAACGTAGATGACAAGAATAATATAATAGCCATCCTTCAAGGGATCGGTCCATTTCTTTTTATTTTGATTTGATTTTTGATTTTTATATGTATCTTTTTCTCTCTCCTTTTTTTGCATGAACAATTGTCCTTTGAGGGACCAGTCTATTTTTGGATAACTTCTTTTTGCATGCATGGATGTTAGCTTTACATGGGAGAGAGCTGGGGATAGCAAAGTAAACCACTTAGGAGGGGATAATGACAATAGGAGAATGAGAGGGTGATGGATGTAATGATTACAGGGTTCTCACCGAATGGGAGAAATTAGCCATATTGAATATGCTATAAGTAGATCCGTTGTACTTATATTCAAGGTCATGTCAAAGTAGTGACATTAGACCACATAATTCATATCATTACCATGATAGATTGAAGTGGATAATGGTGGAGACATGGTCTAAAGATAAGACTATACTCATAAGTGTGTGTACTAACAATAGAATGGCCATAAGTGCAATGCGTTAAGGGGTTTGATCTCTGGTTTACCATCAAGAGAAGAAAATTCTCCCCGTTGGCTCCTTGATTAATGTTGCGTCCAAGATAAGATAAGAATTTTGGGAGGATGAGTGAAGGTAGAACTATGCGCTACCCTTTCAGGAAGCAAAAAAATATGCATCCCTATTGAGACGAATAGATGGTGCTCTGAAGAAGGGGCAATTATGACCACAATGGTGGATTTTGAATAAAATGGAATGGATTAAATAGAACACCGTGGAATAGATGAGATGGAATCTATGTGTTGCTTTTAAAAGTGAATAAACCAGATAAATATATACGTCACATCAAGATGAAACATGGCCACTAGGGTTGGAATTGGTGAAAAATTTGGTCCTATTGGAAGGACAAACAGAGCCTCAACGGGAGGAACCTTGATGACACAATCATGGCCACCAAGGTGGACTTCAATGAAAAACATAAACTATTGTTTTGGGTTTCAAGGTAAGTTATGGTTGGGAAATGTTTGAAACGGTTCTGTTGGGTGATCAAATCCCAATCAATGAACCAGGTGTAAGGAATGTTTCGATGTGTTGATTAATTTTTGAAATTTTAGGCAGTGTGTGATGATAGGTGTGATGCAAAAAGTTAAACCCCTAGTTACACTATGTGAGCAAGCAGAATGCACAGGTTCTTTTTACTCCCAAAATCGAAAGATGAAATTCGATGTTGACAATCATCCAAAATAACGACAGTACCATGCAGAAAAGAGAAAATAGGGAAAACTAAAAAATACCTGTATATCGCTTGTCCTTTTTATATGTTAGCAAGTTGAGCCAAGTGTAAGCTTTAAGTGATCTAGAAAGCACCTTTTGTTGTATCCAGGTAAACGATGTTTGAAAGCAATAATCGGTGATCGGAAACCTCCAAGGATCTTATGACTACAGATGATATTGACAAGAGATGATTGGCGATGTGGTTTTGGTTTAATATTTTGTCTTTGACAGCGTAATCCTGTAAAGACAAGTATGACAATTAGTGGATATGACCCAAAAGAGATAAAAAATAATAAAGAAATTAGAATAGACCAATTATCGGGATTAGTCGAATATAAATTAAATTAGACACTAAAAAATGCAATGACTATTATTACGTAATAAAATAAATGATGATCTAATGTGAAAATAATGTGAATCGTAATACAAAACAATAGACATGACGATGTGATAATCAAATCAAAATAATGAATAACGAAATGCACTGGATAAATGACAAACCTATTTTAGAATTGTAAAGATAAATGAATAAGGTAATAACTAAGCTCAAATGATAAACAATATTATCAAAACCGATGTGAATATGTATTTATTTATTTAACAGCTCATCAAAGATCCAAAGATATTTAGCTGATATACATTGATTAATGGTATAAAATATAGTTATCTAATACTAATGAAATATAGATGAAATTTGGATGTTAATAGCTTCTAAAATGAGGTAAGATGTTTAATCGATGGGGAGGAGAAAAGGAAAATATTATCCGACAGATATATTCCAAACCAGCCGATTACAATAAAGTGGCTTTTCAATCGCTGTCTCCAAAGCTATGAACTTGATACTGAGACAGACCCAATGAGGAGACTCAAACACTAAGACCTCGTAAGGTTGCCTAGAAACCTACTATAACATCCATGGAGAGTAATTATCTAAGAGGCGATGGAATGTCATTTTTTAAAAAAAACATAAACAGGGAATGGGAGTCAAGTTGGGTAAGTAGGGATTCGATGTAGGAGACAGATAAAATCTCGAAGTAGAGGTGTTGGATAGGGAGTGGGACTGTGGGATGGAATGAAGGATGTGTGGTGGTAGGGTGAAATCAGAGTGGTATGGTGAGGGATGTGGAGGATAGATCGCAGGAAGAGGAGGACAACAAGCTCTATAAAATAGTTGAATATAGATAATTATTGATGGCGGTATGGCCTGGGGTCTTTCAACAAAAATAGGGATCACAACGATGCATGAGCTGAGGATGTGGGAGAATTAGTGCATAAGATGCTTCACAAAAATACTTCAGAGACTGTGTTAAATTCTTCTTGATCTCGTAATCACGGCCTCTTTGAATAAACTATGTAATTATGAACCACTAGGAAAAAGCTGTGAGGAGAACACACAGTATTATCCTTTGGGTTTGATTTGATCCACGTGAGGCGAGGTGGGAGAAGTGGTTTGTGTGGGAGATAGGCATGTGGAGAAGGAAGTGGGGCTATGAGAAATGAGGTGAGTGGAAAAGAGATGGAGCAATGGTGGAGATGGGGATGAGCAGAGGGTCTATGATTTGAGGAATTGGTTGGGTGAAGGGGGCGAGGTGAATGCTTGAGGTCGGCGAAAGGGATTTGGTGAGGGAAGTTTGTTGGGATATGGAGAATAGTATGGATGTTAGAGGGGGAGATGCGTGGAAATCTGAGTCAACTCACATGGGGATAGAATGGAGTGGAAGATAGGAGTGGATGGTGGATGGTGGATGGTGAACGGTGGGAGAAATGGGTAGGATTGGCTGAGTTGAGAAGTATTAAGGATAGGTAAGTGTAATAATGGAGAAGTGGAAGGTATAAGTGGGCTCGGTGAGAAGAAGGGTAGATCGGTTAGGGGAGATGGGGAGTAAGGTGGAGATGGGGTAGCGTGGGTTAGGGGTAAGATTACTATTTTTTATATATATATATATATATAATATATATATTTTTAATCAATTATTATTATTATTATTTTATTATTATACATACATATATATATATATATATATATATATATATATATATATATATATATATTATTAACAAGTAGCAATAACAATAAAATTTTACCCTTATTATAAACAAATCAATGACAAACCTTTTCAAATGATAAATCGACGTACCTTAATGGTGACATAATCGATTACCTGTACACACCACAAAACCTAGACAAAGATAGTACAAAAGAGCCTGCAAATGAGTGAGTCTACAAACGATAACTACATAACACATATCTAGATTGACACGATGTCATACTTTTTCATAATACATAATACAGTAACTGTTATACATACGACACATATACAAATTAAACAAACAAAAACATGACCAGAGCCTGGATTTGGTCCCATTGGGTGTGCCAAATGTTGATATGTGTTTTCAGCTTCCTGTCTAGATGAGTGTATGAGTAATCAATAAACACTAAACAACATTGAGTATATAAGGGCTTAGTACCTTGGAGATGATGATGGATGATATAGGTGAAAAGTTGATATCGGAATCCTCGGTGTGATCCCAGCAAACTTGCAGTTCACATACACTAGAAAAATAATGATTAGATATTTCATGTTGGGGCTTCCTGACAAAGTAGATCCAGGAAGCGTTAACTCCCTCGGTGGCTGTCAACCCCCATGTGATTATAATAATAATAAAATAGAGTCCAAAATAGATAACATACAAATTGATGAACAAAAGAACCTAGATGATACCGGTGTGCATATGGAATTACTGATCTGATGCATGCAACATGAATCTCATCACATGAACTCAAATTACGAGCAGAATGTCATGGAAATTCCATGTGCTATCACCAAGATAGAATAATAATGATATTATAAAATTACTAAAATTTCCTAGCATTCACCTAAATTTTCTAACTTTTTCCTCCCTCCCAAATATGGGGAAAAAACTCATATTTATAACTTAGATGTGAGGTCGGATTGGGGTTAACAAGTAACCAAGGTTGAGTAGAGTAACCCGAGTTAAGAGATCTGATATGATCACGTGGGGACCACGGCTTGAATTATTAGATGGAGTTGGGAGCATGATTAACATGGTGGGTGAGATAAAAGATTCCATTTAAAAAAAAGAGTGCCGGATAGGTGTATTAATACTCATGGATTAATAATTTGTGGGAGATGGGGACAATATCAAAAATTTGAATTATCAAATGGGTCTACATGGAGCCCATTTGATAATTAATTAAGCAAATAGATAGGATTTCATTTAATTTAAGAGAAAGAGATGTGAGAATGGAAATAGCGTGAATGTGAGATGACTGAGGGGTGATATACCCTAAAATAGGTGTCTACACTTGAATCCATCATCTTCTCTCTAAAAATTAAATCAAGTAAGATAATAAAAGCATCTAATTATTCAAGCCACCATTTGTGAAGAATCAAGATCTCGTCCTTCACTTCAAAATCATCAAGTATGTATTCCCCAATGGTGGAGCTTTCCCATTAATGAACAAGAAGTGATCCTACATCAAACCCTTGAAAATGCTTCAGAAACCAACATCATGTCGATTCCTGAAGAGTCTTTCCCATGTATTAAATAATTGCTTTTAAAGTAAGCTGAGAACAACACAACAAGGTTTCATGCCCGATCTTGGAGCTATGTCAAGAACCTTAAAATCAAAGCGAAGGAAGAAGACCTAGACAACTTCCTGGTTCTTTATCATCAAGTGTGCATTCACAAAATCCAACCCGAGAACATTCGCCTTCTTCTTCCTCTTTGTATTCAAAACTTTCTTCTTCCTCATCTTCGTAGCTCTCACACATTGCATTGACCGGTGGAGCTTCTAAGGTGAGCCTTTTTTGTGCTCCTATGATCTAGTTTCTGTCTTGATTAATTATTTAATTGAGTTCTCTTTTCATCAAGATCATTTCATTTGCCAACTTCTGCACCATTGGATCAGTTCTCTTATCCTGTGAATTTTGGGTTTTATCTTTCATTGAGGGATTCTTGATCTTACCAAACAATATGAGGTCATCTTCCACCTCAATAGAAATTTCTTGAGCACAGTCCAAATCTCATGGTTGAACTTTCCACAGAAATAAACTCACTTAAGGTATTTGAGAATTCATGAAGAACATCTTCAGGTTATTTTTAGTGGGAAGATCGGTGATAGGTATTTTATTGACCATGATGTTACATTTGGCCACGAATTCCTTATGGATTCTTGCAGCTCTTTCTTTATTTGAACGAGTTGAGTAAGGATGACATAATCATCTTCAACAATCTTGAATCTATCTTCGAAATTCTTCTTAATATCACCCCAATTAGATATCAAGTGTGATGGCAGGTAGTTGAACCAATTTTCCATTGCATCCTATTTTGTTTCCACAAACAACTGCATAGAAAAATATTCATGTTACACGCCAAGGATGTCATAGGTCGTGAAAAAATCTACAATATGATCATCAGGACATCGTTTTCCATCTCCACATAACTTTAGGAAATTCTTTCTCGATCCTTGTGGAAGCTCATGAAGTGGTTATGGAAGTCCAAGTGGGTTGGTATTCCTACCCCATGGAACAATGGGTTGGGTTCTTCATCTTTCTTCATCTGCCATGGTTTCGTACACTTCAATTAATTCTTCTTTGACTCTTGAAACGTGTAGATTTCTCGATCAAGATTGTAAAGAGGCTTTTGATCATTCAAGTACTTTTTTTTTATTTTATTTATTTTTTTTGTATTTTTAAATTTTTTAGGTACATATCATTTTTTTTGTGCACTTGGGAAAATATCTCCCCAACAAAGTCACCAAAAAAAATTTGTGAGAAAAAATTTTGAGTGGACAAATTAGGTGTCTCCACCAACGTTCACGAGGCTACGCCCCTCTACATTGAATGGTACAACTCCCATTATTGAATGTAACCAATCCTAATCCTATCTAAATGTTGTGGGTGGCCAAATTGGTTAGGGATCACACACGGACACTTCATTGAACCTGTGGAAAAGTGCTTGTACGGGGTACAAGGGAGGAAATTACAGCAATGAGGGGAAAGGAGAGAAATTATGAAAGGGAGATTACCATCATGAATAGGAAACTAGATTATCTCACTTAGTAACTGAAGTAGTTCATCATTAAATATAGAGGAAACACAATGAATCTATCTAGTGAGATGGTAAAATCGAGACACCAAGTTCTCAAATTCATCTATCAAACAAAGCTCTTGCATCACTATGCTTACAAAGTGTATAAAAGTGGGAAATATAAGAACCATGATATTCATGTAACAACCATGCTTATCATGTCAATGATGAGAGGAAACCATGCATACAAAGTTGTACACATTCATACATCTTGGAAAGCAGAAACTCTATTCCTTGATTGACATTTACACAGGTTGTAAAAAGTAAGGGAAAATAAGAAAGTGGAAGAAATTGTAGCTATATTTCATGTATATTTGTGACACAAAGTCCAATAAACACCATCCAATATTGCCATAAAGTAGAAGTCTTCAAAATTTAGAATCCCTTGGAATGGATAAGTCATCCCCATTTATACAATTTGAATTTACCTCTCATCTCCCTCACATGACTCTTCGTATTCCTATTCCACTTGTGACCTTTCACTTTTCATTAAATTAAGTATTTCTCTCATAATTTTGAGAAAATAATTTTACAATATTAAAATAGGTCACTTAAGTGAATAATACAAAATACAATGATGAGGCCCAACGAATAATTAGAATGGAGAGAGAAAGAAGGGGGATAAAGGGATAAGGAGAGAGAAGAAGACACTCTGAAGTATGGATGAGGAACACTCTGCCTCTAGTGTAGATCAACTCCATTAGTGAATTGGTGAGATGATCTAATGTAGTGAACCTTGAATCCTAGAACTATTTGCACCTTGAGAAATATCCTTTGAATGATTCCTAGACACCTTGAATTGATTCTTTAGAAACATTGTTTAATTATCACCTTGGTGGCCGCAGGCACTGCTCACTGAGGTCCACTCCAAAGAAGTTTGAGGATTGAAACCAATATCGGATGAATTTTGCTACGTGGACCCACTATTGTACTCATCGAAAAAATTTGATGAAATGTTTTTTCTCTGCTATTGATGATCACAATTCCTCCTTTTGCATGATTCTCAGACATCTCAGGTCACGAAATGAGTGTTGAGAAACACTATTTTAAGACATCTCAATGTGATATCGAGATGGACACAAGCACTACTCACAATGATCCTCCTCAATACCTGATTGATGAGCCACTTTAATTCATTGAAGCTCTCTAAAAAACTCAATTCGAATCACCAAACTCTTTGAGTGATGAAGATGAATTCATTTGTTGCACCTTGTGATGCCTTGCATTACTTATTAGCACACTTGAATTTAGGATGATGCTTCCAAGACCAATATGAAGTTTCCAATTCTTTTTTTGAGCCTTGTCATCATCTTGCAATCCCACGAGGGTGAAAAAAATTAGTGATATAAGTTACTACAAAGATGGTAGCAACTTTCTGTAATTGGAACTAGAAACTGCTATTTTTAGAAAGTTGGTCCCATGAGCTGTTATTACAGGGTAGGTTACTTTTTTGGCCCTATCATTTCACTGAGGTATTTCCTTCACATTTCAAGGTTTTCCATAGGTTCTCTAGGGTCAATTCCAAGCATTTTTCATTTTTGGAAATTTGTTTTTTTCTTTTTCGACTCACGCGCCCAAGTTTTCTACTTGCATAGTTTTCACCATTCTTTCTTCTGGAGGTAGTTTGTCATTTTTGGAAACTTACCAAAAAATGGAAAGTGTGAGCCAACGACACTTGCTATTTTTAGAAGTTAAAATTTCTAGTTTCAGATTGATAAAAAAATTTCATATTCCTTCTGGGTTTTTTCTCTTCAGTCTCTATTCATATTTTCAAGTCAAATCGCTTCTCGAATATATGACAAATTGAGAGGAATCAACTTAGGGCCAAAAATTCAAAATTTCTGCCATTAAAAATTCAGGCCCATGTTTCAAGTATTATTTTTACATCTTCAAGTTAGTTTGGATGAGGAACATTTTCTCAAAATTTCATGGAGATCTGATGCACGGTTTGGGAGATATGAGCAATTTCTCATTTTCCTGCCCTAGGGTTTCTGACAGCTCTTGATCATGGATTTTTCTTGAAAAAACTATGTTTATTCACTGTAGCAACATGGAATGATGGATAAATGATGGATAATATTCTATATAATGTGTGGGCAGTGGCAGAAATGAAGGAATGAGCAAAAATCTGGCAGTTGGAGAAAAACTTGTGTGTGCATGCAAGAAAAATGGAAGCAGTAAAAAACAGCCCCGCAGTTAGAAAAAATTACAAGTTTTTTTATTTTTTAGGTACATATTATTTTTTGGCACTTGGGAAAAAATCTCTCCCCGACGAAGTCACCAAAAAAATGTTGTGACAAAATTTTTTTTGAGTGGACCAAATTAGGTGTCTCCCCAATGTTCATAGGGATCACCTCTTACATTGAAGGTACAACTCCCATTATTGAATGTAACTAATCCTAATCCTATCTAAATGTTGTGGGTGGCCAAATTGGTTAGGGATCACACAGGGACACTTCATTAAACTTGTGGAAAAGTGCTTGTATGGGGTACAAGGAAGGAAATTACAGCAATGAGGGGAAAGGAGAGAAATTATGAAAGGGATATTATCGTCATGAATAGGAAACTAGATTATCTCACTTAGTAACTGAAGTAGTTCATCATTAAATATAGAGGAAACACAATGAAGCTATCTAGTGAGATGGTAAAATTGAGACACCAAGTTCTCAAATTCATCTATCAAAGATACAAAGCTCTTGCATCACTATGCTTACGAAGTGTATAAAAGTGGGAAATATAAGAACCATGAGATTCATGTAACAACCATGCTTATCATGTCAACGATGAGAGGAAACCATGCATACAAATTTGTACACATTCATACATCTTGGAAAGCAGAAATTCTATTCCTTGATTGACATTTACACAAGTTTTACAAAACAAGGGAAAAGAAGAAAGTGGGAGAAATTGTAGCTATATTTCATGTATATTTGTGACACAAAGTCCAATAAACACCATCCAATATTGCCACAAAGTATAAGTCTTCAAAATTTAAAATCCCTTGGAATAGATAAGTCATCCCCATTTATACAATTTGAATTTACCTGTCATCTCCCTCACATGACTCTCGTATTCCTATTCCACTTGTGACCTTTCACTTTTCATTAAATTAAGTATTTCTCTCGTAATTTTGAGAAAATACTTTTACAATATTAAAATAGGTCACTTAAGTGAATAATACAAAATACAATGATGAGGCCCAACAAATAATTAGAATGGAGAGAGAAAGAAGGGGGGATAAAGGGAGGAGAGAGAAGAAGACGCTCTGAAGTGTGGATGAGGAACACTCTGCCTCTAGTGTAGATCAACCCCATTAGTGAATCGATGAGATGATCCAATGTAGTGAACCTTGAATCCTAGAACTATTTGCACCCTGAGAAATCTCCTTTGAATGATTCCTATACACCTCGAATTGAGTCTTTAGAAACACTGTTTAATTATCACCTTGGTGACCGTAGGCACTGCTCACCGAGGTCCACTCTGAAGAATTTTGAGGATTGAAACCAATATCTGATGACTTTTGCTACATGGCTCCACTATTGTAATCATCAAAAAAAATTGATGAAATGTTTTTTCTCTGCTACTGATGATCACAATTCCTCCTTTTACATGATTCTCAGACATCTCGGGTCACGAAATGAGTGTTGAGAAACACTATTTTAGGACTTCTAAATGTGATATCGAGACAGACACAAGCACTACTCACGATGATCCTCCTCAATACCTGATTGATGAGCCACTTTAATTCATTGAACTCTCTGAAAAACTCATTTCGAATCACCAAACTCTCTGAGTGATGAAGATGAATTCATTTGTTGCACCTTATGATGCCTTGCATTACTTCTTAGCACACTTGAATTCAGGACGATGCTTCCAAGACCAATATGAAGTTTCCAATGCTTTTTTTGAGCCTTGGAATCATATTGCAATCCCATGAGGATGAAAAAAATTAGTGATATAAGTTACTACGGAGATGGTAGCAAATTTCTACAATTGGAACTAGAAACTGCTATTTTTAGAAAGTTGGTCCCATGAGCTGTTATTTCAGGCAGGTTACTTTTTTGGCCCTATCATTACACTGAGGTTTTTCCTTCACATTTTAGGTTTGCCATAGGTTCTCAAGGGTCAATTCCAAGCACTTTTCATTTTTGGAAATTTGTTTTTTTCTTTTTCGACTCACATGCCCAAGTTTTCTGCTTGCGTAGTTTTCACTATTCTTTCTTCCAGAGGTAGTTTGTCGTTTTTGGAAACTTACCAAAAATGGAAAGTGTGAACCAACGACACTTGCTATTTTTAGAAGCTGAAATTTGTAGTTTCATATTGATGAAAAAATTTCATATTCCTTCTGGGTTTTTTCTCTTCAGTCTCTATTCAGATTTTCAAGTCAAACTGCTTCCTAGATATACGACAAATGGAGAGGAATCAACTTAGGGCCAAAAATTCAAAATTACTGCCATTAAAAATCAGGCCCATGTTTCAAGTCTTATTTTTTCATCTTCAAGTAGTTTGGATGAGGAACATTTTCTCAAAATTTCATGGAGATTTGATGCACGATTTGGGAGATATGAGCAATTTCTCATTTTTCTACCCTAGGGTTTCTGATAGCTCTTGATCATGAATTTTTCTTGAAAAAACTATGTTTATTCACTGTAGCAACATGTAATGATGGATAAATGATGGATAAGATTCTATAGAATGTGTGGCAGCAGCAAAAATGAAGGAATGAGCAATAATCCGGCAGTTGGAGAAAAACTTGTGTGTGCGTGCAGGAAAAATGGAAGCAGTAAAAAATATCCCCGCAGTTAGGAAAAATTACAAGTTTTTTTATTTTTTAATGGGTCACACTTTTTTGCACCACTTGAACCAAGTTCTTGGTGCACTTGGTGAAAACAAAAAATCCCCATCCCTATTGGGCCATGTGTTGCAGCTTGATTTTCCGTTAAGGATGACAGAGGGGCTTGAAACAACACTTTAAAGTAACTTATGGGGGAACATGGGCAACCAAGAGATTAAATAGGAGGGTTGGGGGACTTTATGTCCCAAAAATCCACCCTCACCTTGGCTTGACAAGTGGCGGAGCGTGATTGCACGGAGCGGGGGCCGGGAAATAGAGCCTGGGGACTTAACCTTGCGAAAAGAGCTAAACTATGGTTATGTGGAGGGTCCAAGGGGCCAAATAGGGTAGTTCTTACACCTGTTGCACCAAATATTTGGTTTACTTGGTGCAAAAAAGTGTGCCGCTCTCCCATTGGTTGGATTTCCAACCCAAAAATTGACTAATTGTTGAAGTTTGTGCCTTGGAGAGCGACTTGTCGAGACCATAACTTGAGTTCCCGAAGGATTTTTTTGATGGAATTTTATATGATTACACCTTGAAATGACCTTATGAATCTAATGGTGGTGGTTTCATTCTTTTATTATTCCTGAAAACCCCCCTAAAAATAGAATTTTTGTTCTGGCTTGAAGGTTGTGTTTGCTAAACGCTGGTTGTAGACAGGATGTGCCTAGGTGTTGTGAAAAATATGATTCCACCATAATTTAGGGATCTGAATTACCTTCCCAAAGATATCTTGTTTGAATCTTATCTCCTTACAAAACTCCCGGGATTACTTCCCAAAGCTCAAGGGCTTTTTTGCATTGTGCACTGCTTAGGCGTCAAAGACCCACTTTTGTTGAAACTGCTCCAAAACTTGTGAAACTTCCCAAAACCTTCATAAAATAATTGCAAAACATTCTTGAATCTCTGATTCACCTCCATGATGGATTTGAGTCTTTTTCCACTCTACAGGGGTGCACACTAGCCTCATGAAGTCTAGAAAATGACCCTTTCCCAAGCTTGTCAAAAGGCATGCTTTGATGGATCTTGCCTTGAAAGCATTTAGAATGAGTGGGTATCCCTAAATCACCTATGAAAACAATCACATGATGCTTTAGACTACTTATATGGACAACATATGACTAATTCATGGATTATGGTGATGTGAAGGAGGTCTCAGAATGACCTTTGAACAAATCTTTTTGGGTAGGGTATGGTTGTCATGCTTGAAAATTAAGAATTTTCTTGTTGCAAATTTGCATGACAAAAAATGTAAAGCCTATTGAGGAGATTAATCCGTCATACTATGATTTGATCCACATCTCATTAGGTCAAGCTTCACATGATGGTAATTCTCATTTATTCAAGGAATCCTCTTCCCGCCTCCTTTCTCGGAATGAAGAGTACAAGCGAACATTTGAGCAATTTAAGGAACATGTAAAAACTCTCAGTGCTCACATTCAACCTTTCTTAGAGCCTGATTCAACACCTTCACTCCCCATGGAATACATTCCTCCAATCACTATCTTTTACCCTAAGGTGATCAAAAAATCACAAGGTTATATGATGCAGGGGAAGGCTCGCAAGAGGTGGATTAATATGATCATCGAGAAAAGAAATACATTGTTTTTAGAAGTCCTCTCTCTAATAAAGTATATTCTTGCAACTTTGTTAGAAATGAATAAATCAAGGGAGGATATTTAAAAATAGAATATTCACTTGGATGAGGTTCTCCCACTTGTGTTTGAAATGAGTTCCCTTGACTCTCACACCCTCTTAAGTAAAAATGTGTTTTCCTCAACCACTGATAATTTGTCTCAAGTTTGGATCAGCATCATAGATACAAGATATGGAATGATCGAATATTCCATTTGTAAACTTTACTCCTATGGAAAACATGATTTTTATATTTTTAATGTGGTATGCAACTATGTTCATAAACGTTAGTCCCCTCCAGTCATTGAGAATTCATTGGAGGAGGAATTCATCATTTCCTTCGAAGAGTTGGTCAAGAAAGAGGCACGTGACTCCCTCTCCTTTAATGAAGATACCTTAGACTCTCTGGAAAACATCAGAGGATCTATTTCTGACATTGCAAGAGATCAAAAAGAATGGTTTAATTAGTGTAAGGATATCAATGATGTTCCAAAGACATGGATCAAGGTGTTGAGCTGCAGTTTCATTCCAGAGGAAGATAAGGTGACACATGTGATAGCTCGATTCAATAAGTAATTCAAGGGATAGGATCCCATTCTAGGAACTCTCCCTCAGCAATCATGAATCAACAAGTTCTTCATCATAAGGATCTTCTTCATCAGATCACTCAACTCCCATCTTCTTCTTCTTCTTCTTCTCTCTCTTTCTTCTCTCCCCTGTGTAATCCTTCATTGTGTATGATCAAGATATTTTTTCTTATTCACTTAAGTGACTCTCTAATTTTGAATTGTAAAAGTCCCTTTTGATTTATAAAAAGGGGACTTATTTCCTCACTTCCTAGGAAGATGTAAATTCACAAGTGGAATGAGAACTTGAAGGTTCATGTGGGGGGTATATGAGAAGACAATTTGCAAAGTTATAAATTGGGATGGCTTCTCCATTCCCAGGGATCTAAAAAAGTTAGTTTTATTTGTATAAATTGTGGATTGTTATAGGTTTTTGAGCTTTGTATTCATCACTACACAAGAAATAAGAGTTGTGTTTCTTCCATTTCCTTTGTATATGCTTTCCTTTATTCTCTCTCTTTTCTGAAACTTTGCAAGCATAGTGATGTTGAATAACTAAGAAGGAAGTTGGATTCCTTGATTGATGAATCTAAATAAATGTGTCTCTAGTTTCTTAGTCTTGTTGATTTCTTACATTGTTGTTTTATTCTAATTGAATGTGGACCTACTCTAGTTGTTGTGTGTGAAATATGCTAGTGCCTATTCACAACAATAACCCTCTCTTTCATAATTTCTCTCCTTTATCCCTCATCGCTGAAAATTCATCCCTTGTACTTTGTACAAGCACTTTGTTACAAGCTCGGTGAAGTGTTTCTGTGTGATCCCCGGATATTTACCACCCCATAAAATTAGGATAGTTTACATTCAATAATGGGATCCTCTCCATACATAAGAAGGAGGGGCTTAGCCCTGTGACCATTGGTGGAAACACATAATTTGCAACACGATAAATCATTTCACTAACAACTTCCTTCTCCCACCCATAGTGGCAGTTTTTTTGAATGAATCGGTAACATTGGTTGAAGTGGGTTGGGCTCCCTTTCTTAGGGGGAGATTCCCATAGTTGGTGCTAGCCATATTTCATCATCACCTACCTAAAAAAGGCAAATATTAGCAACAAAAAAATGATGGGTGGGATCCTATCCCTAACATGACATGCCCTTTGGCCAGCAGTGGTTGTGGGCAATCCAAATAGTTTATCACCTCCCCTCCATTGACCTCCATGTTCGTTGTTGTGTCATAGTGTTTTGTGGGCCTCTACGTTATCTGGAACCTTTTTGTTTCATGCTCCTTTTTTGGTTTAAAATGACACTTTTAATATATATATATATATTGACGCCCTCATGAGATGAGACGACTTTTCTTGAGGTTTTTTCAGCTCGATTTGACTCACATTCTGGGGTGACTTCTTCCACCCATTTTTTGTAAGATTAACATTGCATTATATCTTCTTATTGATAAAAGTGCACTTAAAACAAAAACAAAAATGTGTATTTTTAAAAACTGGGAAATAATTGTATTCACACAAAAATTAATTATGAGGGTGAAGACTATATAGAGACAAGGTCATAGAATGGTAAATCCTATTGAATTAACTGTGTTGCAAGTAAAGAATTGAATTGATAATGAAAAATCCTTTTATTGAGTTGTTTTACACACTTTTTTTATGTAAAAATACTTGTAAAGTTTACAATCAGTATCTTCTGACTTGTAGAGTTATTTTTTTAGAAACATAAAAATGACCTGCATTACTTGTGTTGCACATGAAATCTCAATCTGAAGTTCATAACATCATATACAAGGCTTTAGTAGAAGGAAGCGCTTTAAATAATTCTTAATAGACACAATTACCCTATAAACGATTCTACAAATATTTAACTATTGTTGCAAATGTATGAAGAAAGAAATCGTGTGTTAGAAAAAAATAAAAATTAAACATAAAAACAAAACTAAAGTTTGAATCTAATAGGAATGTACAATTTGTAACACTACTGGGGTATGGATTGAGTCCTTCAGATTCAAAAAAGATACGCCAATGTAATAAAGTAGAATCTCCATAAGTCGAACAACTTAACATATATTAGGGCTTGTTATGGGAAGAACATGTAGGGGTGGACATATGTAGTTAGGGATGAGTATTTAAGATATGGGTGTGAGGTTGTCCCTGAAAGAAAAATGGTGCATGCTACTAAAATCCTAATTAATTTTGTTTTCCTACATGATAAATAAACAGGCAAAGAAAACAAGTACACACCATTGCATTTCTCATATAGTTCTAAGTATAAGAAGTGGAAAATTCATATATTCTCTTTTTAGCCTCATCTTCGTTGTAACAAGTATTAAATACTAGGTTTTTAATTAAAATAGACCAATCAGGTATGAGTAATAAGAAATTGCCATAACAATCTAACAATGCCCAAAAGAAACAAAACAAAATACTAAGTAATTTATCTTGACATTATAACTACCCACCTTCAAAAGTATTTGTTTAATAATGCAACATCACCAAGTATAAAAACTTCAAGACAAACAAAAAATATATTACCTTTGTTTTACAAAATTAAAATTAACAGCAGAGGTCCATAAACAAGTTTTATTCATAGTGAGAATAAGAATATAATAAGAGCTTTTCTACTTAGCAAAACACAAATTGCACACAAACATAATAAGAAGTTAATCTCATTCTCTTACATCTGATGTAGCAAACTGTGAAGGAAAAAAATTAGGGGGATTCAAATTATGACCTTGAGTACACAACTGTGAGTTCCTCCCTCCAAGAATTTATAGGGGAAGAGAAGGTGCATAAATTATTGTTGCCAAGAATTATATCAAATATTTTGTAGTTCATCTCGACCAGTGTGATATATGGGAATAAATTTCAATCCTGCGTGCATATAAACAATACAATGACTTCAAACCCTGTGCTAATAAATTGGAATAAACATAAAACAATAAATCCATTCATAAAGAGACAAAATCCAATACAGAAAGAACACGCAAACATCTATCTCAGAAAACTGCAAACAATCCAGAGGATGCCAAAATTTGAGTATGCTTATGTTTTTATTATTTTTCATATTCAAACCTATACCACTGAACAATTTTACTTTATGGGTGTTTGAAAGATTTCTAATATTCTCTACTTCGACATACTAGTTGTTTGGTTGTTTTAAGGCCCAAACGCAAAAACTAGAGGATGATATTTAATACCTATATTATTTTTTACTATTATTATAGGCATGTTTACTTACGTATCTGTCTACAACATCCCTTCATGTAGCCCTATAGTTGATTATTCTTCATTAACATTTTCCTGTGAGAATTTTGGTGTGCAGACAAATGTGAAGTTAATGAGCTAGTACAATGAAAAAGCATTGGAGTTTGGGGTAAATTAAACAATTTAATTTTTCCTTCTATTAACATGATATATGTCAGACTATGCTTCCATGTATATGGTATGCTTTTTATAGATATCTACAAGTGTGTATGTCAAAAAAAACTTTACAAATGAAGATAATATGCATGAAGAAACACATAACAATAATCAACGCACCGTGTAGATTATCAAATGTTATACGTGAGCCAATAGAAATATAGTTTTTCCACCCTTGTTTATAACAATGATCTCATAATAGTTACATAGTAAATTTTGGATTGACCAACAACATAAAACATAGACTACATATCAATAGGAAAAAATATTTTTAAAATATTTCCAATCACCATTACATATGTTAAAGTCATTGACAATAAGCTTTAAAGAGGTCCATTCAATGTAAATGGTGTTATTTTCAATTTTCTTGCAACATACAATGAATTGTCTAAAGTTGATTCAATGCAATTGGGGTAAGTTTTAATTTCTTGTGTACAAATGTTTGTTTCAATTTTAATACCTAATTCTTGTAAAGGATCTCATAAATGAACTATCAATCGCACGCAGGCAGTGCAATGTGAACGTTGAAAGATATGTAGTTGTTGAATTGGAGGTGTATTGTACGAAGATATGAATAGTTGGTGTGGGCATTTGGTAGGTAATAGAGGTGATTTTGTTATGAGATAAAGTATTGTGGTGAAACTCATTTGTGAGGGTGGTTGAATCGAACACAACTATGTTGTGGTTGATATGGGGTAAGATGTAATGGTTAAAATTTTAGTGAAAGAGATGGGGAGATAGAGAGTAAATTTGAAGCATGCTAACATTATGGTCCATATGGAGACAAGATAGTGGTTTATAATTGTGATAGTAACATTAGCAAATGTTTATTAGAAGGAGAAACAAGTATGTAACATTTTTATTTACATGAAATATGCATACATTTGATGGCCCTTGAAAGGCTAAGTTAAAATGGTACAGGAAGTAGCAAATACATTAGTAGTGGTTGGGAGAGGGAAGTAAAGGGTCCTTTTTAAGTTGGTGATATTAAGTTGAGTGAAAGCAGTCTTAATTCCTCATATCTTCGTGCTCCAAGCATAGGGCGTGCACCATTTTTTAGTATCATTGAAGTGAAAAAGGTGGTGAAATGCGAAGATCTACATGTGAGGGAACTCTGGAGATTGTTGTGAATGTTAGACCTTGTCTTTCAGTGTTCCCAATGTTGACAATTATTTTTTACAAAGTAAGACCCTGGGGCATGTGAATATTTAATCCACAAGCCATTTTAATCAGAAATTATTTGTGATTCCCTCTTCAAATAGGGGGGCATTAGAATATCTAACAGGTTGGAGGGATCCCAACAAGGGCTGGTGTATCTATCAAATTTGATTACAACAAATAGTGGAAGTTCAGGTGGTGGCATTATTGAGTCATAAACAATGTCGATGATTATGTTTGTCGCACCATTTATAAGGCATGTGTCAACCCACAAATTATCAATAAGCAAGACTTTTTGTTGTTTGCATAGAATAAATTTTTGTTGCAATTTATCATCATCGGGTTCTCCTAAACCAGCTCATCTGTTACTTTGAGAAATTGATCGAGTGATAGGAATGTTCAATGCTTTCAACATTTGTAGGTTATATGAATCTACCTAGTCATTTTTACAAATAAATGTGGTGCATCCTTGAATTTTTTGATCTCTTGTTGAGAAAGGTGTGAGACATAAGGAGTTCCCAGTCTTGAAAAAGAGGATTTGGATCTTGAATGTGGAGGAGAAACTGGCGAAAGGAAACATGTGTTGGGGTGGTTCCTTGTTGATGAAATATTGTTTGCAAGGAGATGGAAGAATGAAAGCCCTTATAAAGGATAGCTCCATATGAATGGATTGTATATAAATGAATGTTTATGACTGGTGGTAATTGCCTGAGGTTGCTGATAAGGATGACAGATTTGTTCCTGAATTCAAATGTCTTGGAATGCGGAAAAGCTTATTGAAGTCAGTAGTTAATCTTGATGAGCAATTTCGGAACGATGAAGCCCATTTTATCAATAATAATATACTCAATATGTTTAAGAGACTCTTAAAATGATGAAAATACATGGCCATCAAGGGGTTTTAGTTATTTGATATGAATGTGAAAGCATGTATGGATTGTGGATGCATAGATGTTGAATGTTGAAACCCCGATAGGAGCAAGTAGAAGGAGAGGTGAGAGATATGTGGTGGATGCAATTTTGAATGAAGCCCTAATTTTATTTATCATATGTGATTTTCATGTACCATTTGTACCCTAAATTATTAATTTCAGTACATGTATATGGGTTTTGTTCGAGTAGTGGTATAGTATGGTATCAAGAGCCAATTATTGTTTTAAAGACAAAGAAAATGCAGATGATGGGGTGGGGCCTACTTGTTGGTGTAATTTCTTTCAGCCTTGTTCACCTCAATGAAAGATGGACCATTTATCTACAAGGGAGGAGGAACATCATGAATGTTCTAATTATGTTGGTTGTCAAATTCTTTGTTGCCCAACATTTTAAGACTATTAAGACTTGTGGTGTTTCTAGGATGAAGATGTGCCAAAATTTTCCATTCATGCATATGTTCTTGTTAAAGAGTGTTCTTGAGATTAGAGTCAGATGCACTATCTGAAGAAGGTCTAGTGTATGTGGTAAAGTGTGTAACATGCCATGGTTTGTAGTTGTTTTTGAACAACTTCCATGTAGAAATTATTTCAGGGGGGTTGAGCCAATTTCAGAAAAAATATTGCAAAAAGGCTTGTATAAAGGGAGCCATGACAAGCAGAAAAGGTCAAAATGTTAGGTAAAATTTAGTTTACCTTGGTTAATTATACATTTACCTTAGTTAATTATTAATTAATGGTAAGTTGTTATTATCATTTATTATTTGTAATTGGGAATAGTATTCCCATACATGTCTTTTGTCTTTATTATATTTGTTATATGGTTATATTGTTCAAAACCATATATTTGCAATTTATATGTGCACGAGATTATTTATTGTTGCATTATTGCAACATCCCATTTGTTTGTACCTATTTGTACAATTCCTATAAGAATTGCAGCACTCTGTTATAATGGTTTATTGATTTCACATTAATAAATTATACAGTCTTATGTCCCTTTTTGTGAAATTGCATTTGGTACCAGAGCGAGAATCTAGACCTGTGAAGTAGAGAAGGTGTGGAAAGAGAGAGCAAAAGAGATAGAGGAGATTGGAGAAGCATTTTCAACAATTGAGATCATGTGCAGCCTCCTGCAACTTCCCGGCCCCATCCCTACATCCCCACAATCTCATGTTCGTTCCAAGTGTTTGGAACGCAATTTTGTTTTTGCACTAGTGCACCCTGCACCAAGAAAAATTTGCTGCAAGAACTTTAATTAAAAAAAATTCCCCATCCAGGGGTTTTACCTCTAAATTTAGAGGAGCATATTGTCTCTGCTACATTTAGCAGACCACAGGATTTGGAGGCATGTGTGTATGTGGACCTCTTGACCGAGTTGCATTCATTGAACAACCAAGTCGAGTTCTAAACAAGCTCTGTTCAGGCCGGTTGCACTTTGTACATGCGAGTTGTCTCCCATAGAGCGAGTGAGCTATCTTTCGAGTTACATCACATTCAAAGCCCCTGAGTCACACAAATTGAGCAAAGGAGACCGAGTTGCATTATGACCGAGCTTTACACCAAATCTTGTTGAAGACTGAGTTAGGAGCCAATCCTGTGCATTGGACATGTTGATTCCTACCCACCGAGTTGAGACATCTATCTGACATGCGAGTCATCCTTGTATTGAATTCAAGCTCTTAACATGCATTGCAAAGTGGCTGAGTTTTCTTTCATTGGCTTGGATCGAGCCCCAACGAGCCCTGCGTTGTCGAGCTATTTATTAGCTAGAGCGGTGAGCCAACATTGGGCACATTTCCACCATTGGTAAGTGCAACTACATACCGACCAAGCTGGAGTATACCCAATGCTGAGCTCGAACTTGCACCAGCAATGTCCCTACAACCAAAAATAGGCAAAGCCATCAATCATACAAAGCGTTAAAGCTTTAAGCTCTAAGAACCTGTAATGCCAATCCTGTACAAAAGCAATGACTGGATCATTCAATCTACAAAGGTCACTCAGTTATAGCTACAATTTTAGAAGGATCTACAACAATTCCATTCTTACTTATCACATGTGCCAAATAGTGCACTTCGGTGTCATAGAAAGAACATTTAGATAGCTTACCATATAACCTTCTCTTTCTCAAATTTTCCAAAACTATCTTCAAATACTCATGGTTTTCCTCTATACTTTTGGAATATATGAGAATGTCATCCAAGAATACGAGCACAAATTTGTCCAAGTATTCTTGAAAGATATTATTCATTAAATTCATAAAAGTTGCAGGTGCATTTGTTAATCCAAAAGGTAAAACTGTGAACTCATAATGTCCATACCTTGTTTTGAAAGTTGTTTTATGAATGTCCTCATCCTTAATCCATAATTGATGATATCCAGATCGAAGATCTATCTTAGAATATACCGATGCTCCACGCATCTGATCAAATAGATCATCAATTCTAGGGAGTGGGTATTTATTCTTGATTGTTGTTTTGTTTAGCATTCTGTAATCAATGCACAATCTAAGTGTTCCATCCTTCTTTTTCACAAAAATTATTGGTGCTCCCTAAGGTGAAACACTCGGTCTAATCAAACCTTTAGACAAAATTTCTTACAATTGAGCCTTAAGCTATACTAATTCTATAGTAGTCATTTGATATGGTGCTTTAGAAATAGGCTCGGTTCCAGGCTTGATTTCAATTGTGAATTCAAAATCCCTTTTGGGTGGAAGACCTGGTAACTCTTTCAGAAACACGTCACTGAAGTTTCATAACAACGGATATCGTTCCATGACATCGTTGTTCTCTTCAATTGTTTCAACAATCTTTACTACATATAAGGTACAACCTTTATGTTTGGCCTTTTTAAGTTGCATAGTTGACAGTTTCCTAACATAAATCTCACATTTCACACCCTGAATCTCTGTTGTTTTTTGCAGATCATCTAAACAACTAATATATGTTTCAAAACAGTCCACTTTTGCCTTATGTTCAGCTAACCAATTAACACCTATGATTACATCATAAGACCCCAAAGGTGCAACATAAAGATCAACTTAGTGTAAAAACTAGGTAAGTCAGGGACTGCTCCAAAAAGACACATACTAAATGTATGAACATCATTTTTTCCGTAATGTACAGTCCATGTTTCCAGCTTTTCTTTTTAGTTTTGATGTTAATTTACTATAAATAAAACATTCAGTAGCTCCGGTTTCAAAAAGAATAGTTATAGGTATGCCAAATAACTTACTTGGAACCTCTATGGGCGTCGCCTATTTTTCAGTCTACTTGTCAGCTACTACAGCATGTATCTTGTGCTGCTGATTATGATCATCCTTTTTCAAAGGACATTGATTTGCGTAATGATCTTTGCCACAATTATAACGACCTCCTACAGGTCCCTTTCTAGGCTAGATTTATTTCCAACCTTGGAATTATCATTTTGACCTCCATAGGACTTTTGTCCGTCATTATTCTTGACAAAGTTGTTTCGTGCATTACCAGCAGACTTATTTGTTGCTGCTTTCTTACTATTATCAGCTAAAAACTTACTTTTCATTCTGAATTTCTTCCATGGTCCTTTCTTAGGTGTAAGAGATGATGAAGAGGAGTTGGGGACTTTCTTCCTTGCTTCCTCCTTATGAGTAGAAATTGCCTTCAATTTCTGTTCCTGCCTTATGGATTTTTCAACAACCCCTTCCATCGTGGTTGGGCTATGAACATCCACCTCTCCTCCTATAATGGGATGCAATCCCATGATGAATTTTTATATCATGAACTTCTTGTCAGTTTGATACTGAGGTACATACTTAAGGAGTTTAGTAAACCACTCCCAATACTTAGTTACAATTAGATTTCCTTGAGCTAAGTTCTGGAATTCAGTCATTTTTTTATCATAGTAAAGTTATGGCAGCCAACGTTGCCTAAAGTAATCTTTAAATTGATCCCGTGTGATATTAGTTTCATCAATATTTAACTCATCCTTACGGCTGTCCCACCATGAGGATGCCTCATGGGAAAGCTAATATGCTCCCCATATCACCTTTGTTTCTTCTGAGAAATTCCTTATTGCAAAGTACTTCTCCATTTCGTTGAGCCAATTCTCAGCTCCATCTCCTAATGTGGTGCCATCAAACTTGGGTGGACTTATCCTTTTTATATCATTAGTGAGTTCAGCTGCCAGCCTAGCCTTTTTATTCTCAAGCTGATCAAGTATGTTCACATTGTTATTATCAACACCTAAATTGGTGTTGTCATCAGGAGGTGGCTGATTATTATTACAAGCATCTTCTTCCTTGTCATTTCCCATTACTTGTTGTTCAAATACAGCTAAACGATCTCTTGTGTCCAACAGGGCAGCAAGGATCTCATCGAGTTTTTGGGCAGTTGTTGCTCATTCCTCAAGTGGAGGATTATTTGCAACATTTCCTCTTGTTCTAACCATTTTCTATTAACAATAAAATTTAAGTTTCATCAGATTATGGACACAATAGGTCCAAGAGTTGCAACCTTCAGCTCTGATACCAAGATGTAACATTCTCATTTTGAGACTTTAGAAACAAGGGAATTTTTTTTTACACAATGTTCTCTGTTCTAAATAAAACATCATTTAGAACACACATTCCATGCCAATCAATCTCATAACAGATAACCATATGCAGATGTAATGACTCTCAGTAAGTTACCGATCTCTCATGTTTGTCTTAAAGTATAGAATACTTTATGTATACAACATATACTTGGTTTTCCTACCCTATTCTGGGTACTGAGTGATATGTTTAAAGAACCTATCTGAATATTTGTTACCAATATTCATCTGACATCACGTTTCTTTAAACTAGGTGACATAGGACAATGCAACCAACAGCTTGCGATACTTTGGCCAAAGATTTTCAACATATTATTCATGTTACTATTCCTAGACAACATACTCGTCAATTCAGAATACATCCTTCACCTCACTCTACTATTATCTAGAATGGTCTTTACTGACTTCTGCCAGTCCACTTGCCCAAGGTTTGACCCTAGCCCAGTTTAGCAACATAATTTGTTATAGGAAGACGCTCATGATGAGTTAGGGTATATGGGCATACTCGATCGACCTAAGTCGACCGAATGTGCCAAGGTACCCTAAGTCATAGAAAGCTACTCCCTATTCTAAACATGCCACTAACTTGACCTAGAGAGAAACTAAGTTCAAGTCCAGATGTGTGTAGATCTAGATGAACAAATACGGTAGGGTGTTGCCACATGTCAACTGTAACACTGTATCCTCGAGAAGCCCTTGGTCTTCTCGAAGGTACAATCCTACAGTTGGCATGTGCCAACATCCGTTAGAACTGATTCATCACGATGTACATACCCCTTAGTGGTCATTAATTCATAATTAAATTGGATTAAGATTCAGATTGCAACAACCAAGCCTAACCCTAATTCCAACATTCATTAAGTTCTTCATCCAAAATTAACCTGATTTGATATTGAGAACTTCATTAACTCATGTTTGCATTGATGTTCATTAACGTGACATAACAAGCGGTTATCCCAAAAACAGGGCAGCAAACATCAAATGGTTAATTTATAATGCA
The DNA here is from genome assembly GCA_019776745.2 of Taxus chinensis. NCBI lineage: Eukaryota > Viridiplantae > Streptophyta > Pinopsida > Cupressales > Taxaceae > Taxus > Taxus chinensis. The sequence goes on along the minus strand of CM034146.1, from coordinate 765,825,423 downwards.
ACCTAGCTTTCCAAAGAAGGTGTATCATCCACCTAGATTCAACTAATGTTTACTTTTATAAATGAAGCACAAGGATTAAAGACCATAACCACCATTCCTTTTATCTTTCATTCTTTTGAGAGAGGAAGAGTTTTCCTCTACATGGTTAGATGTTAGGGTTAACATAACCTTTATATCATTCTTTACTCATATAGTTTAATTGTATATCCAATCCATATTTCATTATCAAACTATAGTTGTTTAGATAGAGATCAACATCTTTTGCAACTTAACAAGTTTCACTATAGTAAGGGAGATTGTACTATCCCCTTAATCCAACTTATTAATTGATAACAGTAATAGTATACAAACAGATATAAGAATATCGACAAGGTAGCATTACTATTTCCTTCATACAAAATACAAGAGAATTTACATGACAATTTGGAGTCAGTCTCCAAACCTTTCAATTCATCATGATAAACTATACATTTACAAGACTATGCATTTCAGGCATACTACATGTCGATCAACATTAAGATCATAAAATAACATCACTTTTCTTTTTCAATACAACTCAAAAATGAATCGAAATTCTTTACATAAGATCCAGACTTAAATAAGCCAATAAATCATAAAAGTTTTTGCCTTCTTTTATCACTTACAAAGTCCATCTGCAAAAATTGCTAGCACGGGTCAGTTCATTGAACTGAGCATGATAAGCACTAAGCATTAAAACAAAGTGCATTCCACTAATTGTTCCATTAAAACAACTCTGCTTTAATGAAACAATTAATATATCATACAAATAAGCATAAGTAATAACAACCAGAAAAGAAGTACAATAATGAGTCTGAATTCACTTTTAATAAGAGAGCATAATATAATCAACATCAACTGCATTATAACATATAGTTTAATTGATCCTATCAATTACTTTTTAAACAACCAACAGATCTTGTCGTCTAATTATTTCATAATTCATTCTGAATTGAAATACAAAATTTATCTTTACTATGAACAAAAAGAGTTAGCTTCAACATAGTACATATTTAGAATGATTCATCCCACAACTTAAACAAAAAGAAGAAGAATCAATACATATTATCCACCCTTCACTAATCCTCTGAAAGACAGAAACAGGTTCAAAAAGTACTCAACTGATTACCCACATAATTGCCTCAGTTCAAGGAAACTAATAAAAGGATTCAACATTAAAGAGACAACAACTAAAACAAGAATCCCAAATCAATCCGAGAAGGGATAGAAAATCAAAACAGTCTACCTGCAAGTCTTAACTAACTTCTACATGTTAGAAGATATCATTCAAAGATCTGAAACCATACGTTCCAAAAATCAAAGCAAGACTCACACAAGGTTAATCTCTTCTCATGTCCATCCAAGGAGGATTCATAATAAGATAGAGTGCAAAAAGAGAAATCCTTCCAATAACAAATCCAAATGGAGTATGACTCAGTCAAACAAAGCAGTCGATCTAAACATGATTACATTTTCTCTTTTATAGAACCGACTCAAATGTTCTCTTTCCACATCATTTCAACGAATGACTTAGTACAAAATAGACTAAACAATCCACAAGGAAGTTCCGTCTCAGAAGAGTGAGTTTCCACTATTTCCTAAAAGACAGAAAGGACAAAAAAGTTGAACCCAAAAAGTCGAGCAGGCCTAAGAGAGTAATCACTCTCCAGCCAAGAAGAGAGTCGAGCTACAGAGAAGTTTGATCAAGTGAACTTATCTTAAAAAAAGTTAAAGGATCTCAAATAGAAAAGATCCAATCAAAAATTCATTTCTTTTGTACTATCAAATGAATTCCCATTTTTATTTCAAACTCAGAAGTTCTTTTGCTAGTCCCCAAAGGAAAACACAAAATCAAACACACAATTTATAGAAGCAACACTTCTAGTTTCCCTTATGAATTCAAACTTTATCGAACAACAATATCAATACTATCCTAGTTCATCTATTCCACGTTGTTTAAACACAAGTTCAAATTCATACAACAAGGCTGAGAAGTATGCAGTACAATCCCTAGGCAGAAGTAAAATATTTGGACAAAACATGATACAATCCACAAGAGAAATCTATTCATTTCTCCTTTTAAAGACCCAGAGTTCCATTCAAGTGAAACTGAAGAGAATACAAAACCCAGAGATCAATTAAAAAGGATCAGAAAGAGAGTATGAAAACCCAACACGTGTTTAAGTCAAGCAAGGTCTCAACATTACCCTCGAAATTGACTGAAACAAAATCACAACAATTGACTTTCACTGTTCCGTCTAGTACATAAAGATTGAGATAGAGAATGTATTCATTCCAGTCATCTAACACAAGAAGAAATACGAACACCACATTTTCTAAAACTTCAAAACCCCCATTATCGACTGTTTCAACGAGCTCTGATTCATACCAATGAATAAGTAACAATAGAGTATCTAACCAGAGGTTCCATAGCCCCACAACAAGATACAATTCCATAAAAGGTCCATTAACCTTCAAACAAAATAGTCAAGCCTTTAAACAAGACGCAGGTTTTCTCAGAGCAGAGGAGAGAAGAATATCCTCTCATATTTACACACCATTACAAGTTCAAAGAAAGTGGTACAGTCTAGGGTAGAAGTACCACAACCATTCCAAACTCAAGAAGCATCAAGGAGAAGATCTCAAAAGAGATTACCAGATCAACTCAAACCAAAACTATTCTCTCAAGCTTTTTCGAGCAGACAGTCCCATATATGAGTTCTAAGCAACACAAAACCTTGAATACAAGTAAAACGCAAAGCTTAGAATACAAGTACAGAACCAAACACAATGCTTTGAATACAAGTTCAGAACACACAAGCATTGAATGTGAGTTCAGTACTAAACACAAAGCCACAAAGACACAAATCTTCTTATAGTTCAAGAAGACACAAGCCTCGAGTACAAGTTCAGAACGAAACACAAAGCTTCGAATACAAGTTCCACATGCATATCACCACTGAACTTGCACAGAGAGAGTTTCCAAAGGCTAACATTATCATGCTATGGATTTATATCCAAAAACCACAGAGATTCTAACAACCAAGAAAGTAAATAACCAGACAAAACATGCAAAAATTTATCTCATGAGAGCAGAATTGTTTTAATGAATCATTTAGAAGAAAGCAAGAAATCTTAATGGGTAGAGCCTATCATGCCTGATAGGGATTCTGCCAATTCAAAGGAGACTTCCAGCTAAGCTACCAACTCTTTTTATCCTCCACGAAAGATCAACAACCAAACATCTTTTCTTCCAATGCCTCATATACTTTCCTTCGATCAAAAATAGACTAGAGAAACCAAAAATAGCCTCAAAGTAAAAGTCGAACTGCTGGTTCGAAGAACTAGATAGCTCCATGCAGAGAAAAAATCACAAGGCATGCAAGACCAAACAACCTCCAACAAATCCGCCTTCCTTGTTTCCAAGACGGTTTGCACGCAAAAATTGAAGGTTCATTAATAAAATTACTCCCCAATCTCCCGCCTATCTCTCCTTGCCACCGCCTCCTAAAACTAGGCAAATGCTATTTCCACTTCAGCATGCATTTCCAACTTTAGTGAAGACTCCGCGTATGCTATCCACTAAGTTTACTTGCCTTTGCCAAAACTGGTAGTACTTCCCATTTATTTAAGCAAATCAAATCAAATAAATGCCTTTGGAACCGTCACCCCATGCCATGCGACCTTAGGTTTCCTTTCAATAGTTTAGGTTAGATTTCCCTAACTTAGGTTAAAACCTTAGGTTTAATCAAAATCAATTCATAAGTAATTACCTTAGGTTAGATCAAAATCACAACCAAATAGTATTAGGTAATAGGTTAAAATAGCCTAGCATTACCTTAGTAATTTCTCCCCTTATTCCATTTAGCATAACAACTTAAGTTAGGACGACATCCCAACAAAATAGAATATGAAGCTTAGGTTAGATTGTAAGCCGAATAAGTAGACATAGCTAGGAAGTAGGTGCATTTACCTAGTTTTAGAATACCATTAGGATAATCCCTTAGGTTTAGGATTTAGATTCCCTTCATAGTCGTGAAGCAGGATTCATTTCGCTTACGCCATTAAATGTCCTGAAGAGATCAATCCCAAAGATCCAAGCACAAACATACAACCGAATGCAGGCACGATATTACAAGATCAAAGAATTTGTAACATACAAAAGTTCAGTCCGCTATGTCTCTCAAGCTTATGAATGTCAATTTTACCATTCAGTCTGGTAAGGAGATTTAAAACATTCCTTGGATCACTGGAATTGATCCAAGGATGAGTCAGTTTAAAAGAGATAAGTTTGCAACCCTCAAAACCAGATTGCAACTCACTTATAAGAAGTGAAAATGGATTCTTGCAAGCCATATCATTTCAGTCTAATGAATCCAAGAGCAAAAATGATTTATCCATAACAAGCATGATTTTCAACAATCAAGGGAACACACCTCTTTCAAGAAAATCACATGCCAATGCTTGTAATGCAAAAGAGAAATATAACTGTTTGTCAAAGGTGTTACAAATTTTGCAAGATTTGGCATTCTTTTTCTCCAACAGTTTGAGCTATTTCTTGCCCTCATCAGATGAAGGAGGATTGAGAGGCACACCATCAAAAAGACTATCCTCCGCCGAAGATCTGTAATATACTTTAGACGAATACCCATTCAGAATCTTCACTTACAAAACTACTGCACAAAAATATTTTCTCTCAAACTCCAAGGAAGCTCATGTACCATCCATAAATGAAGAAGACAAGTCTAATATTTGAACAAGTGTCTCTCAGCTCCCATCAGAAATCTCTACTGAGTGCTTTGCATTTGTAGAAGCTATTCAAATCGACATAAATCAGGATAGAACCTGCTCAAATAATAGACAAATACAAGTAAATCGACTTAAAATATGCAAAAAACAAAACAAAACATTCCCATGCAAAACATTGATTCACCCATCTCCTACAACAAGCCTCTACACCAAGCAACCTACAAAAAAAGATCCTCTTTCTATAACAACCTTTATGTTTCCCCCGATCTCTACCGCCCACATCCTCTTACCTCATTATCAACTTTTAGGGTTAGGTTTTCTTTCACGGTTTCTCCTCATAGATCAGCATCCATATTTGATGTTGTCATACTTTACACAATCTCCACCACCAATTATTCTGACATGTGTCAGACCCTTTCTGCCCCAACCCAACTGGAAAGAACACCTTTTGGCGTAATGATAGTTTGTCCTATTCATTAAAGTGACTTTATAAAGTTGAATTGTAAAAGTCCCTTTGATTTGTAAATAGGGAACTTAATTTCACTTCCTGGGAAGATGTAAAGTCGCAAGTCATAATAAGGACATGCAGAGTCATGTGGGGGGTAGATGAAGGGTCATTTCACATTGTTATAAATTGAAATGGCTTCTCCATTTAAAAAGATCTTGAAAATTTAGTTTTTTGTAGCAATTATGGATTGTGACTTGGATGTTGAACTTTGTATTACCAACATAATGAAATAAAAGCTGCATTCTTCCATTTCTTTTCTCATGTTTCATCTATTCTCTCTTTTATGCACTTTGTAAACATAGTGATGGAGAAAGAACTTTGCACCCTTCGATAGATGAATCCAAGGAACTGCATGTCTTTAATTCATTGGTCCCACATATGCTTCATAGTTACTTTCCTCCGATTGAATGGTGAACTACTCTAGTTATTGGATGTGAACTCTGTAATTGCCTACTCACAATAATAACCTTCTTTTGTCTAATTTCTCTCCTTTATCCCTCATTGACTGCAATTTCCTCCCCTGTACCCCCGTACAAGTACTTTTCTGTAGGTCTAGTGAAGTGCTCCTGTGTGATCCCCGACCTATTTGATCACCCCACAACAATATATAAGATTATGATAGTTTACAATCAATAATGGGAGCCTCCCCATACACAAAAAAGGAGGGGCGTAACCCCGTGAGCATTGATGGAAACCCATAATTTTCCATACGACAAATTATTTCACCAACAAGACTATATATACATTAACAGGGGGATAATTTCTAAGAAAAATAAGATTTCTAAGATCTCATTGTATTGTTTTATGCACACAAAGAGCTATTAAATCACATGTAAATCAAAGTATTAAAAATAGAAAAAATATCTTAGTTCAAATTATTTCTGTAGGACCAAGATTTTATTTCCAGTTTAGTACGATATGTAAAAAAGGGTTAAAAATAGAAAAAGTGTCTTATCTCAATTTGTTTCCCTATGACCAAGGTCTTATTTCCAGTTTAGTCAGGGTATGTTTGGACATGAAGGAGGAAGCAAGCACTGCATAGATCATGCCAACAACCACAGCTGAAAACACTAGTAATCGCCGCTAAAAATAACAACCGCAACTGAAAACTAAAAAAAACAATGGAAAATTTAGGAAAAGAGGAACACATTTGTAATAGAAAATAAACTTACAAAATAACCGCAAACAAACCAATGCCCACATGTGCACACAATAAAGGAGAAAATAATTAGAGGAGTGTCAAAACAAATCCACAAATGCCATAAAAAAGAGGAAAATCCCTCCCACAAATAAATTGGTAAAACCTTTGCTTTTCCTAAAACCTGATGCGGGTTTTATCATGCCGCCACAGATGTGGCAAGCAAATGGAACACGCCAGAAGGCGTATATCTCCGATTTCAATCTAAATTAATGCAACCACACCCTCTCAACCACTCCATATAAATATCAAACTTGTTGGTCATCCCTTCTTCGAGAAGACAACAACAAGAGCACCGCCTTCACAATAAAATTTACGATCAGGGTTTTGCAAATGGGTTCACCGCTCTATCAACGCCTCTACCATGCTTGTACATCGACGACCATCTACCATGCATCCTTGTCGTCCACCTAAGTGACATGGGACAGTGGAGAGAACCCTTTCTACAATAATATACGTCTTTCAAGGTAATAAATATAATATGAAATAAATCTTCTTTATAAATAAACATAAAATATGTATTTAAAAAAACTATAATTTAAAAACTAAAATTTGAAAATATTGAGTTGCGACACGATATGTCAACAAGTTTAATTGAAAATGGATGCCAATATACCTCACCTTTTGGCAGCATAAACTAGCAATCGCACATGGGGTGTGCAATGAAAACGCCGAAAGTATGAGGCGAAAGCGAGTAGAAGGAAAGTTAAATATGTAAGGAAAGACTAACATAATTGTAGGTGGGTATATAATAACCAGATGAACATGGTGAAATGAGAAATGAGCAACAAAATATGAGTCCAAGAGAGGAGAGATGAAGGAAGGGATCGAAGGCAAGATTCCTCTATTAAGAGTGACTGAAGTAGAGGTGCGAAGGACTTTTTTCTATAGCGGTTGAATGAAAAAGGAGGAGAGGTACGAAGGGCCGACAATGAGGGAATGCACGATATAGTCGTGAAGGTTAGGCCTTGTCTTTATATTCCTCCTATGTCAATAGTGGTTCACTACAGAGTAAGCCCTTGATATTTGTGGGTTGAAAATGCCCATGCCATTTAAAGAAGTAGTTGTCCTCAATTACCTTTGGAAAATGGAGGTACAAGAATGTGGAAGGGGTTGTTTGCATCCCAAGGAGGATGTGAGTATCGATCAAATCTGACGACAACAAATACAAGAAAACCAGGAGGAATCAAAGGAGTTGTGTCACAATTGATCATCATCAGCCTCTCTGAAGTCATCATGTCTGATGGTTAGAGGGATTGATCTAGCCATAGGAGAGTTAAGGGACTTTAATATTTGAAGGTTGTGGATGTTTACCATGTCGTTTTTTGCAAAAATATGGGGGTCATATTTTAACTCAATGATTTCTTGTTCAGAAAGGCAGGAATGCGTTCTTGACAGAAGGATTTCCCAATCTTGAAAGAGAGGGAGAGAAGTATGAATGTTGAGTAATAAGTTCCAAAATAATGTTTGTGCAGAATTGGAACCATGTTGCTTGAAGATTACATTGAGGGAGATGGTTGTCATGAAGCCTTTCCATAGGTTAGCCTCGTAGGAATTGTTGGAAAATAGAGGTATGTCCATGATAGGTGGAAGTTGGCGAAGGTCGCCAATGAGGATGATAGACCTATTCCCGAAAGCAAATGTTTTGGAACAAGGGAAAGCTTCCTGAAGGCAGTAGTCAATTTTACTAAGAACGTTTGGGCACGGCAATCAACTTTACCGAGCAAGTTTGGGTCGATAAAACTCCTTTCATCAATTAGAATATATTGGACATGTTTAAAGGAGTATTGAAAAGATGTTAAAGAAAGAGGATGAAGCACACTGAGATCATTTCCATATTTAGGTAGATATTGATATGAAGAATGAAATTAAACTAAATTAATTCATGGTCCAAAAATAGGAAAATCGAATAAAAGTCCTCGATCCTATTTTCTAACACCTTCAATGTAATAAAACAGATCATTACCTCTATCTATTAGTTGCCCTCAATTTATGAACGCTAACAATTTCTTACATGTATTGAATTAAGTTACCAACTGTTATACAAAACATTTCTGAATCTATTTTTCTGATTATCCTTAGGGAATTCAAGGACCGTGTAAGACAAGATTAATCCTGGATTCCTACCCAACATGTGCATAAGAGACATAAGTTATGGTATACTGAGGAATGATGGGTGAACAAATGTTAGGTTGTATGATAATCACAAATTTCTTTAATTTACAGAGGACACGGTTGCCTGACCATACATCATAGTCTTAAGGGTGAATAACTTTAACAATGACAAATGTGTCATTCATAAGAAGGAACAAACAATGGAATATGTCTTTTGATATTGCTATGTTCCTTAGTCTTTCAACTGAATAGTATCACGATATACTACCCTGTTTGTTGAAAAGAAGTATATGATGGATGATAAATGAATGGTTTAAACATACGAGAATGACATTTAAACCAGGAAAAATTGCATAGCAATTAAGTGTCTCAATACCTCAACCAGAAAGTAATGGCCATGTGAAGCTCAACATTACTTCACTCCTTTCAAGGTGCAAGTACACAAAAAATTCTTGAAGACCTCTTAATCTATAAAAGGAAGTTGTGAATTTCAAATCAAAATCAGTAGAACCTATTGCAACAGAATATCAAAATATTTTTGGAATGTTTATTTATTTATTCGATTAGAAAAATGTTTCATGCCATATAGAGTCAAAATTTAATATTACACAAAGTTGCTGATGTTAAATAAAGGGTTCAAAATATTAGAGAAAGATCTCTAGTTAAATAACTTAAGCTAAACCCGGGAAAACAAAAGGAAAAATACCACCTCCTTAGCCTGAAACACAGAGCTGATGGAAATCTGGAAACCAAGAAGCAAAAGCTTAAACTTAGCAGGCAACTCGAGCATCGTAGTATATTCACACCAACCAAAACATGAGCTTTTCCATCAATTCGCATGCAATCCTCAAGCAAAGGCTTGTAGAATTTTTTTTTTGGGGGGTCAATTCCATACACTGCCACAGAGCAGGGGCGACTATACGTCTACTTGTCCTATCTCTTCTTTGCTTTGCATATGGCACAGCCGCACAAGTGAATGTTTTACATTAAATATCGATGTTTAATAATTTCCTCCCTCCCAGGAAAGGCCATGCTTCTGACAGTTCTCAGACACCCACCACTCCTACCCAACTGTTCGAGACCACGTGAACGACAGATATAAGTATGTATTTCACCCACCAAAAAAATTCAGTTGTTGATGCCTCTGTCGCTTGTCAGAAAGGGCCGGGCTTTCTAATATAGAACACGCCTTTCAACATAATAATAATAATTATTATTATTAATATTATATCTAACCAACAACAACAATAATAATAATTATAATTATTAGACTACTTTATGTAAGTATTACCTTATGTAATATTATTATAGGTTAAATTCTTGTTGTTTTTGTGTTTTCCTTTTATGATCATATAAACATAGATACCCACACACATATACCGATAACGAAATTGAATAAACCTCTCCAACGAGCAGTGATCAAATTTGAGCCCGCCATAGCCCGTCCAAGGGCTTGCAACCTGTCAGAGAAATGCAAACAAAAAATTAGCCGTCAAAATAAATTCAAAAATTGTAAATTGCCTGAAAAAATAGAAGTATAAATTATTACATAAAGTTTCAAAAGAAGTTATGAAATGAAAAATTCCTTGTCACTTGTTAGTTGCAAATCCCAAAGTGGGTATAGATGTTTCATCACAATTAATGAATCATTGAGTCAATGGGAATTAGGCAGTGGGATATACTATTAGTTTCAATTTAATGTCTGATATCAATACTACAATTCACCATGAAAATATAAAAGTAATGTCTATAAAAAAATAATTTGAAAATGTTTGATTTTGAATACTAATGTTAACAATCTTGCAAGATAGGATTGGGAACGGAGATTGCTACCACTTGCAACACAATTGAGAACTCCATTAAATGGCTGCATTTAATTTCATTTCTAATTCTCCAATACCTGATTCTCTGAAAATATTCTACAGTCTACAATGAAAAGGTTTTGAAGTCATGTACATTACATGTCATTTGTGAGTCTCCATACTTTGAGTCTATGGTATCAATAGCATTGAGGAATAATACCAGTACCACATGAGCAAATGATTTTTTTTGGAAATAGAAAATCCAATGTTGAAGTGGTGAGCGATGGCCCATGGATGGTCTAATGAGATTTCTACGTGTGGCATAGGTATGCCTATGGTCCTTGAATGATTTTGTCTCCTCCTCTTTAACTTTCTTTCAATGCACATTTAGTTTCCTTATCATCAATGGAAATTGCGCTTCCAATGTTGCTAAATGTTGTTTGGATCACACAACAACGTCACTGGGGGATTTGTAACCTGAAATTTCTTAAATGAAAAATTATCATGGTGTAGTCTGTGAAATGGATAGTCCTGGCTAGGATGTAATTTATATTTCGAAATGGATTTCCCTATTTTCATAAAACTTATACAAACATGTGTAAATTGAGTGAATTATAAGTGAAGGATTTCAAGATGTGGTTTGTGTTCTATTTGGTTTCATACCTTCCTACACCAGAAACATACCCTTAATACTCAAGTCTGGTCAAATTTTATATTTGACGGGATTTTGGGAATTTTTTGTGTTTAAATATATTTGTTAATTTAAAAAATTATTATTTATTTTTTTGACGTATATAGTAGATATATTCTTGTCATGTGAAATGTAACTATATATATTAGTTTTCATCATGGAAGGGTTGGTTAAATATACACCCTTCACAATGAAATTTGGAGTAGCCCTTCAAATTTGATCATTGCCAATGAGTCTTGAAATTGTTTCCAGGCTATAAAATCCACTATACACATCTATTGCTTTCGAACAAGTATAAATCTGTCATAAAACCACATTTGTGTATTAGCATGGGTCCCACTTTATTCACAATCACGACCACGAATTCTTAAATTTTCAAACATTCGTAAACGATATCTTTCAAGAAATTAATCTCCGTGGCTGATTGGTGAGATTTGAGTCAGTTTCTGGGGATCTGTACAAAGGTTTAGTGTGAAATTTCTTATAGGAAGATTTCTTCCTAAGAGAGATCTCAAGAGACACGCCGACGTCTGTCATTTTTGCAAGCTTTCAATATGCACAATTTTAATCAAGAATTTAGTGTTCTAATCCCAAATGCGAGGAGGCAGCAGAGGAAGGGGGGAGGCAGACGTAGAGGAGGAAGAGAAGAGGAGGAGGAGGGGAAGGAGGAGAAGGGGAGGAGGAAGGGACAGAGGAAGGGAAGGAGGAGAAGGGTAAGAGGAGGCGAAGGGTAGGAGGAAGGAGGAGAAGGGTAGAAGGAAGGGACGAAGGAGGGGTAGGAGGAAGGGAGAGAGGATTTAAGAATCGTGGGCATAAAAGTAGATGAAAACTGTATGTTAAGAGCTCTGGCAGAACAGCTGGATGGTGACAAAGAATTGCATGAAGCGTATCGTCACATGGTGTTGGACTACTTGATAAAACATGAGACAAAGAAAATCGTCGCAACCCACAAGATCCATGGCTTGTTAAACGACACTAATTCGTCGTACACTGATGAGAAAAAGGGTATTATAGAAAGGGAAAAAACCCTGGAAAGGATGCTAGTTGAGAGCGAGGAGGATAGCTCCCTTGTGCATTATATTGTCGACGCCGAAGATTCTCATTATCATGTTCTCTGCTCCCCTGATCATGAAATTAACGGCGTGGATTTCAAAACCTATTATGATGGTTTCACGACAAACATGCTCATGGATCTGGTGCTTGTGCCTGTGCCTCCTACACTGTGGTTTGTGCCTTAGCAGCGGTAGATGACAGCAAGGACTACTGAAGCAATATGTCCCCCATCTTCAACTCTCCTCACACCAACCATGTTGGGGTTCACAGTATGTTTTTATATCACAGAATTCAACACGTCAATTTCATTCTGTATATATGTGCATTTTGACAACAATTACTAACATTGAAAGGTACAGAGATTCAACCACGCATCTGCTTGATTTTTTAATAATTTGTAGTTTATTATATGAATATTAATTATGAGCATATGTTATCAAGTAGGTCAAAAATGAATGCTTGATTCCTATGACTCGCCCGCTAGACATGCCCGCCACGGTGAAGATCGCATTCTTTTCTATCAAATCTGTATTTCGCACTGTTGTATTAGTAACTTTATTGGCTGTATTTTGTACGTGAAGTGTATGACGGAAACGCCGAAAGCTATCGTGCAAGGAAGTCAAAGTGGAGGGAAAGAGCAATGCGAGAGGAAGATGGGCAAAGAAGGGGTATGAGGGCGGGGACGTGTGAAGGTGAGGAAATCGAAATTGGGGAAGCAATCTGAAACTTTACACAAGACTAATTGAACACAAGGTTGTTAAGCATTTGAAGTCGAAAAGGCATGTTGTGCTAGATGAGAATGCATTGTGTACTTCCTCTAGCACTTTTCAAGCATGTTTTTAGTTATAAGCTCGAGTAATTGTAGGGAAAACATGTGATGTAGGACCACCCTTTAAGGACTGACGTAGTAATAAAAGTAAGATTTTATCAATTGATTGAGAATTTATTTTTTACTTTTTTTTTAATATGGAATTTAATAAACTAAATTCGATATATCAGTTTACTAAAATCATCTCTAGCATCCATGCTTAGGTAATTTTCCTAAGTGACGGAGCATTCTGTGTGTGCAAATGCCTTTCGGCATAATAAAATTTTATTATTTCCAAGCTATACAAATATTTTAGATTTATCCTCATGTTGAGTGCATACGCTAGGACTTGTTCAAATGGTGTCCCATTAGTTGTCGGATGGGGTGGAGTCTTCTGCATGTGCAAATGTCCGTGTCAGAGCCCCTCGGGCTTTCTAACTTAGTTCACATCTATCGGCGTAACTAGTATTGATTTTGGCGCAACTGTAATGCAACTCAGACACAATAAACTCAATTTACTGTGATTATATTGTTTATATAAAATGCACAATCATAAAATGCACATATATTGTTTGAACGGGTACAGTTAATATTGTTTTCATAAAATGGATAATCATTTCAGAACAAAATGAAGGAAAAACATAAAGGAAGCAATATTCCATAAAAATAAAACCCCTAAATTAAGTGAAACAACTCACAGTTACAACAATTGAGTTTCAAACCAATTTCGTGAACCATTTGATTTAAGATTACTTTTCAGTGTAAATTTCTAAGGACGCCTGGATTGGAGGTAGATTTAAGCAGCGAGAAGATAGCTTTCTACGATATAAATGTTAATCTCTTTTTCCTACATATTAAGCCAGATCTTTCACGATTTCACAGATTATTTAAACCCGCGTAGAGGAATGCCTGTATAATTGAAGTGAAATAAATTACCTGCGCGTTGATGTTGTCTAGGAGATTCGAACTTGTACTCGATTCGACGGAAACTGCTCAAGCAAAACATAACTCGATTTACGGTGTTTATGTGATACTTGGAATTGTTGCGAGGTAAACATTCTTGGCTGAAACCCGCACAAATATGATGTTTTAATACATTGCACAATCATTTCAGGATAGAAGTACTCGAGGAACTTTTCCACGACCGCCATGTGTGTGGCTCGCGATTGCCCATACATCGTCGACCAAACGATCTCGGCCCTCGCTCTTGTCGTTCGTGTCAGAGCCCCTCGAGCTTTCTAACTTAGTTCACGCCTATCGGCGTAACAAAGCCCCTCGGACTTTCTAACTTAGTTCATGCCTATCGGCGTAAAAATACACCATTAAATAGGGGATAAATGTGACAAGCATACAGCATTAAATAGGGGATAAATGTGACAAGATCACTACGTATAGGCAAATATTTCTTCGTGAAAACAAAAATACGAGGATTCTAGAAATAGAAGCGTCAAATGATAAATATAATCAAACCCTTAAACCCTTCTAGATTCTTCTAATAGAAACCCAACTCGTGAGAGGAAAAAACCCGTTACATGGGCCGTAATTTGTTTTGGTCATCAAACATTTGGCTTCAGCTATGTCAAAGTCTAGGGTTTAAGCGTTCACGATTTGGGGTTTGTCTGTATGGGAAGATATGTGACATTTCAGAAAGGGTTTAAGGTTTGGGTAGGATTCAGGGTTTAAGGTTTGGGCAGGATTCAGGGTTTGCTTTTCAGTGCAAGTGTTTCTGAAACATTCCTCAGTAGTTTCACAGCTCCATAAATACATTGTTCGCTGTGCATTCCAATGGCTACGGTACGCGGTCGTGCCCTTCACAGGCTCTGCAAACTAGCCACTAGGAGGACATTTGCCCCTCAATCCGCAAGTGAGCCGGCACTCGCATCTTCAAATGGCATTACTAATTCTCTGAGAGCCATTGCCTGTCCTGTCATGCAAGCCCCTCCAGTTTTTAATCTAATTTCAATTCGGTGGAAAGTTACACTCCCAACTCCCGAGCCTAAAGATACAACTAACACTGATGGCGATCCCAGCAAGAGGAAAAGGCCTCCAGCAGACACCAGTGTGTTATTCCCGGGGCGCGACAAAGAACATTGGCTCATCGTAATGGAGCCCCCCGAGGAGGGACGTAAAGCCGCCAAGGATGGACAGATAGAGCGTTATATCAAATGTCTCGCCACTGTGTTAGGAAGGTATGCATTTCATCCGGCTCTTGTGATCGTTTTTCGTCTAGTGGCCGCTACCTGTAATTTTTCCCTACAAAATTATATGTACCTGATCATATTAAACACTGCAGCCGGGAAGCAGCCATAAAGGCTATGTATAGTGTGTCTGTGGACCGATTTTATGGTTTTGGATGCCAAGTTTCAGAGGACATCTCAAAAAAAATCAGAGGTATG
The DNA here is from genome assembly GCA_019776745.2 of Taxus chinensis. Lineage (NCBI taxonomy): Eukaryota > Viridiplantae > Streptophyta > Pinopsida > Cupressales > Taxaceae > Taxus > Taxus chinensis. The sequence goes on along the minus strand of CM034146.1, from coordinate 765,810,085 downwards.
CTAATTTTTACATGGGATCCATGCTCAATTTATCGTGTCTTTTGTCCTGTTGTGGTTGTACCTTGGTAGTTATCTTAAGACATATTTCTAGAATGATGAAAACAACTTCTGGAAAAATTTTGTGATCTGTTAAAAATAAAGAACATTATTTACACAACATTTTCATAAGTTCTTACATTATATTCATCGTCTCTGAAAGCCTTATGTATTTATTTTTGCCTTACGTCTTTAACGTTTATAGGATTTTGTAAACTTCCATAAATTTTGCCATGATTCTTTTTACGGCATTTGTTACTAACGCTCCATTCAAGTTTTATTGCAACAATAATGTATCCTTTTGTATCATGCTTATATGGGGATTTGATTGCTTCCTTTTCCTTATCCCTCATTGTGAAAATAATTAAATGGAGCCTTTTTCGCCACCAGCCATTCCCAAAACTTGAACTAGAGTCTTTGTTGTCAGAGCACAATTGCAACAAATGAAAGAAATGAAATTGACGCTGGCAAAATAACTCGTATGAATGAAAGTACCTATAGTCTTGTTGCATGGAACGAGTATTGCATATTTTAGGAAATATGTATGCATCAACAATGAAGCCCATCGATATGGATATCCAAGGTCCGGAGGCAACTGGAAATGTTTGGTACGAACCAAGCCCCTCTGTTATAGGGCTTAGAGTGATTGTATAATCATCATCTAATCAACATCTTCTGCATGCTTCCTCATTGAGGGGCAAGTCGTCAATGGGAACTGGAAATGGTTTGTACAAACAAAACTTTCTGTTACAAGGTTTAGAGTCTAGACTGATTGCATAGCGAACATCTAATAAAATCTTTCACACGTTTCAACTTTCCTCATAGAAGGCTAAGTCTTTAGTGTGTGGTTCTCTGGTGAGTGCTAGATTGGTTAAACTAATTAAAATATAAATTTGATTTACTTGGTATGGCAAACTATTTATTCATGTGTTATATAATTTTCAAGAAGTCAAGAATTTTTTGTGAATGCATTATCTTGAATTTTTACAAATAAACTGGTACACCCAATTTCGTGATCAAAAACCCTTCAAATGTTGGGGCTCCTCATAAAGAGGGAGTTATCCAGCCATTACTGTTTATTAACCTAATTTATCCCTTTTAATCTTTAGGTAGTCCTGACTTCACGAGTCAAATCCTAATTAACGAAGCAATGTCATGTATGAGTTTCTTCGGATTTGTGGTCAGTGAGATAAATCTAGGTAACTCCCTCGATTGTCTTGAGTTGCCCAGAGTAGATTGGATTGCATATCAATAATTCCACACATTCTTTCCCAAGAGTGGAATTGCCAATTCTTTGGTTTGCATTAATTTGTTCCAAGCTCGTAGAGGAGTTTCTTGTTCCGGTGAGTATCCCAAAAGTCTGCTCATCACCCATTTTTTACTTCCTGACATAGTTGGTGGTAATTGGTTCTGCATTTGCTTATGAAGTTTCAAATGTGAGAGTTTGGTGTGAAGGATAAGTCTGTGAAGATCTTGTGTGAGTCCTTAAATATACATATTGAGCTCTGAGGTTCATGCTCACGGGCTGATAATATTGAATATTCATAAAGATCCTTAAAATTAACTTGGTTCTTTGTGCTAGGTTCAGGGCTTACTCGGGCGATCGGTAGAGCTTGGAGAACAACCTTTAGTGACTGTGGATGCCCGTCCAGGCCCAAAATCCTATATTTCCCATCTTGCTAATTTTGATGGAAATCTTCAAATCATAACCCACTAGAGTCTTTGTGCATCGGCCTGTGATCATGGGTAATCCCAGGATTTTTCTGTGCAGATGACTGAGTGCAAATGACTAGGCTCGTGCCAACCTTTGGGGAACCAAGAAGCAATCAATCCTCTCTGTAATTGCAAGGAAGCCTCTGCAACTATCACACACGTAGATTCTGTCCAAAGTTGCTTTGATGTTTCGTAAAGCACTCTTCAAGAGAAGATCTAAAATCTTTCTGCGATTGGGTATCTCTATCAATGCCTCTAAGCTTTTCATTATTAGAAAGGGCTGTGTCGAAGCTGTCCTAAAATTACATCCAAACCCCTTAAAGCCTCAATGAGTCTGTTGATTTCTTTCCAAACTTTTTTTTTTAACAACAGGAGAATTGAGAACATAGATATTGATCTCTACTGAGTTCAAATTTATGTGGTAAGTCTCGTTAGCTCAAAAATTTGTTGCCACAAAGTAGAGGTGAAACTCCACTGAAGGATTTTGGGTAATTTTATTGACTTTTTCCTGAAAGTTAGAAAGGAAGGTTTGAGGGAAAAACAGATAATGCAAAATGAATGGAGCCCCAAGACAGAATATTGACAGAGAATTGTTCCGGAAAACTGCATAGACATTAACTTCTTTTCTCCAGTGGATTATTTCGATAAGAATATGAATGTGGAAAAATTGCATTGTTGAGATTCATAATACCCTTGCTTTCTCTTAAACGAGGGGTAATGATTTTAATCATCAACAACTGTACACTCATGAAATAAAATTTACTCCTAAACTCAAATGACATAAAACTCAATAAAAATAGAAAGCGACCCTAATGGAAGTGCATACATATGTCTTGTGCACTATAGAAATGGTGAAAAGACATATATTTTGTATCCCAGAGGGGTCATTATTGGAGATACTATCCTTTCTGGTCCAAAAGCCACCTTATCAATGGGAAATGCCCTACCTTTGAGTGTGGCTTGAATTATTAATTTACATAATCGGGAGATGCACAGTCAGTCATGTTTCTATGAAATTGATTAATTTGATCAGAGCTGTCCTAATTTTGACTAAATAGAATTTATTAAAATTTAAAACCAACCATCATGAATTAGCCTCTGTATGCAATTCGTCAAAACATTGAAAATCTTTTACCAATTAATAAAGAATTGGAAGTATACAACAAGGAAGAAGACAACACAAGTTTCTTTTACCCATTAATAAAGAATTGGAAGCATACAAGAAGGAAGAAGACAATGCAAGCCACAGACAACCACTTTTGATGGAGAGAGGAGAACCATTCATCATTCATTTTGAATTGTTTTATATAAATCTTCCACTTGCAAAGATAGTTACAACCACGAACCCGCAAATAACTTCCAGTTAAACTCATTGTCTCTAAAATGACCAGATTCTAAACTAAAAGTGCCCATAACTTTTGTTTCTCATTGGCATCATTTATTTATTTTATCCTTTTGAATATTTCACCTTACGCCTCTAATGATTTAACTTAAAGTCACTCCACGTTGCATGTACCCACCCTATAAATCATTTAATTATGTGATGCATGATGCACATTTAAAATTTATAATTTACGGATGCGTATGAATTATATATGCATTAACAAATTATAAAATACTTTTACTGAGTAATTGGATGGGGGAATATTGACGGTGCTGTAATATTCTGTGTTTGAAAGGAGACTGGTTATGCGGGACTCGTTTATATGTGTGTGAGTAACAATGGTAGTTAAGCACAAATTTTATATGGGGCAAAATTCGGGGCTATGAGCGGTTCTGTCTGGGGACCGCATGTACCTCCTCGAGGGATGTGAGAAATTTCTGGTTCAATCTTGATGCTTTTCATTATCTCCACTCCCTTTTAGTCCTGTGTAGCTGGTTTGGATTTTGCCAACTACGACTCACAAGTCTCACCATCATCAGCATCTGTTCTTTCCTTATAAAATTCCTTGTTTCCTTATAACTATAAGCATACCATCCTGCAAATATCAAAGTATATGATCAAGTTGTGTAGACCCAGGATAGCAACCAACCAGTAGAAATTGTCAAGCATTCCTCTATTTAAATTTTTAATCAGCCACCCCTGATGAGAGTCAGTCAAGCTCACATGATTAACAACAGACACCAGACGGCACGCACCTCCTTGAGGTGTGTGAGAAATCTCTGGTACGATCTTGATGCATTTCATTATCTTCACTCCCTTTTAGTCCAGTGTATCTGGTGTGGAATTTGCCAACTGCAACTCCCAAGTGTCAACATCATCAGTATGTGGTCTTTCCCTAAAAAATTCCATGTTTCTGTTTAAGTAAACCAACCTGCAAATATCGTAGTATGTGATCAAGTTAAGCAGACTCAGGATAGCAACCAGCCAGTAGAAATTGTCTAGCCTTCTCTATTTAAATTGTTAGATAGCTACGCCCAATGAGATTCAGACTTCAGTCATGCTCACATGATTAACAAGAGATGCTAGACAGCACACACCTTCTTATGGGGTGTGAGAAATCTCTGGTACAATCTGGATGCATTGCATTATCTTCACTGCCTGTTAGTCCTATCTATCCGGTGAGGATATTACCAACTGCAAATATCAAAGTATGTGATCAAGTTGAGTAGACTCAGAATAGCAACCAGTCGGTAGAAATTGTTTAGCCTTCCTCTATTTAAATTGTTAGACAGCTAGCCCTGATGAGAATCAGTCATGCCACATGATTCACAACAGACACTAGAAGGCTGCCAAGGAAGAATCCTTGGGTTGTTGTGCTCAAGAAAAGACCATTTGCTCACTGTTTTCATTCCATCAAGGGGTTCTTAAATCCAGTTGCCCTGTGTATACAAAGGCTTCTCCGCACCAACCAAGAAAATTATGTAACGAGATCAAATACACTCATGGGAACTGTAGAATTTGGTTTAGTATGCCGGAGGCGTCTCTTATGTTGGGAATTTCTGCCGGAGAGTGCAAGCCTTTCGGGTAAGACCTTTTCTGGTAGCTTTTTCTGGAAAGCTAATTCCCCATTAATTTGATGTCTTTCTGTCATGTCATGCGTATATAACCTTTTGCTATGACCACAGATATTTTACAGTGGGCAAGACATATTAATGCTGGCATTAAATTCCTAAAATATCTGAACGACCATTGTTTCCCTATAAATACGCACAGAATACAGCTTTCCTAAGCATTATTTTGCACAAATTTAGTGTTGTTTTTAGATCCAGTTACAGCTTAGATTTAACAGCCATGTCATGAGCAGTCAATTTGGAAGTTACCTTATTGTTGCAGCAGCAGCAACAATGATGATCTGTGTTGGGTATGCTCTGAATTTAACATCGATTTACATGAGTAATAATTTGAGGGTTTTCTATTTTTTTCCCGATGCAAGTATTTTTGATTGAATTGGGTTTCTTCATGGAAGAGACTGAGCAAATGAGAAGAGTTAATGTGGGGGAGGGATTTGAACCCTTGACCTTAGGGAGTAAAACCAACAATAATTTGATGGACAAAACAGGGGAGGAAGATGAAGATGCTTGCAGGATTTGCAGAACAAACAGAGATTCAGAGGATTTATTGTATTATCTGTGTGTGCGCAGTGGCCGTATAAAATATGTGCATTGGGATTGCCTTCTCCAGTGGCTCAAGCACAGCAATGCACCACGGCAGTGTGAGGAGCTTCTATACTTTTTATTTTTAAAATTATTTATGTAAATGTGTTGAAATGTAGTGTTTCTCTTGTAAATTATTGGTGCTAAATTCCTTTTTGTTTTGGGGTAACCAATGGCTTAGCCCAAAAAATAAAAATAAAAATATAATGTAAATTCCCTTTTGTTAGGGTTAATTATTTTGCTTTTGTTTCATGACTAAGGGGTATTTCTTCTGTCAAATACACCTTGGTGCCTCTGCCTGTTGGGGTTTGGAGTATGTGGCACATTTAGTGAGCTGAATGCAGTTTTAACCCAATTTTTAATGCTTTAGCACATACTTAGTATTGAACCCAGGGCGCTACTATGAAAGTGCCGATGATGTTGCCATTTAAGTGTAATCCATTCAACAAAGGTTTCTGGTGAATTTTGATTTGTCAAATTTGACTTATGGTGAGCAACTGGGGTCAGGGAAGAGATACTTTTTCTGCTTGTTATATCCAAAAGTATAAATCAAAACAAGATTATTCTATCCAAGATAATAACTGAGAGTGACCTACAGATATCAAACAATTTTAGGAGTAGTTTTCATGTCTAGATATCAAACAATTCTGAGACTAATATTTCATAATGGCCATGGCTCTTTTGCTGCGTTTTCACATTATTGGAATTTGTTTTGTTTCTTTTCATTTAAACCTGAACACCATTGCAAAAATACCATAACAGATTGGGAAAAAATAACATATCAAGTTTTTTTTTTTTGCAAATAAAACATCGACATCCCTCATAGCTATAGATGATTAGCACAGTCCAAATCCATTTCTCTGGAGTTTTGCAAAAACCTCTCGGAAGGCTGTCGAATGCATTAACTGATGTGTATGGGATATCTTCCTGTGAGATGGAGATGTTTGATCAGCATCATCAAATAAGTGAGTGGCATCTGCAGGCAATTTCAGTTTCTTGTTCCTCCAAGCTGCTACAAACACCTGAACCAATCGAATTAGTGGGCTTACCTCTGTGGTCTTCTGGAATCTATACGTCTTTTTCCCTTCTAGGAAAATGATGATGGCTGCAGACGTACAAAATGCACATATGTCAGACCCCCAGTTAATTCCTATATTGTCTTGGATATACAAAAAGACTGTCACAGCAAGCAGAGATCCTATACTAATGTAGAAGAAGAATCTGTTAAAGAAGTGATTTATCTGATGCTTTTATTTTCATCACTTTCATCAAACTGATCAATTCTGAAGCCTGAGACACCAGATTGCAGCCCTTGAGTGTCAGGAAATGCAGGGATAGATAATACTATAGATTTATATATCCACCAAAATAAACAAGCCAAGAATTATAGTTTATGATTGAACAAGTTAATATGAATTATATCACAATATGAATCAGATATTAGATTGCATGCATTAACAGGAAAGTAAATGAACACAACACAACACAAGAATACAAGGTATAAGTGGGAAAAACATGAGAGGTAAAAAACCCACTGAAAATCACTCATCTTTATTGAGAATATATGTTTCACCCAACACTTCCACTATTTCGAGCAGTTACACCTTAAAGGAGGAAATAAATTGTCTAATACATTTGCATATGAGTTGAGATCATTCTTCTCTTTATTCACATCATGTATCTTCACTTAGCTCACATTTCTTGATTGCATATTGTTATATCATTTTCTTTACTGATCTCTAATGAGATCACCTTGTTTTATGGAAGGTGGGTGCGCAATTTGGGTCACTCTTAATTTTGATTTAGTTCATGCTTATATTTTAAATTTAATTCATAAGCCACGACTGTTAGTCTTTGGCGGCTTTCTATTAAGTCAATTTCTCGCTTAATATTACAACCTGACACTCCCCCTTAATGTTAAGTAGGGAAACATGCAAAATTGCCTTTTTATACAAAAGGACTTACAATCCATAAAACATCTAAATGTTTTAGGCTAGCATGCAACAAAGTCATTTGTTTTGTGGATTTTGTAATTTTTGCGGTGCACTACTTCAATGTTCCGCAGGTTTTGCAACTTTGCGATATACTACCGCAGTATCCCGTGGACTTAGACAAGCTGCGAACCAAATGAAAGTGTTCCGCGGGTTTTAGAAAAGCCGTAGTACACTGTTTTATTGCTATGTAGTACACAGTGTTATTGCTATACGGTCTTCAAGAAGACACAACACAAAACAAGTGTTCTGCAGGTTTAATAAAATCGTCGTAACCAGGCTCAACAACTATTCTCAAGATAAAGTGATTACATATAAAGTCTTACATAAGATCATGAGGTTTTTTATAAACAAGAATCACTCATGTCTTAATGCTTTGTTGGGTATTACAAGTAAACTCATATAATGACAATTTACTTAAACAAAGTTGAAATAATATAGGGAGTTTATAATTTGCACAATTAGATCGATAAGAGGTGGCATTGCAAAGAAGGCCGTTAAGAGGTTTCATTGTTCATTGTCCACCTATTGTCATTTCCCCCGCAAGGGCAACTCTTAAAGGCCATAGCTCATCTGTTTCTAGGGGTGAAGATCAAAGTCATCCACATGATCATTTGAACCAAAATTTGAAATGCCCAACATAGAACAAAATTTGCAGAACTTTGTAGCACACAATGGTTTTGTAAAAATGTCTGCAACCTAATCTTTAGTGGAACAAAATTTGAGATTTATGTTACCATGTAGAACTTTCTCTTGATTGAAGTGCATATGAATCTCAATATGTTTAGTTCTTTGATGTTGAATTGGATTGTTTGCAAAAGCAATGCAACTTTGGCTGTTATATAGAAGTGTGCTTCCTTTGACGCCTATATGAAGTTCATCCAACAATCTTTTTAGCCACATAGCTTCCTTTGCTACTTCTATAACACTTCTATTCGCTTCAACATAAGAGATGGATACTATTGGTTGTTTCTTGCTACTCCAAGTTTTTGCACCTACACCCAACTTTAAAACATATTCAAAAATAGAATTTCTATCCACAATATCATCAACATGATCATAATCACAATAACCAAATAATTTTGCATCATCACAAGAAGAATAATACACACTGTAATTGATTGTACTTTTGATATACCTTAGAATCCTTTTTGCTATTTTCGAATGGTCCTCATAAAGATCCTGTATAAATCTAGAAACAATTCCAACTGCATAGGATATATCAGGCCTAGTGATGGTTAAATAAATCAACTACTAACAAGCTATCTATATAAAGTAATATTAAATTTATCACAACAAGGTTTTGGGTCTAATTTAATTCCAACTTTCAAAGGAATAGAGATTGGCTTATGATTGACCATATTAATTTTTTTAAGAAGGTTAGTAGCATACTGTGCTTCAAATGCAACAATAGATTTGTGATTTTGACAAATAACCATATGCCTAAAAAATGATTTAACAATCCTAAACCAGTCATTTCAAAATGTTGAGCTCCTACTGAGTTAGTTGTGATTCAGTGCGAGACATTAGGAGTTCCTAGTCCTCAATAAGAGGAATTGAATTTCACATGTGGAGGAGTAAATTCCGGAATGAAACTTTTGCATTGGCTGTTCCTAGTTACCGAAATATTGTTTTCAATGTAATGGAAGAATTAAATCCCTTCCAAAGGCTAGCTCCATAGGGATTACTTGCATAAAGAGGACTGTCCAAAACTGGTGGTTATTGGTCGAGGTCGCCGAGGAGGATGACAAATCTGTTCCCAAATTCAAATTTTTTTGAATGTGGGAAAGCTTTGCATAGTTTGTTGTCAATTTTTCTTAGCAACTTTGGGCTGATGAAATTCATTCCATCAATAAGAATATATTCTATATGTTTTAGTGACTCTTGAAAAGATGATAATGCATGGCCTTCAAGGGGTTTTAGTTCTTTGATTGGAATACAGAGGGCTGCATGGATTGTGGATGCGGAAATGTTGAATGCTGAAACACTGGAAGCGGCGAGCAGAAGGAGAGGTGAGGGAGATGTGGTTGTTGCTGGTGTAAATGAATTCTAGATTTTATTTATCAAAAATGACTTTCTTGTGTCAGTTGTTCCTTGAATTATCAATCTTAGTGGAGGTAGAAGGGTTTTGTTTACTGAATGGTGTAGTATGCTATCAAGAGCTAGTTGTTGTTTTGAAGACAAAGGCAGTGTGGAAGATGGTGGTGTGGCCTGCATGCTGGTGGTTAATTGTGTCTACCTTTTCTCTCTTGATGAATGATGAACTAGTTATCTTTAATCAGGTGGAATGTCATGTATGTGAACCAATTATTGTGTACATTGAAATCTCGTTTCCCCAACATTTCAAGAATGTCAAGACCCGTGTTGTTTCCTAGATGAAGTTGTGCGAAGACTTGCCATTCATGCAATGGTTTGTGTTGAATACTGCATTCGACCTCAGAGTCAAAACTAACATCTGTAACATTCCTGTATCTGCGGTAGTGCGTAAAATATGACACAGTCTATAGTTGTGCTTGAACAGGTTACAAGCAGATGTTTTAACCAATTGTTTTTTATAAATATTTTAACCAATTGTTTTTTTTGCCTAGATTAACTACACACAATATGCGAAATTACAAATCCAACAGAGTACAATAAAAGAGTTTGATAGTTTATTAGTGAAAAATATCAAAAATAAAAAATTTAGTAAAGCATGGTTTGAATATTACCTCTGTTCAGATTAATAATGAAGAATGAAGGAGAAAAAATCCCTTTTAGGTTTAAGGGGATGTAACAAAAAAGAGGAATCGCAGGGTAAAAAGAAGAACAAGTCTGGTCTTTCACAATTGGCACTTGCAAATATGCCAGTGGGGAATTAGAAGAACAATTAACTTTAGATCTATATTGGGGTGGACAAAGGGTGTGACTTGTTCCTTTGGGGGGCAGCTTCCCTTTCCTCCACTGCATGTATAGACATGCGAGTTCAACCATGTATCCTGTGAAAGAAATTTACTCCATGTCTTTTATTAAATGTGAAAAATGGATTTATCCGTTTCCTTCAATAATTGTGCTTCAACTCTAGAGGGCTGTGTATCTGTGTGATGGAGGAATACTCCTTTTCCCCTGAAGCGACTTTACATGTTCTTGAAATACTTTGTAAACCAATGGGGAATAGGAACAGAAATTAACTGAAGGTCCAAATTGCGGTGAGTCTGGGTTTTACTTTTGCCTGGTAGCTTCCCTTTCATATACCTCATGTATTGCAGCTTGAGTTAAAACAGGTGTCAACTGTGGAAGGAAATTTGTTCCTTTTCTCTATTAAAATCTGAAGAAGCAATTTCCTGTTTTCTTAAGTAATTGTCAGGGGATCATCATACTGTTATCTGATCATAGTAATTAAGTCTCGAGGATGAGAGGATACGGGGACAGCAAAAATTTTCCCAAATTTTGGGGATGGCTTTTAAAATAATATATAAAAAATTAATTTATAAATATTTCAACTTTATTCAATGAAATTCGGAGATTTAAACTGTATTTTCTTTATCCTATTTGCTTTCATGATTATAATTCAATGTTATTGGTAAAAATAACGGCCAAGTAAAAACATCAGATCCAAGTCCCCGAAATGTTCGGAACATCACCAAATCTTGGGGTTGCCTCCCCACATAACATATCGCATATTTCCTTTGTGGGAAATAATTTTTCATTGACATCTTCCTCTTAGAAAGGCACTTCTTGAGAGGGTGTCTTCCTGTAGGAGACTTTGTGACAGTAGGTGTACTTGAGGGCACTTCTTGAAAGGCACTTCTTGAGGGTGTCTTCCTGTAGGTGTACTCGAGGATTCTAGCAATTAGTTTTCATTGTTAGTTAATCATCGCTTTTCCAGGGACACAGGCTGGATTTTTAAAATATTATCATGCCTCTTGAGGAAGAAATGCATTTTCAGTTTCTCATATCTATTCTGCACCGCCTAAACAAGTCTCAACTCTTAAGACTATGGAATCATAAAGTATGTCTTGCTGGATGCTCTTCAGTTGCACTGAATTTTTATCACCCTCATATTTCCATATATAATAGTTTACTCAAACGCAAGATTTCTTTATGCATTGGAATTTCCATCTGTTTTTGCAGTTTTTGCCCCACCATTTTTAGTTATTTTTTGGTATATAGCTTTGACGGTAGAGCATAATATTTGATAAGGGATTTTTGAGTACAGCCTGTCATTTAAGAAGCAAATTGTGACCTTATCACTACCTATGCTACAGCGGGTATGATCCATCAGGACATGCTATATCCTATTGAACAAACAAACACGCAAAGTTTCAATATTGAGGCCTCTACTTTGCATTTAAAATGATCATTATGTTTCGTGAATTTATGCAAGAGAGCTAAATGGATCCTACTATAGTTTACATGAAGCACACCTTTTTCAGCTTTGCGTTTATAGGGCTTTGTATGGTTTTGGAATTGCTGAAAAATATCTATTCTAGTAAAACCAAGATAAAGCATGGAATGATGGGAACTTCAAAACATCTGTATGAACAAGAGAAATAGCAAGAAAATACCTTTTGCCCTTTTTCGAATCAATCTTTCAGCCTGCTTGGAACATGTCCAATTTCTATTTTGCTGGCATTGAAGCTTATATTATATATATATACACTTGTGAATGGAAAAGCCTTTTTATAGAGTTTTCTTTCTGATACATCACTCACTCTTTTGTTGGTTTACATCCACAACATTGGATATGTTTGCTGCATATCTTTTGCAGAGACACCTGGAGTCTGGTATGTATGGCAAGATTCATATGTTAATGTTGAACACAAGGATTATGGAGGTCAGAACCTGTCCGTTTCTGTTATTTTTTTTGTTTTTTGCAATAAAATTATTTCTTGAAGAATTAGGGTGTAAGAGAGAGTAGAGAGTCTTTATGATATGGCATCTGGATTTTTATAGAAGGTTTTGTTATCATTCAGGAGAACAATTTATTGATGGAAAAATAGTACCGAGGACTCCTGAAAGGGAAAAGCTGATCAATGGTGATCCTGGTCCTTCGCATCGAAACAAGAGGGATAGGTCGAATTCAGTGATGGATCTTGTGCTTGATGAAGAAAGAATCATGGTAGGACATGCAAATATCATTTATTAGAAAACTTTGGAGGTCATTTGAGGTATAATCACATCTATTGCTTATTTTGACAACTATTATTGTTGATGCAGGATGATTAGATTTGAAGATTGTTAGCAAAATTTGAATGCCCCTGCTTTGATGTACTTATTCTTTGGCAAAGCTGGTTTTTTGGTCTTTGATAAACCTATATTGAAGTATGCTCTTTTCTTTCATGTGCAATAAAGATGCAACTTTTTGAAGATTCTGTTATTGGCGGACTCTATATAACTTATTGTGAACATTCTGTCCTTTGTAAGCTTCTAGTGAGAACACAATTCATAGCTGTGCACCCGTTCTTTTTTACTAAGGATATGTTAGAGACCTCTCTAGCTTAGAAATGGTTATATGAAGAATTCTTTTCGATTGTGTTTTCCCTTACCTAATACTCTCATCAGCTGGGAATATAATAAATGTATCTTGAGGCTCTACAATCAGAAAATCTGCAACTATAGCGTTTTCAGATACTTTATTATTCCACCTTGTGATGATTGATCTGTTATATTTATTTTGATGTCAATATAAGTATAAAGTCTAATATATTTTAATATTTAATCATTTTTATTCTGCGAAGAGGCATTATACAAATTTTAGCATACAGTGGAGGACTCTCATGTCACATGAAAGAAAAACTAAGGCTGACATTATTTTACATATTTGGTTCAATTATCAAATGTTATACATCTGTATAAGCGGATTAAATTTTTGGAAATCAAATAAATAAATCTTCTTGTGTGCTGCACTTCTAAATAAGTACATATAATTTGTTATGTTGGGGTTTGTGTGAATAGTAATTTTAATTTTAAATGATTATATATAGTTTGTTATTGTTATTATTATCTAAATATTTAATTTACTAAGTTATAAGTATGTTAGGTTTATTATAATGAGGGAAATGCCTTTCAACAATATTATACATCTATTTTCAATTCAAATACCAAGATAAATAAGGTACCTCGAGAATGATACCTCTTGACATCTTTTACATATATTAGTCTTAAGATAGGCTGCTAGTCCAAATTGTTGTGTCATTATTTGATTGAGAGCCCATTGTGTGTTGGTGATTGTTATTAAACCATGAATTCAAATAAATTATAACCGACTTTGAAGAAAACCATACTCTTGAACTTTAGCAGAGAAAACAAAGTATTAATGTGTGTTGGCTAGTAACCACATCGATAGAAATGCATGTACCAAGAAAATTGAGTAGATAAAAGTAATGGGTGTTTAATATTCATGTAATGATTCAATATGGAGTTCAAGCAAGCGGTAGGACTTTGGATAGTTTTGAAATGCTTGCAAAATATATAGGGCAAACCTTACTTTTGAATCTCCAGAACATTTTAACCCATGAAATGCATCTCTCAAATTATATTTGACAAAATCTATATCATAGTAATGCTTCATAGCATCTCTTTGTTAATCTCCTCTTTAAAGAAGTTCCTTCTATCCTCGATCCAACTATATAGATAGTCCTGAAAGTCGGGCCCGCCACCCTATATATATAGCCCCCAAGATCTAGTTTCTTTGGTAATATATATATTCTTTTGGCCTCTGCCTCTATATAGTACTTATGAATATGGATATAGCTATTTGGGTGCAGTTAAATGACTAGTTATAGAACAAGAACTCTATAGGGGTGAGGGAGGGGGGGCTAGGGGAATATCTAATATATGGGGAGGTCGAGGGGAGGGGTGAGTAGAGTATAAAGTTTCCATATAGCCCAACCCATGCTATAGAGTAGAGAGGGCGATTCTCCCATAGTCCCATAGAAATATCTTGATAGGGCACATTACATTGGAGAGGTTGGGTAGCTTCGGTATGACCTTGCTTATCCGTGCCAAGTACCCCCTCGATATAAGTAGATGTGGAAGATATGACATGTACTCGATATAGATAGGGACTGTCTCTATATAGCTTCAGGGGGTGTCAAGAAATTATATGGTGGATCGGGATATGTTAGTTCTCCATCTATCCATATAGAGAGAGGGGAGGGGCAACCATATATAACTACCCACCCTAGATAGATATATCTATAGTCGGGGCTAGAATGCCCCCCTCCAGTCTAGATATCTACATAGGGTTAGTCGAGCACCCCTATATATCTCTTTGATTCGGCCTTCTGTAGTCAACCTTCCGTCTATATGTCATGTCATAGATTTATAGAGCTCCCTCCCCATATATAGGCAGGGATTCCCCCCACCCCTATATCTCCCCTCATTTGATTGATATATTCTATCGCCTACATATATAGGCTAGATATGGTTCATATACATGGGGTGTTAACTCCCAACTCTATATAGCCTAGTTGTAGCTGCCCTTGGCCTCTCCATAGCCCCAATCGACTCACCAACCATTACTCGTTAGTTGGTCAAGGGGGACTACCGTGAATGACCCCATTAGGATATATAGGACTAGACCATAATATGACATGCCTATAGTTAGTTCTATCTAGGGACCCCCAATCTCTATAGATTCCCAACCTACTATAAACTATATATCACAGAATATAGAGTTTTTAGTTAGTAGAGCCGAGGCTATAGATAGGCTGCCCTGATGCTCCCCTATATATATGGCGGGTTCCTTGAGATCGTGACTAGAGGGTGAACTATCTATATGGTGGGTTAGGATAGATTCTAGATAGCCCTTTATGAGACTCGAGCGAGAGATGGTAGATTGGCCTTCATGAGAATGCCGTTGCCAAATAGATATACCGAGTGTCTCCTCGGGACACTCGTTGACTATGCCAGTTCGTTAGAGCCACGAGGAACAATCATATATATATATATGTGTGTGTGTGTGTGTGTGTATACATGTGTGTGATTATGTGTGTGTGTACACACACACACATATACATGCATATATACATACATGTACATATATATAACACATATATATATATATGTATGTATGTATGTGTCACGGGGCTAGCTACGCAGCGGATTTCACTAGCCAACGTGTGGCACTGAGACACTTTTTTCACTCGTCTTAGAGGATCAAGCTACTCCAGCAGTCCCAGACTACGCCTTCCATTCCATCTTCGTCCACCACCCATTCTTAACTGCATCTCCAACTTATGCACAAGTGAACCCTTCCAACACCTTTCACAGTTGCCCATACAACTGCTCCAGAAGACCACTCGCCGAATACCACGGCTGCCCATACAACCGCCGGGAGCTCTTAATATGCCTTCTTAGTTCACCTGAGGGAATACACAACTCATGCCTCCACGACTCATCACTGAACCAGCTCTCTGACGCCGCTGGCCGGCTTACTGTCGAACATCTCAACTGTTCTGCACAATGCCGCTAAGGAACATCACATGCACCTTTCTGTCATTCATCCATGAGTCTGCCTTAGTTTCTGCATCGGTACCTACGCGTGCACCAGCGGGGGAAGTCCTCCTCGTGAGTCCTTCCCGGGTGTGAGCCTATACTCACCCCGACCTGCTGACTGATCTGTCACCCAAGTCCACAACACCAAAGATCCCTGCGGGGAGCATTGCAAGCTCGCCATCTTTGTAGACCACATCACATGCGGGTGAGGTACTCTTCTTCCCTCGGCTCGATCCAACCTCTGATCTCGCCCCGATGCCATGGCCACTGACATCGCCATCCCTACTCTTCGAGACACCCGTCTGCGTCTAGATCGCATTGACTCCTACTCAAGTCTTCTGCCTTAGTTGTCAGCTCACCACACTGCAACCGTATCCATGTTGTCCTTGACTCAGCCCACCATGTCGCGCATCACCGTGTGAACCATCCCCTGTCCACTTCCTGAGTCTCAGCCACTGCTTCTGCACCCACTCCGCATCCACGCTTCCACTGCGCCTCCGATACATCTATGTGAGAACTCAACTCATCTGCGCTGTTTTAACCTCTGCAAGGTTGAGGAGCTCGCCACACTTGGCTCGCTCGCATCCGAGTTACTTCTCCTCCGTTTCGACCTCCGGATCCCAGTCTCACTCCATCACGCCTCTTGGCTGTTTCCCACATGAACTCTGCTTCTAAGGACGTTGCCACCTCAAAGGTCTCCCCAAGTCCACTGTCACTTAACTCCAGAGTCCCACTGCTGATCCACGATGCACATCTCTTCATGGACATACTCCGCAAGGGTAGAGTATATCTCCAAGGTCTCTGAACACCCCATCCTCTGAATGTCCAGTGCACCAAGTGTTCCATGCTCCACTTGGTGGGGTTGTGAGTTCACCACGTTGGTCTTATTGTTTGCCATGCTCATCTGGCTCATTAGGCTTGTGCTGCACTCTCAACGCAAGGCCTCTATCGTGCAAGGTCTTCATGCTCAAACCAACTCGCTCTGCCTCTGCATTGCCTAACTCGCTTCGCGTACATTGGACATCCTACACTGTTCCTAAGTGCAACCAACTTTGCTCAACAACCCGCCTCGGCTAAACCTTGATTCTGAGACATCCTTGGGCTCACAGCATGGTCCTTTCAATTCCCCATGCACAACTCTTTCTCACTACATAGCCCTCAAGAGTTGCATTGGTGCGCCACCGGGAACTTCCCGGGAGGTCACCCATTTTTATACCTACGCGCTTAACTCGCCCAACTCACCCAGATCTTCTGTAGGCCAATGCATGTGAGGTCGTCAACCCCAACCCATGCCTGACCAACCGTGTTGCCTCGACTGGGAGTCCCTTTGGCTCCCTAGATAGCACCTCGTGCACTACCCTGCTCGGATGGGGTCTGCCCATCCTGGGGGAGGCGGTCGCTCTATGAGCATGGAGACGCGCCCCCCTTATATTCTCCCCCACTTGAAGTGGCGACGCCCACGGCGCCGATGCTAGACTTCGCAAGCCTGCGCAAAGGATGCCAGTGTTCGCAACACTGGGACAAAATGTATATGCACTACTCATATGCAAATACACACGAAACACTTCGGTCACTGCTGACATAACACAACTCAGTCTCTTCAACATCTCGCTCTGCTAACTCCTTGTGCTCGGGACAAAAAATGCCAAATCACTCAAAACTTTTGTCGTTGTAGCTCCCTTCCACTGAACTACACTTCACCAAACATCCAACACAATGTTTGATGGGATACCCCTTCTGCAACTCCTACAACCTCTTAGGAATTCTGCATGATGTACAAGCTGCCTTGCCAAGCTCTGAGCCCTTCTTGCACAACATTCACCGCATAACTGGAGAACCGCTAACCTCCATGTATGATTGACGAACCACTGCAAGGTTTCACTGCCACTGGAACTGGTCACACCACGTTTCCACACACAACATGAAATTCTCCACATGATCTGGGGGCCTATAACACCACAATTTCACCACAATGTTGCCCTTGTTCAACACTTCTACCAACACCATACCACCACTGTGCCTCTGATGCTGATCTTCTGGCAAACTCTTCACCAAGAATACCTCTTTTCACTACAACCTGACTGATCTACTCACCACCGTTTTTAAGCAACCAACACTTCCGAAAATGCAACGCTTGCTTTACTCCGGAAACGTAGCCACTGCCACTGTTGCCAACCTGAAATTCCGAGGTTTTGCAAAATCACCACACTGATTCTGCCAAGGGAGAGCCCCTTTTTTCACTTCATGGCTCGAGTATCAACTTGATATCACATCACAAACACTACATTTCAGCCATCCACAATGTACAAGTTCTGTTAACAACTTTTGGGGAGTCGTCGCGCTACTCAGTGCTTACGCACCTATCGAGTTTTCGAGTTACTCTGCCTCTGCACCTGAACTCTACCAAGTGTTATCCCTTCACTCTTCGCTGCATGGAGTTAGTTCTGCACCAGCCTTCACATGAACTATCCACCTCAGTGACGTTACCTAGCCCACACTGTATGCATCCCTACCGCCTCCTCTACATCTGATGTTCTGATCAACACTGGCCTTCTTCTCAAAGTCTCTAGCAACCTGCACTGGCTTACTTGCATTGCACAAGTGCCAACTCTTGACACCTGCATGGGTCTAAAATACCCTTATCACCGAACGCCATGATAGATAGATATGTCAAACATAGTACAACACATCAGGACTGGGGTAGATTGGTCACCTATGCCGCCCAATTCTATATAACTCAGGGTTTGTCCCACCTTCCGAAATATGATCACCCATGTATACTCTATAGAGGGGGTTACACCTAGCTCGTTTCCCTTCCATAAACCAAATATCCTAGCCATCGGGGCCCTATTCCTAGTTTTGTCTCAAGTCGTTGAATCGATTGGTGAATTCATGAGGAGCACCTAGGGGCCACCATAGTCATATCTATTGGGCCCTATATAGAGTACTCTCTTTCCTGATGGAAGGACGGTATAGAGCGGAGGACTTACGACTCTCTTATAGACATATCTATAGGCGATGAACCTATATATATATATACATATATATATATATATATATATATATGCATATATATAGAGAGTCATATCACGTATATGGTATAGATATAGAGAACGGCCCTATCTAATTCAAACTTTCTATATGGTGGGTGTTGGCTCGACTGGTACTCTATTCATTGGAGGTTCATCCATTGATCGATACCGGTTGGACTGTCATAGTACTATATAGAGGCGAGGTTGTAGTGTAGTGTATATGTAGTCCATATCAAAGACGTAACATGACTTAAGGTATCGCTCACTCCCCCTATATATAGATCTGCTCCCCCCCACCCCTACCTTGCCCCCAGTTGATATAGAGTCCTATGTGTAGTTGAAGCGGCCTATAGACTAGTCATATATATAGATAGGGATTAGATAGGCCCCGATGCCTCCACTCCCTGGAGACCTATATCTAATTTCTATGGGGCATGACATAGAGAGATCTCTATTTGAATGAGACTCACTCTTCAGTCTCTTCTCTCTGTATATCCATATCATTCTCCTAATTGTTGTTTTGTTGGGTTGCATTCAAATTCATGTCAATCCATTTTTTTGTCCACATCAACTTCATGCACTAGTTTTGTGCTTTGGAAATTATCATTAGACCCATAACTAATTGTGTTCCCTTGATGCTACTCCTCTTAGGCAAGTTTTTAGTAAATTCAACTGTAAGGGAGTATGAACTTGTGTCCTATGTGTTTGACATCCCATTGATATTGCCATTCTAAGTGACTTCCATATTAGCTCCCCTTTTAACATGTAGTAAAACCTTGTTAGGATTTTACTATCGCAGTTAGGTCTTTCTAACAATTCCAATATGAATGGACTTAAAATGCTTGGAAAACATGATTTCAACAACATTAACAAGTGAGATAAGCACAATGTACCCCCAAATCTAAATGGCATTATACTTTAATTCATAAATGCACTAATACATCCCGACAAGATGACCACAACCACTTAAATTTGAATGGCCCAAAGTATACATTGTCACCCAAAAAAGAACTAGCACTTAACATAACATTATAAAATAATTCCTTGAAACTTAACCATTGCATATGATCGTTCAAGAGAACGGCCCTATGGAATTCAAACTTTCTACTATGATGGGTGTTGGCTCGACTGGAACTCTATGTCAGGAGGTTCATCCATTAATCGATACCGGTCAGGACTGTCTACAATTAGAGGCGAGGTTGTAGATGATGTAGTCCATTCAAAGACGTAACATGACTTGGTATCAACTCCCCCTATATATAGATCTGCTCCCCCCCACACCTTGCCCCCAGTTGATATAGAGTTAAGACTAGTCATATATACCCCCAGATGCCTCCACTCCCTGGAGACCTATATCTAATTTCTATGGGGCATGACATTAGATCTCTATTTGACATGAGACTCACTCTTCAGTCTCTTCTCTCTGTATATCCATATCATTCTCCTAATTGTTGAATGGCATTCAAAGTATACATTGTCACCAACTGTAAGGGAGTATGAACTTGTGTCCTAAATTGATATTGCCATTCTAAGTGACTTCCATAACTAGCACTTAACATAACATTATAAACATAATTTCAACAACATTGACAACTGAGATAAGCACATTGTACCCCCAAATCTAAATGGCATTATACTTTAATTCATAAATGCACCAATACAACAAGATGACCACAACCACTTAAATTTGAATGGCACAAAGTATACATTGTCACCCAAAAAAGAACTAGCACTTTATAAAATAATTCCTTGAAACTTAACCATTGCATATGATCGTTCAAGGAACCACATGGAATAGAAAATCCTACTTGATTTGTTGCATAAAACCTTGTCAGGATTTTATTAACGCAGTCAGGTCTTTCTAACAATTCCAATCTGAATGAACTTAAAATGCTTGGAAAACATGATTTCAACAACATTAACAAGTGAGACAAGCACAATGTACCCCCAAATTTACACGACATTATACTTTAATTCATAAATGCACCAATACACCCTGACAAGATGACCACAACCACTTATATTTGAATGGCCCAAAGTATACATTGTCACCAAAAAAAACTAGCACTAAACATAACATTATAAAATAATTCCTTGAAACTTAACCATTGCATATGATCGTTCAAGGAACCACATGGAATAGAAAATCCTACTTGATTTGTTGCATAAAACCTTGTCAGGATTTTATTATCGTAGTTAGGTCTTTCTAACAATTCCAATCTGAATGAACTTAAAATGCTTGAAAACATGATTTCAACAACATTAACAAGTGAGATAAGCACAATGTACCCCCAAATTTACACGACATTATACTTTAATTCATAAATGCACTAATACACCCCGACAAGATGACCACAACCACTTATATTTGAATGGCCCAAAGTATACATTGTCACAAAAAAAAGAACTAGCACTAAACATAACATTATAAAATAATTCCTTGAAACTTAACCATTGCATATGATCGTTCATGGAATAGAAAATCCTACTTGATTTGTTACATAAAACCTTGTCAGGATTTTATTATCGTAGTTTTTCTAACAATTCCAATCTGAATGAACTTAAAATGCTTGGAAAACACGCTTTCAGCAACATTAACAAGTGAGATAAGCACAATGTACCCCCAAATTTACATGGCATTATACTTTAATTCATAAATGCACTAATACGTCCCGACAAGATGACCACAACCACTTAAATTTGAATGGCCCAAAGTATACATTGTCACCGAAAAAACAAGTAGCACTTAACATAACATTATAAAATAATTCCTTGAAACTTAACCATTGCATATGATCGTTCAAGGAACCACATGGAATAGAAAATCCTACCTGATTTGTTGCATAAGGATCACACTTCAAAATTTATTTTCACACAAAGAGAAGCCACTCCTTGTTTCCCAACAAGAATTGTAGCATTTAACATACATGCCTCAACTATACATTTAATCCTCGAGATTCCAATAAAATAAATACAACAATTGAAGGGAGAGTCACTAACACTATTTCAAGAAGACATGAAACACGTAGAATACCTCCTCATCGATGAAATGAGCTTTGTAGAGCCAAAACTATTACTAAAGATAGACAATATATTACATAAGGCATTTCCATGCTAACAACACCTATGATTCAGTCATGTTATGGATAAACCACTTTATGCATCACACTTAAATGCCCAAATCCTATGGCGACAATTTACTATAGTTGTTACATTAGAATAAGTTGTTCATCAATAAGGTTACATTATGAATCAAACCCACTTTCACCAAACATTATGAAACATACATAGTGTGAAACCAACACAACATGATTGAGAACCATTAATGCAATATACAAACAAATTAGTAACTAAAATTGAACAATAAGACTTTGACCACTTAATGCATCTATTTCTACAAATGATCTAAAGAGACCACAAAACAAAAAACAAAACTATTGAATTTTCAAGTTGCACTTAGTGTTGTAATGTGAACACAAAGAATCAAGCATCGATAATGATGATGACCAATTTCCCCAGGAACTCCTACCATGCATAGGATAACAAATAAACCATTGGATTTACCTATGTATGATGTAGTACAAATTGATAACTACATTGGTCCAACATAGGACCAAAATGACGCAAAAACTATACTTGTAATAGCATTAGAAATTACTACACAAATCCCAAGGACTAACACTCAATAAAATAAAAATTGATATCAATACAATTGAAAGACAAGGCTTAACATTTACAGTTATATCTAGAGTTAGATTAATATATGGGCTTCCTATAAACCTAGTGTTTTCCTTCAAATGGTAACAAAAAATGAGTCGTTGCAATTGCAAATCTAAAGTTTTCTCTCATTTGATTAATTTTTTTGTCAAACTTAAATCATTGTGAGGGAAGGCCCAATAATCTTAACAACAAAAGGCTCCGTGGTTGTATTAAGGATGATTTTTCCCATTAAGAGAGACCTTCTTTTCCTTAAAGAGATTAACATTTGTAGTATAACTTTGCATTTCCCTTTACATATGCACATGTCCACATATTAAAAACATTCAAGGTTAAACAAATTCAAATGCTCTGTTAACCATGAAAACTTGAAATTCTTACTTTGAATTATAAGTTTCACTAACAAATTGAAGTTGTAATTTCAGTGTCATGAAATTGGATTTGATCAAGGAAAATCAAACTTTCCCATGTCATTTGTGGATGATTTTTTCCATTCATAAATAGGAAAATTAGAGCCTCCCTTAATTTCTCAGGGTAATTGTTCCTCATCAATCATGTTTGAAAGTTAGAGTTCAATTGTTCCTCACTTGTTAAATTCGAGTTCCAAGGGTTGATGGTTGGTTTAAGTTAATGTTCAGGTTCACATTCAAGTTCAAGATATGTGTAATTTTAATAAGAATGTAGTTTACTCATATACATTTGAGTTTTTTACTATATTTTAAAACAACGGAGACGATTTTTTATTTTTGGTTGTATGTATTAGAGAAGGGAATAAGAAACTATTATATTCACAAATGAGGGAATTAGAGCATGAACTAATTTCCCTTGTCACTCCTTCCTCTATAAGTTTGAGTTCATGTTCTTGTCAATTTTCGTCATTTGATCTTAATGAGAACTCAGAGTCAGAATGATCCATATCGGCATAAAGAGCATGATTTTTGAAACTCTATTTTTAGAACGTATTGAAATTGATTTTTAGTAGTTAATGATTTGGATAAGCATTCAAAACAAGATTTAAAAAAATACATATTTAGAAAGTCCTGAAATCTATTTTTAGCAATTTTGTCAAAATTTGGTATTTTACATTTTCGAGGATATTTGTAGCATTTCTAGGATTTGAACTATATAATGAGAGAAGAAATTATAGTCACAACGTATTTTTATTTTATTTTTTGTATCTTTCCAATGGTTCCAATTGGTCGCAAATCGAGTCAATAGGCTACACGATATGACCCCAACAGGGAGTACTAAATAAGAATATTATTATTTTCACATTTGTTCCTTTTTGTCTATTTGAATTCACCCAAAAGGTGGATGCATGTCATGTCCATGTAGAACAACCATTTTGTTTCCATTCAGAACCCTTCATTTACTATTCTTGGCAACTTTGCATCTACATTGTTCCACTATTAAAAAAGATGGTTTCAAATGAAGACATAAAAATGAAGACATAAGTTGGCAATTTTGAAATTTTGTGAAGTCATAAGTTTGCAAGTTTTGAGGCATACATCTCTCCTATATATTTTTCTCATTTTATATAGAAATTCAATTGTAAAGAATTACGACACACATTCATATTCAATTTGAATTTCTTATTATATTGGAAGAAAATAAATATAAAAAATAACGATTGTTACGAGATCGTATATATTAAAGCAGAGAAGAAACAACTATTCAAATTCATGGATGGGTAACTTCCCTAATTAATCTTTTCGATTGTTCCTTATCCATCAATATCAAGGTCATGGTTGGTTCAAGTTCATGTTTGTGTTCAGGTTCAGACTCAAGATCAAACATTCCAAACCACATCAACATGGGTAGTTTTAAATATAATTTATTTGATTCGTTTTCAGTTTGGATTTCTTACTATATTGTTATAAAAACCAAGATGACACCAAAAATTGTTATGTGGTTGTATGTAACAAAGCATAGAAGAAACACGTGATTACATTTCATACATAAAACATTTAGACTCTTCTCTAATTTCCCTTGTCAATCATTCCTTATTCATCGAGTTATTATTTGGGTTCAAGTTTTGGTCCTTTGTATGCGGAGAGGCATTACACAATGGTAATTGGGAGGGGTGATAGTGGATTGTAATGTTTTAAAAGTGAAAATAATGAGTGGCAAAAGAGTATGAAAGATTGTAGATGAAACACACTATTATTTGGAGGACGTTAAATTTATAAAAAGAAGGTATAATAGAATACATTTCACGTAAAATTCACCATAAATGTGTACAAGAAAAAACAATTGACATAAGATAGAACCTTCTAAAAGTCAGGTTGGAGAGACAATGAAGAGCAAACATGGTTGGGAATTTAGATAAATGAATTGGTATAAAGGCCGCTCTAACAAAACTTTTAAAGATTAGGGTGATATGAGAGGGTAAGAGTCATGGGGTGAGCTAGGAAAGTCCCCACCAAAACAAGAGGTTGGACATGGTAGTTAGTTGTAAGAATATAGAGAGTAGTAAATATGGAGGAGATTGATTCCTTCATATATTTAATTTATCTATATTATGAGAAATCAAACTATGTTAAATAAGCAATAAACACAAGTCCACAACAAACACACAATTGTTAGATGTATGCCTTAAATATACGATGTCAAACTAAACCATTATTAATCAAGTGAATACTATGTCTATAATACAAGATTATGGAAAAGTTATGAATAGTATAAACACCAAATTGAACTAATATTTCACCAAATATAATCTGTGTATGTTATATTTTTTATTTTAATGATTTATTTTTTACAATTAAATGAAAATAACAATGATTAGAGCACATGATAAATATGTGATATCAAATATATGAAAAATTTGAACTTTTGTTGCTTCTTCTCTGGTTCAATACATACACCACTATAACAACAATGTTCTTTGTTGTATTGGATTTTATTTATCATGTTTTAAGTGAAAAATGCTGATTATGTAATTTTTTACTAAATATAAAAAAATAATTAAAGATAACTTAAACTTCAATATTCATTTTTTTAGTTTGTATGACTTCATTTTCTCTACAAATGTCAAACGATTCTAAAGTGTCACAACATTAAATCCTTCTGTATCCACACCGGGGTATGCATCTAGTGAATATGGTTATGATGACGTATAGACTATGATTTGGAAGAAAAATGTATTAGAAGTGGGTGGAAGAAATAATTCATGGATTATTGTTTTAAAAGTGAGGGAGATCATGAGTTGCTAGATAATTTGAAACCTTTGTACAAGGATACTTATAATTATAAGGCATACTTGGAATAATTTGGAAGTTATAATCCATTGAAGTTTTGGCATCATATATATGTGGTATGTCCATCCAATATATATGCCAAAAATATGAAGCTCTTCATATTAAGTAATGTAAAATACGGTTCAAAGATGAGTTGTTGATGGTGTAAGCATTTTTCCATTTTCCATTATAGAATATCCATTTTCAGAATGGAAATATTGGTGCATTATGGATTTAACATGTCCATATACGCTATACATGTAAATGCAACATCTATTAAGTTCGATATAGATGCATGTAAAGATGTGAGGATGATGTACGGCCACATATTCATTGATAGTCATCCCTACACATTTAAGAACATATTAAGGTTCATGAATAACTCTTATATAGGATGAACTACTATTACTAATTATCAGTTTATGGAGTACATTGATGATTATGAAGTATAGTGTATGCCCAAGGTATTAAAGAGATATATTATGGTTGAATCTCTAAACGATCTATTAGTATGTAATGAATTATTGATTGATTATGTTTTTGAAGACACATACCTTCTATTTTACATTCATAATAAAATAAGAAACCAAAATATGGTACATGTCAACATTTTTTAAAGTAGTATATTAGATATTGAACTCTACATTTGTGTTGTAGAGTATGAATGTTGTATTTTTTCATTTCAAATGAGGTTTTCCATACACGGATAATAATATTTTGTTACTTTCAATGTTCTTGTGATAACAATGTTGAATTGTGAAACTTGTAATAAGATGTTAATTGGTATACTTTGCTTGTTAGCAAGGTAATTGTTATCTATTTTTACCCCCTAGTAAAAATAGCCAACTTGGAAGGATGGGTTTGAACACTGGACATTGTTTCACAAAGTAATCGAGAGTGATACAAGTGAATTCTCATGTTTTGAGAACATTGTAACTGATTTTGGGAGGTTAGGGTCAATTGGAAAATTTTCTCCTCTTCTGGGTCTTCACTCCTAACCAATTTTGGAGAAAACATGAGAGAAATAGTGTATTGGGAGGTCTTGGGACACTTTAGTCATCTTCATCTGGCTCCTTAGCTCTAGAAATCTGGAAAAAATCAGAGAAGGTTGAAATTTGGAGGGATATGGAACCCCCCATCCCCTCGATCTCAGTTGCAAGAAATAGCAAAAATTTGATAAAAAATAGTCAAAAATGGGTTGAGTGTCCAAAAATGGCTTGGGGACATATCTTCCATGTTTTCATGCTGTCTTGTTTTGAAAAAATCTTGAAATTATTGGAGAAATTTAAGCTGGGTTGAATTTGGAAAGGGCGAGCTAAGACTTAGCTCACCGAGCTGAAGGTCTATGGCAAGATGGTTTGTAAACGCCGAGCCAAGTGATGACTCATTGAAGGGGCAACATGGTTGCAAGGAAGTCGACTCGCTGAGTTATTTTGGAGAGCCAATGAATTGACATGGTGGTAAGGCAAACTACGAGCTCGAGCGGGGTTTTATGAGTTCCTAAGTGCGAGGAAGTGGCCAGGGAGACTTAGTGCGAAATGGAAGAAGAACCAAAGTTGGCTTGCTGAGCCAACTCGGCGAGCCAAAAGAAGGTTCTTAATGGGGTAGCATCGGCCGATGTGGATTGGCGGGGAACGGAAGGCCCGAAGGAACTCGGGCTGTGAGTTCCTCACGAACCCACTTTTTTCACAACACAAAGGACACGGCTCAAAGGAAGTTTGCACGCTCGGAGCAAGATGATGGAACACAGGTGGTTTGTGCAAAGCAAGCCCGATGCGGCCACATGGGGGTCATGAGGAACTTGGTTTGCGGGGAGATGAGTTCCCCGTAGGCTTGTTTTTCCCGCAAACAAGGAGGCTAGCTCGTCGGGAGGAAGTAGGTCGTTGGAGCAAGGACATAAAACATGAAACCTATGTCGAGTTGGAAGGATGATCAGGGCCGTTGAAGTAGGATGGAATCACCCGGAAGCCATGTGGTGAGTTGTTGGGAGTCCACAAGGAGCTCGAGGAGTAGTGAAGAGACTGATGCATAGGAAGAGCTCACGGGAAAGCAAGGAGGGGTGCAACTCAGAGAGCTAGCTGGTGGGTTGGCCCCATTTCAAAATGTCAAACACTCAACCCCCCCGTCACATTAAAATTTGAAAAATTAGTGGGGACCACCAAATATTTTAATGGCTTCCCAACATCATTTAAACATAAGAAACATTATGAAGGAGGGAAAAATAAAATCATCACTTCCAGCTACCAACTTTTATACACAGTCCCGTAAAGGAGAAGACAAGTTTGGAGAAATATTAACAGCTTCTTGCACTCAAATGGCTGTAACTTTATTGTTTCTTAGAAAAATTGTGCAAAATTAGACTTTTTAGAATCGTGGCTCCATCCTCTAAACTTAGAAATTGAGAAATTGAGGATTTGATGTATTTTTTGTGGAGAAAAATGCAGAAAAGGATCCCAATTTCAAATGATGACCTCTAGGTGGTTGGGAATGTAATTAATGAGCATGGGCAACCATTTTTCTTCTATTGCAAGCTACAAGACAACCAGGGATGGCTTTGGCAGGTTTCCCATCATGATTTACAACTACTTGTGGTACTTTGTAAGTAGGTGGAAGGGGAAATTCGAGATTTACAACTTATCTCTCCTCTCCCTCATTTTGTATAAATTATAATGACCTCTCATTTTGGAGGGGAGATTCTCATTGTAATAATACTATGTCATAATTGTTTTGGAAACACCAATGTGTTGCAAACCTCCATTTTAGACATCTTGCATGATGATCTTGGCCTTTCTCTTGCATTGTAATGGACTGTGTGAACTAATGAAGCAATAAACTTGAGTTTGTGGATATTTCTCTTTCCCTTGCTTGTGTTTCTTGCATTCTCTTGCCTCTTCATTTCAGTTATAGGTGTATTGTATCTCTTTTATTTATCTTGCAGGGTTTATTATTGATGTGCCTTCATGGAAATGGTAGTGTGAATGTTGTTGTTGGACTGTGGTGATTACTTCCACCCTCTTTGCTCTGCATTTTCTTTCATTTTCACCCATTGGAGAGATTCTCACACCCTTCTCTTGGTGCATCACCTCTTTTAGTGTAGATTTCTTTCATCTTCATGTTATTTCCCTCTCCCTGGTCCCTTGGAAATAATAGATTCAGAGTAGTTATTATATTTTCCTTCACTAGAGTTAGTTGTTGCATTAGTTTAGGAAGAGGAACTGACCTTCTCTAGAGAGTTGTTTCAATCGCAAGGTCCCACACCTTGAAGCAACTCCATGTTACCCAGTCACACTGCTTGCCTTAACAAACTCACATGCTAAGCAATTAGAGGTGCTGTGATTTGGTGATAACAATCACTCTTATTAATACAAAGAAGTGTTTTAATGATAATGAAGAGCAAATAATTAATGGTAGGAAGAATCTATCCCTCCTTGTACTTTTGTAGAAAACTATGTAATTTAATTTAATTTGTAATGTAATATTTTGTCTAATTTTTCTAATTAATTTTATATGAATTAACTGAACATGATGATGATGTAGTAGATACCGAGACAATAATTGTTCCATCACATTTACATAATCTCGACAATCGCAACCACAACTCTTGATAAATGTTCCCAGTGTAAAACCTCATACACATGTATGACCGAGGAAAATATTCACATGAACAAGATGAAACTTAATTTTTCAAAGCTTCAAGGCATCCTTTTTTAGGGAAAAAGACATTGCATTTACTTTTTTTGGATTATTTCCCTAGAGCATGACACTCATGATTGACTTCGTTGAGTAACAAATAGACAAAATACAACATATTCCACCTCAAACACATGAATTTTCTAATTTTCTTATTGTATGACGACATTAAAATATAGGATAATTTTAAATTTTGTAAAAAATGTTTTTTTTTTCTGTATCGAAAATAATCATGTTTCATGACATGTGTGTTTCTTGATTTTTTTATATTGACCATATGTCATTTCATAATGTAATGTATGTTTATTTGTTTATTTTGTATTGGAAATTGTACTTGTATTGTGGCTCAATTGGTGCAAACTAGTCCAAATGATCCATTATAGACATTGATGTGATGATTTGACGTCTATTAGGGCTTCATTAGTGTTAATGGGGCCGAATGAGCTATAACACACAATAATGCAATAAACTAATGTTTACCATGGATCTAATCAAATGGATCCAATAGAGCCCTGATATGTAATAATGTGATAAATTAACACATATTAATGCTTAGTTGGTGCAAACCGTGTCAATCGATTCATATCATTACGATTGTAACACTTAAACACACGATTAGTGCTATAGTTGCTCAAACTATGTCAATTGATTCCTATCATTTACTTGTAACACCTAAGCATGATTAGGGATCCAATGGCACAAATCGACTTATAAAGCCCTAAAAAATCTCAGTGCGACACTAAAACATATGTTAGGAATCCAATGGTACAAATGGAGTCATACAACCCCTAATATTCTAATTGAGACACTCAAACATGTATTAGGGCTCCAATGGCACAAATGGGGACAACAAAGCCCTAATACATAATAATGTGACTTATTAACATGTGTTAGGGATCCATTGGAACAAAACAGGTTAATCAATCCCTAACATTTTGATCACTACAATTAGAGGTTTAATTGGGATCCAATGCTGCAAACAAGGAAAATTGAGCCCAAAATTTTTCTTGTAACACTTAAACATGTATTATGGATCTAATGGTGCAAATAAGTTCAACGAATCCCTAATAGACAATAATACAAAAACATAACATGTATAAGGACTCTAATGGGCAAGACATGGTCAATCGAGCCATAATACACAATAATGCAACAAATCAACATGTTTTAGGGCCATACTGGCACAAACAGGGTGATTCCATCCCTGACACATAATAATGTTAAAAAGTACATATTAGGGCTCTAATGGTGTAAATGGGGTCAATCAACCCTTAACATTATGATTGCGACACTTAAACGTGTATTTGGGCTCCAATGATACAAACATATCCAATTGAACCCTAATACACAATAAGGTGATATATTAATGCAAGGGATACAATGGTGAAAATGGGGCCAATTTAGCCCTAACAACCTATTTGTGGTATAAAAATGTGTATTACTACTCTATTGGCAGACACATGGCCAATCCATGACAATGCTCAAAATCCATGAGATTGACCCTATAGATAAGGTAGGGCACAAAAAACCCAAAGATATCATAGATTGAGAGGTCATGTTTAATTCAACATAAATTTTTCTCCAACGTTTCTTGGGGAAGATGTGATTTGGGGTGTATTTTCTCACAAATAGGGTGTTTGCATTTTCCATACTAGTTGTGATTGACTTTGGAATTAAAGATGATATATTTATTTCTAACCGATAGATTAAGTCCATCTAGATCTATACTCATGTGATTTTTTATTGTAAAATGTTCCCAAATGAAAGTTAGAATCATGCTAAAATGATGGATTTATTGGCCCATTAAAAATTATAAATAGTGTACATTTCCTGACATTATGTAGCTCTCTAGGAATGACTTGGGAAGCTTTCACGCTCGCTTGATATAACTTATTATCTAATAAAGATAAGAATATATGTAAAAGAACTATTTTAGATAAATCCTTACTAATTTACTTAACCAATTCTAATAATTCAAAAAGGTTATTTAGATATAAGAAGGTTTATGATCCATGTCCATACTTCAACAAAACAAATCATCTTGATTATAAATGTTATAATAGAATAACATCTTTGGAAGAAAAACTCAAGCAACATAAAACTGATGTTCCTATTCCTAATACAAGTGGAGGAAAAAAATATTTTTTCTAGGGCTTGTTCTTCTGCCTCAGATAAATGGATATTTGATTTTGGTGATTCTCATTATCTAGCTCACTCACATGGTTTTTTGAGATCTCTTTCTAATTATAACACTTCTCGGATACTAATGGAAAATTATTCAAAGGTTGATGCTTAAGGTTCCAAAAAAGTGAAAATGTATGATAGGTTCATCAATGATGTACTATTAGTACCATAAATCTAATCTAATTTGTTGTATATTTACCAAATTTGTAACTCTTGTTCTAGGAAAACTATGGAGTCCAATCCACAAAGTGTTTTAATTAGAGAATTTTCTAATCCTTAGGATGTAGTTTCTACAGTTATGGTGGACCATTGTTCACATATTTATTTATGTGATAAGTTTGACACCTCCACATGGTCATCACTTTTTGCTCATGCTGATACAATGAGAAAACTATGCTAAAAACATTTTGGTCACTTGAAGTATTGGTACTTACAACAAATAAGCTTGTAGAACATGGTGAAAGGCGCTCCAAAGGTCCAGTTGTGATGGTGTTTTCCCAGGATGCATTTTTGGTAAACAACACCAAGATTACTTTCTAAAGGGACAATATTTAAGATCCACGACTTCAATTGAGTTAGTACATTGTAATTTGATGACTTCTCCCACTAGGTCATTTTCTGGTGCTAAATATGTGCGAACTTTCATTGATGATTTCACTCGGAGGACTTGGGTGCATTTCTTATAGCATAAAAGTGAATTTTTTTATAAGTTCAAGGCCTTAAAATATTTTTAGAAAATAAAGCAATACTTTCACTAAAAAATATGACAATGGGGGGAATATATAAGTTATGATTTTTGTGAATTTTACACTGAGAATGACACTATGCATTGGTATAGAATGCCCTATAACGCTCAAAAAAATGGATTTGTTGAGCATAAGAACACAAAAATAATGAGATGGAAAATTACATGAAATATTCCAAGCACTTGCGTTCAAAGTTTTAGGCTAAAGTAGAAAATTGTGTACATTACATCCAAAATTGTCTTCGTCACAAGGTAGTGCGAGACAAGCCTTTTGAAGAAGTTTGTTCAAGTGAGAAACATGATGTTTATGGATTTCATGTCTCAAAAATAAAACATTTAAATTTGTTCCATATGATAAGAGAAAATTTATGGAGAAGCTACGAGCTCATATTTTTTGTTCATTGCAAGAATGTGAAGGCATACCACCTCTTTAATCTTGTCACACATGATGTATTATTTAGAGGAGATGTTAGAATTGATGATGAAATCATTCCTTAAAAACTAACATCTAATCCTTCTCCATCATTTTTCTCATATACTTCTTCTTATAGGGAGGGTATACTTATTTATTTTGCTGAAGACACATTGGATGATCCTGCTCCACCTTCTTCTCCTCCACAAAAAATTCCTAAGTGGGAATAATCCACCTTAAAAGCAACTAGTTCTTTGGTTGGTGATCCTTTTAATCCTTGCCACACTCAATTTGAGATGTTTGGTACTTCTCTTATGATCCAAGCCATTTATACCGGTCCAATATCATTCTTTGAGGCACCAAGGAAACCTGAGTGGGAAGTTTTAATGCAAGATGAGTATTCTTCACTCATGAAGAATAACACATGGGATTTAGTACCTCTTCCTAAGAGAAGAAAACATGTGAATTGTAAATGGGTCAAGAAGACCAAATATGCAATAGATGGTTCAATAGACAATCAAAAGGCACGTCTTGTAGCTAAGGGTATATTACAAGTCGAAGGGGTGGATTACTCTAGTAATTTCACTCTGGTTGTAGAGATGGATTCTATATGCCTTTTTCTCTCCCTCAATGCATCACATCAGTGAGAAATATATCAAAATGATGTGAAAATGGATTCCTACATGGCGATCTCTAAGAGGAGATCTACATGGAGCAACCTCAAGTCATTGTGCAAGACTCTTATATGGTATTTATACTTCATTGTTCTCTTTATGGGCCCAAGTAAGTTCCTCAAGCTTAGTACGATAAGATGGATAGTTTTCCACTAAGTTATGGATTCTTTCAATGTGAATCTGATCACAAGGTTTACATCATAAAGTAAGGTGAGGGAATTTGGATTTTGATATTGTATGTTGATGACCTCATCCTCATAGGTTGTATAAAATCATTGATTTAGGACATAAAGCACAACATAGAAAATTTTAGTGGAGATTCTTCGCTAATTCATGAATATTTAGATTTCTGAAATTTGGATTTAGTGATTTTTAAGAGTCGTATGGAGTTGCATTTTTCCTAAAAATTCCAGGTTCAAGTTAGTTTGGGGGGTCGGCTCACCTAGTGTTTATAATAAATTTCATATAAATACATATATTTGCCCCAATGTGAGGGTTAAATTATATATACACTAGCATATACATCTCAAGAATATACATCTGTTCTTTCAATTTTTGATAACACCATAGGCTAGAAAAACTACCCAACAAAATATTATAGATTCCAAACAACCGGTTATTTTCTTCCAGATTCTAGATAACCGACCACTCTAGAGTCCAGATGTACGGTTTCTTTTTCACATCCCCCTAGGTGTGTGTTACAAACACCTGGGTGCATTTTCCTATCATCTGGAAGCATATTCCTATCGCAAATTCCTAACTGCATTATCCTATTTCCTGACTACATATTCCTGTCGCTTGCCTACATTTTCCTATCACCTAGCTACATCTTGTTTTCACCCAGATGCATATTTTTATTTGTCGGATGCATACTATAGTTGCACGACTACAGTTGCATGAATACATATTCATCTCGTCCGACAACATCTTCTAGTCACCTAACTGCGCTCAGGCATTCCACTAGCACAACATATTCTAGTTGCAAACCTTGAGCCTTGATTTCATATTGTACACTTTAGTATTCAAACACACAAAAATACCTCTCCAATGATCCTCTGGTGCTCACAATGTGGAAGAACAATAAAAAATGGAATATTTTATCATATTTTGGCCAACCAAAAGAAAAAGTGATTAGGCAGACTCAAATGCAAGTACCTGTGCAACCCCCATACACTCCAAATGCAGTCACTGTATGAACTAAATAAAAATCACCTTATTTATTTTAAAATTAAAAATTCTAGTATTATACTTAATAATAAAAATTTCAAAATTTCCACTATCCCCAATTTTGCAGATGTGGCATATCCCACTGATTATGAAATGCCTCCACTTGAGTACAATCCTCATTATGTGCCTATAGTATACATACAAGGAGAAGATATGCAACAAGCTAAAGATATGCCTCCCTTGAGGACAATCCTAATTACGAAATGGAATAAAGAGAAGGCATTTCCAGTCATCAAACACCAAGTTTAGCTAGAAACCTTACTCTCAATTCTTTGAAAAGGAATAGAATAGAGAAAAATCCCATTGATATTGATGAGATCTAAAAAATTGAATAGATTCATACACATTGTGATCAAACACCTATTATAGTTGATAATGCTACCCAAAATATGTGCAAAGAAAGAGAAGCAATTGGATCGTTGGAAGGAATTTTAAATTCGACTGGGAAGATAAGTTTCCATTCATTGAACCAGTTCAACTAGAAAAAGGTGAGGATATTCCAATCAAATGCAAATTTATTATTTGTAGCTGGAAACTTGGAAAGGATCAAAAAATGCAACTCAAAGTGAGCATGATTGAGAAACATTGTGGTACAGAACATGTTGTAGTTACACAAGTAGATGATCAAAATAAAATGAACACACATATGGTAAAATGCATAAGAATGCCTTCAATGTATGATATATTGAAGAGTATGAAAATGATAAGAAACACCTCAAAATTGTTGAGAAAGGAGGAACTACTACAACTCAGCTAGGAATTTTTTTTCAGACTAATCTGCGAGCCAAAAATATACAATTCACAACTATCTACCATATTCTGAAAAATCGTTAGACCTATTTATAATTTTAAGGATTATAAATTTTTATTTCAACTTAATAGATTTCCTAATCTTCCAATATCCCATTTTTCAAACAACATTTCTTTTATTTCAACTTAATATATTTCCTAATCTTCCAATATCCCATTTGTCAAACAATAGTTCTTGGGAAATTACCAAGTGTCTAGCAATGATTGAGAACGGGGGTTTGACGGAAAAAGTAAAACATGTAATTTTTTTGTAACTGTCTATTAAAGAGGTCATAGTGGTTCACAACATAACATGGATTTGTATTCACATATATAATTTCGAGAACCACTAAAGGATACCTCATTTATTAAAAATACATAAAAATGACATAAAATTGCAATGCAAAGAACATTTACAAGTTGGTTATTTCAAGTTTTAGAAATATAATAGGAATGGATGATCATAGTATCACCACTAAATTGGTTTACGTTAGTACATATGGTGCAAACGTAATGCAGGGGGAATAGAAATGGTCTTTACATTTGACTAAAAAACTCTATTTCACCATACATGATTCCAATCCATTACATGGCACACAAAATGAATCTTTCATATAAAATAGTTAACACATTTGACAATGTTGCAAAAGTTGAAGAGTTGGTCCCGTGACCTACATGTATATATATCTAGTAGTCCAAAAAGATTCCTAGAGTTTCAGAAATTTAAAATTGGTGGTGACTGATGGTTAAAAATTATACTTAAAGATGTAGATACAAGGTGTGTTTCTATGTATGAAAATGCATGCAGAAATTTCCAAGAATATCTATCTTTGGAAGGTTTTATGTACAAATATTGTAGAAAAGTTGACAAGTAAAAAAATCTATTGTATCTGATTAACATATTTAGAAACCTTACTAACACTAAGTGGAAGTATCCCCATGTTAAGGGAAATCAAATTTTTTAGTAAACATTCTCAAGAGAGGTCAATATATATTATTGATTTCATAAGGTTGAGGAAATGTGTCTATAAAACTATAGATATGTTGTACACGTCCCGAGAGAGTTTTAAAGGGCCTGTATCCGAGAAATGGAAAATGCTAACAGACATCAAGGATCCTAACTACTATATGAAATTCAATATTAAGGATTGTCTTTGTAAATTTTTTAATGGGAAGGAAATACCAATGCATATGTTTTAGAAAAGAGTTGATTTCGTTAGATCAGAAATTGAAGAAGTTCCCGTTACACGCATCTCATATGAGAATGTTATTTCTAATACAAGGATGAAATTGAGAAAAATTTCAAAAAAAATTATCTTCATAAATTTGTGATTGTTTTAAAAGGGATGATATTTTAGAGGCTAAGGGAGTAGTGAATCCCATATTTTTGAATGTATTTGATGGTAACAGTGAATAATTTATAGGTGAATTATTTTAGAAGCATATGTCTATTCTGGTAAAACATTTTAGCAAGATTGTACAAATAAATGGTGTTGAGATTAAAGGTATTTTACAAAAATATTTACTGACAACTCAATCATCACTCATCACATTATGGACTTATAATGCTTGATCAATATTGGCATCTAGATAATCCAACATAAAAATGGGCTATAACAAGGTTGTGGAAAAAAATTTGTATCCAAACAGTATCCTACAAGAAAGTATTAGTGAATATTTTTGGCTATATGAGATTTGTCAAATGATGATTTTGGGATCAGTATAAGATGAATGTGTCTTTAGTGCATTATCTGTTTTGAAGTCAAAGCTTCATAAGAGGTTGGATAAAAAATTTGGAGACATATTTGAGATTATATGTTTCACATTATCCAGTAGATGCATTTCCTTATGAAAGGGAAATTGTGACTTGGAATTCACTTGTTGATAGAAGAGGAGTCACTAACACAATGAGTAACAAAGATGATCTTAGTTATGAACCAATTACATTGTTTCAATTTGCTTTGTGAAAAAAAAACACTATGGAAGAAATGAAAACATTAACAATAAATAACAGTCTTGATTCATTATTCATCATTCATATTGTTTCTAAATTAGTATTGTATCATTCATATTGTTTCTAAATTAGTATTGTTCATTCTATTTTGTTCACATTCCCTCTATCTCTGGTCTTTTTTCCTATTCAATTACCCCTGATTTAACTAGATCTAGAGTCGTGACATTGATGCTAGCAAGATTTTCAATATCTTGTTATCGCCGCATCACCTATTGAAAGTAAACTGGGATTTGCATCATATTTCTACTTGAACAAAACATTTGGATCCATGTCATGCTTCTTGATAATCTTCTTCAACATATTTTTCTATTTATTTTTCGCACAAATTTTTCCTTTAGTGAAATAGAAATAGTTAAACTTTTAATCCAGTATTCAGATGAAGATCTAAGACGTGCTTCATTCTTCAAATTTTCATATTTTTCTTACATTTGAAAAAACATTATTATTTACAAATCTAAATATGTAAAACTAAAATTAAAATGCAAAGAGATGGAGAGAAATCTTACGACAACTTTATCTTTTGCCGCATTTGCAATCACAACCATGTTTTTGTCTCTAGCCCATTGGTTATAGTATGCTTAGGCTTCACCATTTAAACTTTTCCAGCCTATTTAATATTATATCGAGAACATTATCATTAGAACCATTTTTTACTGTAATGGTACCTGAAAGAGCCTTATTCATCAATACATCAATCTTTCTTGACTCATTCTGAATTGAAGCAAAAAATAAATTTCTTTGGGAATGGTTGTGAAAACGAGTATTTATTTCCTAAATTAATTTTCTTCACAAAATTCCCATGTTTTCAATGTTTTATATCAGGAAAAATAACTTCATTCATGCTATAATAACAACTAACTGCCAACAAACTATTTTAAGGAAAAGATGTTAATTGATCATTATATTATGGTACTGTATGAGGTGGAGAGGGTGTGTTGTCTGGTGAAATAGGTGAATGTGCCTATACAAAAAGATCTATTTGGGTCTGGAATTGAATAATATTGTGGTGATTAAGGGTAGTTGGATCACCAGTACCACTCTCAATACCCAAGAAATCATCATAAAGATCTATTTGATGCAAAAAGGTGGTGTTCATTGCACTTGGGACACCACCAAAGGAGAAATTCAGAAACTGGGATCTTGTCAAATGAACTATGACACCACTTTGCGCCAGAAAAGATATTCTTTTCCCTTGTATCTAAATCTATCTTTGCGGCGGTGGAGGTGGCATCTTCTTATTTTTTAGGAGAAGGAACAACAAAATTTAAATATGAAAATACAAAAAATCAATTTTTAGTAAATTTAGCAAAAAAGTAAAAGTTTGAAGTAACTGATATTAAAAATTTACATTATACTTACCATGTTGGGTACGTCTAGGGGTAGTTGTTTCTTCCACTATCAGTGGTGGCATCCTCATGGAGCCCATTAGTTCAACTTTATGTTGGGAAGTTTCATGAGTACTATCTAGATGAATATGTAAATATGTTGTAAGAATAAATATTACCCATAGTGGATAATCAATTAATAAAAAATTAAATAATATATGCTCCCTTAATTCATGAATCATAGTTTGACTGTATAATTATTATTACGTACTAGTATTAATACCTGGAATAATTGATGCAGTTTGTTGTAGCGCTTGCAATTAAGTCGGTGTGAGAGAATTCGTCATGCGTTTTTATCTTGAAACTAGAGGCGGAGATTCTTGTGCATCTAGGTAAGAATATGTAGAATCCTCAAGACCTTGTTGACTTCTTAGTGTAGTTTCTCTTCTTGATTTCGATGCAAGTGCTTTCTTTTGAAAGAAATTTGAAAATTAGTTGAATTTTGTAAATAAATGAATGAATATTTTTTGCACAAGTAATAAATTGAAACTTTAAAATTACCTCTTGCTCATCATTTGAAAGGAAATTTACTATCATTCTTTCATCAAGTGTAGTAGGAATATTATCATCAGAGTTTAAATTATGATAGGCTTCATAATATAATGCAAGTATATAATTAAAACATGAAAATGTTACACCCTCACTGCAAATAGTATGTGTCAAATAATTTCGTATCATGTTGGATATATTTGTACACTAATCAAACTATTGGAAAATTAGGGAACATAGGATGTAAACTACAGACCAATATGATATGTTTGATGATCGACCTTGCATAACTATCCTAGCCTGAAAAAATTCTATCATGTTCTGCAAAAAAGTGTGTTGAATAGCTTGCATAGATAAGCCCCATGTCTTGATTTAGAGGTGTTAGCAATACCTGGACATTTGACATTGAGAAAAATAAAATTCATTATTCATGTTATGAGGTTATTAATATTATGATATTAAAACTCTAAATACTGAAAAAGGAGATTGTTACCTTTGACCTGTATGCCAAAGTGGGACTCCAAATACTTTTTGTCCTTGTCTGAGAGCAATTAGTTTATTTTCACATGGTTGACATTTGTGTATGGATTCCCGGTTAAGAGATGTATATCTTCTGGAGATGTCCCAAAAGAAAACTATCATGATGGAAGGTTCACTTTGAAGACATATGTGGACTTGTTAAAATAGGATAAAATAAATAGCAGTAAACCGGTCTCAATGTTGTCCTACGAAATGTAAATTATCCCTCGAAAAAAACATTTGTCGACCCACTCCCTATATGTGTCCTTTAGGGTCAGTAATGTGCAAATTTCGGGGCACATAAGGTTTTTAAACTGATTTTTAAATTTATCCTCTGAGTGGCAACGAGTTTGGGAGTGTGAGGATGTCAAATGGGTAGCCATTTTTGGTCCTCACTCCTCTAGATTGGATTTATCTTGATGTGGATTGTAGTCTGTAGCACGTAAGTGTAGACTGAAGTTTGAAAGTGAATTCAATAGATTGGATCTATAAGAAGGAGCAGAGCAATGAGATTGGACTCTGGAGTTAGAGCTGGAGCAAGGAGAAATGATAAAATGAAATAGGGTTGTGATATATATAGGCGGACTGGGAGGAGTAGGAACTACGAAACTGACAAGTGGTGGTAAGCTGTTTGGGTGACTGGATGAACAGGGATCAAACATGTCAAGTACGCAGCCACATGACTACATGTACAAGTGTCCAACTGCATGTGTAAGTGGGTGCATACAAACACAGACACCCGAATACATATGCAGTTGAGAAACTACATCTGTAAGCACCGACTACACATGTAACTGCCCAATTGTATGTGCAACTAGGTGACTATACAGATTTATCTGTGCAACGACCTTTTATTGTGCACGTGGAATGTCACCTTATTGGGTGTTTATAGCTAGGAAATTACATGGTTTCCCATCTTTTTCCCCTTTTCCTGCGAATTATTTTTTGGGAATATGTACAATTTTTCAAAATCCCATTTCGGAGATTTGCCAAAAATTCTATAATAAATTTTTGGAGGGGGGTCTTAAAGTGAACCTTGAAGCACAATTTGATGGAGATATTTGATATGACCGACACAAAAATTCTACATTATTTTAAAGGAATCCAAGTTCTTCAACATTCTGAAAGTATTTCTATTAGATAACAAAAGTATGCTATATTTTTTCTTACATCATTTTGGAATGGATAATCGTAAGCCATCTCTCTCACCATAATAGTCAGGTATTGATTTGAATGTTGAATGAAAATTAAAATTGGTTGATCATACCTTGTATAGGCATTTGGTTAGTAGTATTTTATACTTGAAACATAAATTCCCTAATATCAATTTTATTGTCAATTTGGTCTCTCATTTCTCCCACGAGTCATATGAGAGCCACTGGAAAGCATACAAGTGTATTTTACACTATATTCAGGGCACATTGAAATTTGGATTCAATACACACCAAAATGATATTATGATATTTAGGGATTTAAAGACTCAGATTGGAGTGGATGTGTTGATACATGCTGATCTACTTCTGGATTAATCTTTCACCTTGGCTTTGGTCCTTTTAAATGGGTATATAAGAAACAAACAATAATTGCATTTTCATCAATTGAGGTGGAGTATAGGGGTATGTTAAGGATAAACATGAGGCTCTGTGGATTTGGCAGTTACTTGATGAGTTCAAATTTCCACATTATGATCCCACTTCAATCTGGTGTGATAAATAAAGTGCTATTGATATTGCACGTAACCCGATTGAGCACCAACACACCAAGCATATAGAGAT
Organism: Taxus chinensis; assembly: GCA_019776745.2. NCBI lineage: Eukaryota > Viridiplantae > Streptophyta > Pinopsida > Cupressales > Taxaceae > Taxus > Taxus chinensis. The sequence continues at coordinate 765,768,379 of CM034146.1, read as the reverse complement.
TCACATGCAATTCATCTGATAGTTGGTCTAGGATGGATTTGTTTGCGTGGAGTTTGTTTCCACAACTAATCAGGTTGTTGACATCTTTACTAAGCCCTTGGCTTCTCCTCGCTATCTTCAGTTACAAGCATTGCTTGGGGTGAAGGAAACTATACTTGGTAGGATACTAGTTGAGCCCTTCCTTATTGTTTTCATGTTTTTAGTTGGGTACCTTATCAGGCCTAATATCTAGGACCCAATTTCATTTCATTTTTTTCTCCCCAACCTTTTCATAATTGAGGGTGTTAGAGTTGTGTTCACATTAGGTAGTGTTTGATTTAGTTCCTACCTTATTCTGTTCGTGTTCACACTATTTTAAGATTCATATTAAGAAGTCAAGTTGTTCTACCCAAGCTATTAGGTTGTTGAATAAATTGGGTCACATATTTGTTTGATACAAAATTTTCTCAAACAAAAATTTGTTTGAACAACTAACAAGTTTTTTTATAACCTCCTTGTAAAGCCTATTTATTTGGCTCTACAATTATTTTACATAATCAGAGTGTGGAGAAATTTAATAATTATATTATTTGTTGGAATTATTTTGCTATGCATTTGTAGTTTGTAGGACTGAAGGGTGTTTCATCAGTTTGAAGGCTTAAACCTTTTAATAGGTTCCTGCCTTGTTCCTATTGTTTTTTCTAATATCCATTTACAAATTGATGATCCATCTCAATCACAACCAACCATTCAGGGACATAGTAAGGTAGATGAGTTTGAGCGCTCATTGTTTCCTATATTATGAGAAATTTCCCCTTTGGGTAATACCAATAGGTTCTTATCTTCTTCATTTAAGATCACATAGTTGGAGATAACAAGGCATAGAAATTCCATGAATTGCCTCATAAATAGCTGGGTATAAATCAATAAAAAATACCATAGACATAAAATTTGAAATTATGAGAGTACAAGGAATTGAATAATAAATAAATGGGATTATTAGAGTGATGAATCCAATTAGGGAATAAAGAATGTTTTAATTTGAAGGCAACAGAACAAACATAGAGTATATATGACATCATGTAAAACCCTTCCCCATTTTGTGTAACATCCAATGATAATTGTAGATTGAGTGAAATAATATTAACATACTCTAATGGTTCAACCCAATAAAGGATTCCAATATTGATTTGCATGGTTTGTTTTAAGGGCTCTATATACTCTATTAAATAAAATCATACCAACCATTATCCCTTTCCTAAAGTGTCATATTTGGTAGTCCACTTGATTTCTTATTAAAAAAATCATATTCTAGAGACTAATCCTTCAAAGCATTATAATTTTTTTCCTCATTCATTCATTCTTATACAAAATCATGAGTGTAAAGTTTATACATATAAATGAAAGATTTATTGGCTAAAAGGCACACATTATGAGTGGGGGAGGTGAGAATTACTTCCCTCATAGAACATATGAAAAAATAGTCACTAATAGGTCTCTACAATGAAATATATTAGGTTTTGTAGAAATCTTATGTAGACCTAACTTATTCATGGATTTAAGATCTTCAACATGCTCCTCATCACTCTCCTTCAAGTGCTTACCCATAGACCATGCCTCTATATTCTAAAATGCATAATATACATCACTATATGTCTTCAAAGAGGGCACCAAATCCTTCAAAAATAGAGTGTTTCTGAATTCTTATGTGGTCAAGGAAGATGATGAATTCATGATTCCCATTGTGACCTAATAACACTAATATTTAAAATTTTCAATAAATGACGAATAAGGAAATATAAAAATTGATGCGTAAGAAACCTTGTGTCTAATGGTAATGTTTTATTGGTCCATAAAAGAATAGGTGACTACATCTCCTGCGTATCATTCCACCTTAAAAAAACATAATGGGAAGTGATTGTTTTCTTACAAGGTGGAAGATTTTTAATTTTTTGAATCATGATGAATCTGAACCATCTATGTGTTTGCCTTTTGCAACTATCACCTTCATACAAATTCTTAAAAACCTTTACAAAAAATGGCCACGTTTTCATTTTGTCAACCCAAGTAATTAGCATAAAAAAATCAACTATTTATCCTTTGCACACTATTAAAATTTCACCATTCCCCTAAAAGCACTTTTAGAGGAAAAATATGAGAAAATAATCACACTTTGTATGACACAACAATGAAATAATACAAAAATCTAAATTCCATTGAATGCATGCATGTTAAACAATTATATTGTTATTTATGTTAGTATAGATTTGGAATCAAAGGAAACTGTTCAAAAATGTGAAGTAAAAAGTATAATGAACACATAATCTCAAGGTCATAGAAATTGGGTTTCAACATGGAATTTTATATTAAAAATGAAAGATTGTGAAATTATCTTCCTTTGTTTTGTTGAAATTTTTTATTTCAAATTTAGACTTCCAAAACTCTTGTTTAGGGTCCTCTTAATGGAATGAAAAAAGATATGTGTTGACCACAAAAATGGAAACTCCATGGGAAAACACTTAATGTGTTCAAAACTTTGAATTTCTAGGTTTACCTAGTCAATAAGTACAAAAATTAAGAAAAGTTAAAAAATTTCTTACTCATATGAAATAGAATCTTGTGTGGCATATTTGGTCAACTACATTTTTGAGGATCATTTGTATGTGTAAAATTTGCATTAATCTATCCTTCTCGAGAGTTAGTGATTAGTACAGGAGAAAAAAATTGAGTCATGTTTTAAAAGAAATCACACAGGTAGGGAATTTCTCTATTGCTAGCCACACATCTATAACCCCAATAGAGTTACCTATCAATCCAATCTAGACTTTTCTTGATTTCCAGTTGGGTGTCTATAGCCTTAATCAAAGTCACCCAAATCACCCTTTTAGTAGATTTATTTATTTTTTGTAAGTATTTTTTTTATAAATATTTCTTTGCATATCATGAGCCAAACAAAAGGGTTAGAAACCAATGTGACCATTTTTTTAGATTACAGACAAGTAATCTGATTGCATTTATTTAGAATTATCATTACTTTTAAAGGGAGTAATTCAATTATAATAATGTATTTTTGACTTCTTTTATCCATTTAAAAAAAAGAATCCATAAAAAACATTCAAACCAATCCTTTACCCTATGGTTAGAGTATTAAACAACTAAACTTTACTACAAGGGCATATTAATGGGCTGACACATCTTCCCTAACTTCTTTCAAAAAGATTAAATTCCTAAGTGAGAGGGTCACAATAATTTCATAAGCATTCTTGAATATGTTTTAACTTGTTTTAGCCAATTTTTTGATTTTATTAAAAATAATATTAGCTAATCCTAAGAAAATAAGAGAACAAACTAATTATCCTAATATTAACCTATCCTATGTTTAACCTAACTTATTTAAATATAATAAAAATGGTTTGGATGATGTTATATACATGAAGTGATTTTCATGTATTGAAAATTAATTGAGAGTTGTAAACTGTTCCTTTGCACACCCTTCAATATGAAAGTAATCTCCATATAATTTTTGAGAATTGATACGAGCCTTTCTAAATATAATTTAACTTGGAATGATTTCCTTTGTTTTCACGAGCTTCATCCCATAATAGGACTAAATTTAAAATTCTAAATGCTTTGGTTATTTCTCTCTGGTCAAGTCTTCTTTTAATTACCTCTTGTTTTTACCAAAATTTTGTAATGTTTCATCTCTAGTTTATTCCATCTCTACGTTGTTTAACACTTTGTCTTTCACTTTATCATCTTCTCCCATGTATTCATTCAGAAATTATAAGTATAAACTTCATGGTAATGTGGAAAAAGGTTGATGGACATATACTAATGGAAATGAAAAAAAATCAATGAAAATTGACTATGGTACTATCAACCCATAAGGCATACTTAAACAAAGAATGTCACTCTCTTAGTTTATGTATAAATTTTTTTTTGATTACGTGAGTCAAGCTCTGATTGGTTAATTTGGCCAACTCATTTTATAACAAATAATAATTTAAAGAAAACCTTAATGTGATTCCATTTCTATAGGCCAATTTAGTGAAGTAAGTGGATTAAAATGCATGACATTGTTGCACACTAAGGAGTAAGGGGTACTGAACCTAGTAAATATATTGTCCAAAAATCTTATTATATCTTTTGTTGCATTGTTATTTAAGGCAACAACCTTAGACCATATGGTACATTAATTTGTTTATCAACCCCTTGAACACCATATCCATAGCCCTTTGAAACATAGCGCCAACATTTGACAACCTGAATGACATTTTCATATAAGCATATGTGCCCCATTTAGTGGTGAAGGCTGTTTTGAATTGGTCTTCCTCTTTCACAATAATTTGATTATAGCTTGAGTAGCCATCTAGGAGTGAAAACCTTTCTGAACCAATTGTTACCTATAATATTTTCTCCATAGAAGGAAGCAGATAGTGGTCTTTGAGAGAAGCCCTATTCAGGTCTTGAAAGTCCACGCATAATATGATTTCTCCATTTCTTTTCCTGGCCAATACTAGATTAGTAACCCATGAAGAGTGCTTGATTGGAGAGATGTTGTTTTCCTCAATAAGCTTGTTCAATTCCTTCTTCATGAGAGGCTCAATATGAGGATTTATCAGTCTTTGTTTCTATCTAATGGGCTTGGATTATGGATCTGGCTCAATAGTATGCTGTGTCAACTTTGGATTAAATTCTCTCAAGTCTTCGTAGCTCCAAGAGAAGACATATGAGAACTCTTGGCAAAGCTGTATGAAATAATTTTTTTCTTGATTAGTACTCACTTTCCCAATTTGGAGCACTTTACTTCACCCATTGAAATGGACTCTGAATCTTCTCCTTTGACTTGAATATTTGAATTTTATTTTTGGAATTGGTCATTGGGATTGAATATTGAATCCAATGTCACTAATACATTTGGAATATTTTTCGTTCTCGGCTAGACTACTTGATCATCATAATTATGCTTCAATTTGTCTTGTTTCTTGGTAGAGAACTCAACTTCCTCCTACAAGAAATTAATGATATGCTGGTCACTCTTGAACACTCACCAACTAGTGTTATTATTTGGAACTAATGGTCTCACAAACACCTTGATATGAGGTTGAGCATGGTCTTTCTTGATACTTTCAACCATGTCAAATGCTACTCTAAGTGCCGCAAGCTTGTCCGCAGCTTCGTTCTTCTTCCTCGGGATGGAGACAATGTAAAAGGCCTCAAAGCCTTTAATGATGCCCCATACCCAGTTTTTATAGCTCTTGAGAATTTCATTCTTATCAACATTATGCCCTCTGACTTGATTGATAATTAATTCACTATCTCTAAATACCTACAAGTTTCTGATGCCTCTTTTACTTGCCCACTATAATCCATGGACTAATGCTTCATATTGAGTTATGTTATTTGAACAAAGGAACTAAAATATGAAAGTAGAGTAGTGTTTGATACCTTTTGGAGACACCATCATTTCTCCTCCTCTTGCACCTTGCCTACTCCTCGAGCTGTTAAAGAATAGTTGCCATAATTCATTGTCATCTTTATCATCTGGTTTGGTAACATTAGGAAAAGGTGAATTTTTTTCGTGTATGATGTAGATACCTAATTATGCTTCTTCCATCTCCTTATATGGATCATATCCATGTCTCTTACGAGAAAACTCATCAAGTGTTAAATCCATAATTCCTTAAACCTTAGTATTAGTTTCTTGCATGTTCGGGAAATATTCTTGATAAAAAATTGAGCAATTGACATTGATTGGGATTGGTACATGAGGCTCAATGTGATAATGGGTAATTGAATCAGATCTTATTATAGATTTATCCCCGTACCTTGTCTTGAAAAGAATATGTGACAAATAAGCAGACAAGTAGCCTCTAATCTTAGCCGTGAAGTCCTTTAACAAGCACAAGGCAAAAAGTGGTGGTAGGTCAATAACCGATACATCTTGCAAAATTGTGACATTGGAACATGCATGTAGTGTAAGGCTCAATCCCTTGATTACTCCAACTTTTCCAAATTCTGTCCTATCTAGTTGCACCACTCCTTTAGAGACTAGTTCATATTTTAGGCCCAATTGATATGCTATCTTCTTTGGCATCACTGAGATGCCTACCCCTGAGTCAATCATGCAGTTATGTGGCCGATTATTCCCAATAATCAAGGACACATAAAATGGTGGAGGTTTCATATTTCTACTTGGTTGACCCTCCTTTGGCTACACTGCATTGGTGAGGACCTTATCTAGGTCCTTGGATGACTCATTTGAGATGGGAAAATTAGCTATGACTGCTTGCAAAAGGTCTCTTTGTCCTAGAATCTTCAAGGAATCCCACATAGAGATGCTTACATTTTTTTCTTCATGTGGTCAATGAAATTAAATGAAGGTGGGATGTCCTTCTTATGCCCTCTACCTGGCACTGCCTATTCTTGTATTCAAGATTCTACAACAGGAACTCTAGGCTGATTTTACACATTTAGAGCTGCACTTGGATTGCTAAATCCTTGGGGTGTGGTAGAAGGTTGAACAACACCTACATTTGATGATTTTCATCCTTCTATATTTATTTTCTTAGACCTTGTGTTGGCTACTACCCCTTGAGAAGGAGACTAATTTATATCACAATTTTTTTTTGTTTGCCAGCTCGCAAGTGAGTTCTCGCTTAGAGGTACCTCTTGAGTAGCTGGTTACTACTAATTTTATTCTTGGCTTGTCTCTTGAGGCACACCAACAATTTTTACCATTAAGGCCTAGTTTAGCATACCATTGAAACATGATGCTTGATTGTGGGGTTGACCACAAGGAAAGCACCATTTCATATTCCTGTGCAATGTTGTTCAAGATTGGGACCAAGGTCTGGGATGCTGAAGGTGTATTGGGATTGTATGGATGAAATGGTCTAGCAGTTGGAGGTTGTCCTTGATTTTTGTTTGTCACTTAAACAGGAGGTCTATTAGGCTAATATGGGGGCCTTTTTGGTTGGGCTTGAGGCTGATAGGGTATAAGGTTTTGAGCCTGCTGTCTCTTGAGGGTTATCAACTCATTCCCTAGGTTCTATAATTGCTTCATGACCTCCTAGAGTTTGGTCAAGGTACTAGAAGAAGAGGTATAAGCTTCATTGGAGCTATGATTTCTAGGGGTAGGAATAGGGGATAGTGTAGGAGTTTGAATAGAACTAGGATTCCCCATTTTTGGATAAATTGGCATAGGTGGTCTACGTGCAGGTTTACTGGCTTGAGTTAGGAAATTCTCAGCCCTGATGGCTATTACATAAGCTCCTGGTAAGGTTATCCCTCCCATAGATTTTATCATAATAGATATATCATAATTAAGAGATTTAAGGAAATAGAGAAATGCACCTTCAGAAGCTGGTCTCACAACAATTGGAATCCTGTCCAATGTCCTCTAGAATCTGAAATTAAATTTGGCATCTGCTCATTTCCAGAGCCCTCTTTATAGTTGTTAGTTGTTCTAGCAAAGAGATATTATCTGCCTTCTCTCCAAATTGATTGAAAAGAGTTATACACAATGCATTCCAATTTACAATTGACCATGCTGTCAAACTCCTAAACCATTACAAAACTCTTCCTTTGAATGAAGAAGCAAGCAACGTAATAGCCACATTTTGTTCAATGATATGATGGATAACACAGACATTGGCAATATCTTGAATGTGATCATATGGAGTAGTTTGATTCTCCCCAAAGAAGAAACGAATTCTCTTGAGAGTAGATGTTGGAATGGGATTGTTGGCATTAAGAGCAAGAAGACTGCTACCGATAAAATTGATAAATTCCAAATTTTGTTGTACTGCCATTATAGTAGGTTTGAGAACTCTAGTAGATTTCAAGAAAGGCCTACTAGGAGGCGAAGTGGAAATATTCCTATTTGATAGTGAAGGTGACCTTTGAACTGATCTTCCTCTCCTTCCCCTTCCAGGTGATAGCTATAGGTAATCAAAAGTTCCTTCCTCCATTGTTCTGAACCTTGTCTGAATTTTTATGATGAACTTGAGCACTCACACTGCTGAAACCGTTTGATTTAAATGATGGAGTCACCATATGTGTTACCACAGAGCCTCCAAAGGCTAGAATCTCACCAAGATACACATCCAAACTTGATAAAACTAGAAATATTGGCTTTTGGTCCCACCTGGCGTGCCAAAACTGTTAGTACAAAATTACATCACCCTTGTTTGCTTGTGATTTTGTGTGAGGCAATCAATGTAATCTACATAACATGGGATTATCCTGTAGTGTGGGACCTTGCAAGTAGGATAACCCTTCAAAGAAATTTGACTTATTCTCTTAACCTAGTTCCAATTTCTCTGAAGTACAGAGAATGGAAAAATAATATAATCCTACCCTAATTCTTTCCAAGGAGACATGGATAAAAGAATGCATAAAAGTGAATCTACTCTAAGTGAAGGTGATGCACCAAGAAAGGGGTGAGATACTTTGAGTGAGTGAAAAACAGGGAGTAAACAAAGTGCGAGAGGGAAAATGGAAGTGCCATAGTCTGAAACAATATTCAAATCCTTATATTCTTAAAGCACAATAAATTAAAGATCCTATAAAGAGACAAATATATGCACAATATACCCGCAAATAGAATGGGAGGAAAAAGATGAAATATAACTCGAGTTAGGGCAAGAGGAGCCAAAAAACACCAATTTTATTGCTATAAACATGCACAATCCATTACAATATAGGCACGAGGAGAAAATCCTTTACAAAATGGTCAAATTTGAGGCCTTTAGCTCACAACAACTTTGGAACAATTTTGACAGAGTTCATTTGTAGTACAGAATGTATCTCCTCAAAATGAGGTGAGTTTTACAATGTATAGAGCAAAGAACCTTAGAAATGCCTCACCAACCACCGTACTTCATTAAACATGCATGTGAAGCCATATAAATCCACTTCCCAAGGGTACTTTTCTGGCAGAAGAAGACATGGGCGCCATAATTCATTAAAACCAGTTGTTGAGCTATCTTTTCACCTACCTACCTCACCTAATCTAGGTCCTGGCACTGATATTCTTGTAGCTGGCCGGTAAAACATTTTATTATTTCTAACCAGTAACATATTCTTCATAGTGTCGGTCGATAACAACTCACCCCCGAAAGTGTTTTCGGTTGGCGATGCATTCCATGTTGTTGTCGAGATGATTCCAATTACCAGCCAATATTACCATTCTTTGTTGTTAGCCGGTAATGGCTGTACATATATTGTGGTGGTGTCGAGCGGTTGTTATCCTGATGTCGCCGGTCGGTAACAAAATTCTGTTACCGATCGGTAATGCCCGTACATGTTACCAGCAGGTAACAACCATACATTTTCAGGATCCTTTTCTATTGTCGGATGATGTCAACACTTTGTTACCAACCGATAATACCATTGTGTTACTGGCTGGTAATGTTCGTACATTGTCGGCTGATAATGCCATTTTTGTTACTGGCAAGTAATGTCTTTCTATTTTCTATACTTAATGGCTCAGACCTTCTATAGTTTTATAGAGCAACATGTGCGAGGTATATGTAGTCTTAGCAGAATTAATGAGGATATATGGGGATTAAAGGAGAACCGAGATCTTGCAATTACCCAGGCAGATTTGAAAGATCCATCCCAGGCCATGGCCATTGCGTTATTTGTCTCGTTCCAAACGATTAAGGCCAAGATTGACCGAGTTGTCAAGTGATACGGTGCCCTATTGCTGTTTACTGGTGGTGAAGTTGCTGGTGTTTGGCGATTTTGATGTTTTTTTTTGGCTGGGATGACCAGTGGTGGATCCCTCTTGTTCATTTTTTGTCTCTTTTGCTCTTTATCGGATCACTGTCTGTCTTGATCCTGTTTTGCTTCCTATATTGTATTATTTGGCTGTTGAGCCTCCTAGTCTATGGTTTTTAGCCTTTCTAGGTTTGGTTTCTCTTCTTTTGTTATCTGGCTTTTGAGCCTTTTTGTACACAGGGTATAGTCCCTTCAAAACTATTTACCCATAATAAAAAAAATGGCTCAGACCTTTTCCGTGGCTTGCCAACTCACCATGAGCTACCCTATTTGCAAACCATTTTCCATTAACTGTCAATGGCTAGACTTGTAGGTTAGTCCATTTTGCAAGGGTGAAAAAAATGGATAATAGTTGCTCTTATGCCAGTCGCACTTTGTGAGTAGCGATTAATAACTAGATGTAGAATGTAAGTAGTGTGTGCATGTAATAAAATACACTTCTCTCCTATGAAGTGTGATGTAGAAAAACAAACCATGTGTCCCTTGTGATAGAGCTAGATGGATGTAAATGGAGCTTTAGATGCCTTTGATGGATACAACCTTAGATGGTGATAGTAAGTGCTTAGTGCTTGGGTCCTCATTATGGTCACATAAGTTTATATTTATATGATTCTCTTGTTTTAATTTCATAGCTAACCCCGAAAATGCCGACCACCAAAAATGTAAGAAGCTCAAATGGATAGAAAGTTCCCAAAAATTGAGAGGAAAGTGCAAAGAGGATTAGGGTAGCTAGAGGGGACCAGGGAGTTTAGGGCGCCCTAATCCTAGCTGGGTGCCCCAGTCAGAAATAGGGAAAACGTAGAATAAAAATATGGACTGGGAAAGTGACGGTGCAAGATCTAAAGTAGCAACATAAAACAAACACAAGATGGCCAAAGACATGGGTTAATTAGTAATTTTTTCACTCAAAAACCATATGAATAGTAGTATGAAACTGGGATTAAATAATTACCCAACGTGTGTGATTTAGTGTCTACATTTTTGCCACTTTATGTTGGTGAGCGGAAAGCTCGGTAACATAAAGAAGATAGAGATGTGTACTTGATATCCATGTGGATCAATGTAAAAAGTGTGCTAGGGGACTAGACAAAGCGTAGAGTGACAAAAAAAGTGGAGCGTGAAAACTAAAAATGCAAAAGTATAAAAGTGATGAGAGTGAACCTAGGGCGGAAACGCATGTGCATATGATGATGTGTGTGGTGTACCTACATGGTTAGTATCATGTGTGATGTTGAGCGATGTTGTTGTTGTTGTCTGCTTGCTTCCCATATGAACGGACCTGCAAAAGAGAAGATGGCCAAGTAGTCAAATACTCATGTATGTGTGTAAAAACTGTGAGTAAAAGATGCATGTATATATGTTAAAAGCATGTAATGAAAATATGAAAATTAAAAAGGAACATGTGCACCTGATATGTGATGAGAAATGGGGTGTAGAAAGGATCCTGTACCTGTCAATAAGTGTGAGTTTTTTTGGCAATCTCACGCCGCTAGTCGAAGAAGTGTAGGGAGGAAAGTCCAATGTATCCTCCAACTTGTAACTACTTCCAGAGGGTGAAGAGATCTCTATATTATCTGATTTTTTAGGAGATTCTACGCCACTAACCGATGTAGTGTTGAGAGAAAGGTCTGATTTATCCTCTAACATGTAACTGCTCCCCAAAATGCTTAGGACAATCTACCCTATAAAATCCGCTGTGTATGGAGTTCTATAGACTGGTTTGAGCCCACTCGCTGTATAACCCACTGTGTCATGGAGGGAAACTAAAAATTTGACTGTACCGGTACTATGTAGTATACTGTGTGTAAAACCAAATGATGCCCCCCTCTTCGGGGGCACATGCGATGTCATGGATAGGAGAATGGGGCCCAAAAGAGGACTGACCAATGAAAATGTGCCTTGTAGGGGGAAGGGAATGTGCTTGGTAGAAACCAAGACACACACAAACAATGTGGCTAGAAAAAAAGTGTTAGTACAAATAAACATGCATGTGGAGAACAAGTGTAAGCTATGCCAATAATGTATAAGCTAAGACGTAAAACGATAATGTAAACACCCAAGAAGATAATGTAGGCCACAAAAAGTGGGTTACAAACATGGGACATCACTCATGATGTCACAAGACACTCAAGGTCATAGTGGCCACATACAAATAAGAAAGTGTGCACACAAAACAAAGGAAAAATCTCGCATATAATGAAAAGCAGAGACAAGCAAGGAAAAACAAACAAATAACCATGGTAACAAGTAATCATGTAAACAAATGCTGGACATTAAGCACCTGTTAGCATGTTAGAAAGATAAATTTTATGTCAAAAGCGTGTATAATCGATAATGTAAAGTGCTAAGTACAAAATGAAACAATAACACATGTAGTGTACAAAAATGGATGCCCCAAGAGCCGTTATGGGACTGGCAGTGTGTCAAGTATCCGTGATGCATGTAGAATCTCTATAATCACAACTAGAAAAGGATGTGATTGCACATGTGTATGGTAGAGATAATGACATACAAGATATCTATTTAGCATGTGCAATAAAATGTACATGTATAAGCATAAGTAAGCAAGAGTAAATGCAACCAAGATATACAGTATGTTGTGGATGGATGAAATGGAATGCAAAGTGAATGATAGGAGCCGCGTGCCCCTCGAGTGAATGGAAGTGTATGTAGTGAGGTTCATTTTTTTATGCCCCCTCAATAGTCAATAATGAACCGTAAACGAGAGCACGTCATTGGGAAATGGTTGAACTATGCGTTGTGTGTAACATGCTGCGGTGAATGTGTAGTGATGACATGTGACATAGAGATGAGATGTGTGTGATGCTATAGCGTAAGCGTATATCATGACAAGATGATTGAAGGAGTGATGATTTATCCTAAAGTGTATATCACTAAAAGATGATCAGGATTGGTGATGATGATGCTAGAGTAAGTGATGATGTAGCCTATGACGTACATCACTACAAGATGAGTAGGAGTGGTAATGTAGCCTAAAGCGTATACCACTAGGTGATGCAAGTGGAAGTGACGATGTAGCCTATGGTGTATATGACTAAACTAGGAATGTCACATGATATAAGGTTGAATGATGAATGTATGAATGTGATGAGGTCCATTTTTGATGTATACCCTCAATAGCCCAGTATGAACCGTGAGACTAGAGTGCGTCATCGAGTAGTGAGTGTAATACATATAAGAAAATGTATGAGATGTGTAGTAGATGTAGTGATGAGACAATGTCATGTGGTGTATAGAACACACAATGTGTAATATAGAGTGTGTAGTGTCTATTTTGCACTATGTGAAGTTCATGTGTGTAGGTTGCTCTCAACAATCAAGTGTGAACCAAAGCACAAGAGTGTGTCATCGGGTAATGACGATGTTGGTAGTGTAGATGACTATGCATATGCTCGAAGTCTAATATGTGATAATACGAGTATGAAATGTGAGTTGATGATAAGGTTGGGGGGTTATATTTCGTGCCCCCCAAATGTACGTTGGTGAATAGACTATTTGATGAAAGTGAAGGGCGAAGGTCCGCCATCCGATGTAGGCGATGAAGGTGTGTAACCATGCTCTAAGAGCGGTGGTATATGAGATAAACACTGGGCAAGTGAGTGAAGTCTATGTGCATGTGAGGGGTGAGCATACTACGACTGGCATGGTGTAGCAAAATGTGTAGGTGATGGAGATCCATGTAAAGCATAAATCGACGGTGATGAAAAACGACGCGGAATAAAACAAGGTGGTGGCGTCTAGATGGAGTAACTATTTTAGGAATGGGCCTATGTCGATGCATAAGGCTAGCAGAGCGGTGAGGCCGTGCAGATTGCATTCGAGTAAGTGAACTAGGAGTAGATTGCGCTTTAAGTAACATGGATTGTGATCTACTAGATGAAGTAGGAGATGCATTAACCGATGCTAGAGTAGATGAAAACCATGGAGTAGATGGAGGCACATTGTCGATAGAAATGACCTGATTGTTATGAATGAATTTGAGTCACAAATGATTCATAGAGATGATGGACTTAGATTGACGAATCCAATTGAGGCCTAGAAGCATGTCACAACCTTCGACTGCTTTTCCAACAAGGAAATGTACAAGCATAGTAAGAGGTCCTATCGTAACATGAAGCTTGATGAAATCATATGAATTGTTCATCCGATATGATATTTGTGATAGTGGATAGCCAATAATGATGAGAAGTAGAATAAAACATGCACTGATGGGCTAGGACGGGTCAACCTTGGTATTATTGATGGAAATCAATCTAATAGAGGCAGTGATATGCAAGTGATTAGCAGTAAATTCACATGATAGTCATGGTCAGAGAAAGAGATGATCGATGGAGAAGTGTTAGTATGCACAACTAGAAATTCAAGAGCCCCTGATGTAGTAGGAGACACTACATGATATGTATGATTCGCTAAAGATTTTGTTTCTTTCTTGTCATATTGTGGAAGCGGGTTATTAGATAGTTTGAGCCTATGATTTTCATTGACTGGTGTAGAGTCTGTAGGCTTTGGAAACTCAATTTTGTTGCTATCGATAAGATCTTGGATGAGGTTGCGAAACTTGAGACACCTATTTGTGGAGTGTCGCACACATCGGTGATAGTCGCATAAAAAATTATCATTGTAATTCCTTACTTTTGGTCGTGATGGGTCTAATTCGAGCAGTGGAGGAAGTGTAATAAGATTTCTCTCAAGAAGTTGCTATAATATGAAATGTGGGGTCATAGGGAATTTGATGAATGTACACTGAGGTGGTTGTGAATGAAGTTGTTTATTAGTAGATATAACATTAATAGTGATTTTTGTGTAGTTGGTTTAGTTGTAGATGGTTTGAATGTTGAATTTCTTTGAAAAATGTGTAGAAGATGATGCTTGCTCTTGATATTTAAGTTTTCCGATGGATAAGCGTTTGGTTTTGCAGAGCTTACGAGTATGACAAAGTTGATCGAATGAAGGAGAGGTCTCAAAGAGAACACTTTGCTGGAGAGGTGGTAATAGACTATGGATGAATAAATCCTGAAGCTCAAAGTCCATAAGCACATTTGACATCTTAGCTAAGTCGTTCTTGTATCGATAAATGTAATTCACTAAGTGTTCGTCAGATCCTTGTTTAAGTAGTGTTGGTTGGGAATAGGAGATCTTAGAGGCAATGTTAATAGAGAAGTGAGTGAGAAAATCATCAGCCAAATACGTGAAAGAAAAAACCAAATGGACAGGTAGGTCATTAAACCAACGCATCACATTATCATGGAGACTACGGGTGAAAATTTTAGCCAAAAGGGTATCATCATCCACAAAATCCAAACAAGCCACATGGAATGATTGGAGATGCTCTTGTGGGTCACCATGCCGATCGAAAATGGGAAGCTTAGGGGTGATAAAATCGGGAGGAAGCAAATACGTGGAGATAACAGGTGCGAATGGAGTGTGTAATAATAAAGTGGAGTCCAAAGATGGAGATGCACGAGAAGTAGCCTGTTGCAATTGACGGATTTGTGTTTGAAGGTCGTGATAGAGGGTGGCTAAGTCTTGAGTGTCAACAGAGGAAAACTGTCATGTGTGAGAGATAAAAGGCGGTGTGAAGTGCTTGGTGGGAGTAGGAACAAAAACAGGGATGGTAGAAATGGGTGGTGGAGCAGAAGCGGGCGGTTGAGTAGCCTTGGAAGTGGAGATAGCTGTGGAAGCAGTAAGCTCTGCCAATTTGTAGCTTCCTCTTGAGCACCGTGTAAGAGAAATTATAAATCTTGGGGATGCTCAATGATATGATCATTAAGGGCTTTGAGATGTTCCTCAGTAAAATTTCCATAAGAGTGAGCCATGATAAGATGAGGATAATAGTCCTAAACAGAAGGTGGAGTCAAAGGTTGGGTTCACCAAAATGATTAACTAAAACATAATATTCTAGTGTAATCTAAATGCTATAGGAGTAGTAAATAGATGAATAAATGTAATAATAAAATATTGAAATACAACCCAAGCAAACTAAACACTAAAATGTGAAACCCTAATGTTCAAAGAGGGTTAAGAAGGCCTTAGCTGATTCAAAGATGTTGCGGGACTGTGTTGCAGTGTAAACTCGGTGAACATGAGGAGGAAACTTTTGTATAGGAGCCTAAGAAAGGGCAGATCTAGACTGCCTGGCTAGACTGGGGCATCTAGAGAGGGATAAGGGTGCCTATGGTTGCCTCGATATGAGATCTGCGCACCATAGTTTGCGGAAATGACCAGGAAACCTCCTCTGAGGTGTTGTTGAGTGTTTTCCTGTGTTCCCCTCATGTCATGTGAATGTCGTATGATCGCCGAAGCACTAGTAAACCTGTAATAGAAGAATCAATTCCAAAACCCCAAGCAGAGCAACAAAACCCTAAAAAAAGAAATATGCATATGAAGGGGTCAGACTATCCTCAGCTTCCAAATGAATGGACTTATCATTGAGCACTGCACTACATCTCAGACCCAATGTAGTTCTAGGTGTGTGTGTGTAGAAATCGTGCCCTAGGTTCTCTTGTGTTAGTCACACTTTGTGAGTAGTGAGCAATAACTAGATGTAGAGTGTAAGTAGATGGTGTATGGAATATAATAAACTCCCCTCCTATGGAGTGTGATGCAGATGAACTAACCTTTGTCCCTTGTGAAGGAGCTAGATGGATGCAACCTTAGGTGGTGATAGTAGTGTTTAGTGTTTGGTCCCTCATTATGGTCTCATAACTTTATATTTATATTGTTCTCTTGCTTTAATTTTGTAATTAACCTCAAAAAGGTTGACCACTAAAAAGATGGAAAGCTCAAACAGATAGAAAGTGCCCAAAAAGTGAGAGGAAAGTGTAAAGAGGATCAGGGCACCCGGAGGGGACCAGGGCGCCCTAGTCAAAAATAGGGTAGACACATTATAAAATAGGGACTGGAAAATGTGGGTGCAAGATCGAAAGTAGCAATATAAAAAAATACAAGATGGCCAAGACATGGGTTAATTACTACTCTTTTTCACTTAAGATCCATATGAATAGTAGTATGAGACTAGGATTAAATAATTACCCAAAGTGCGTGATTTGTGTCTACAGTTGTAACATCACTCTACTGCTAGCCAGACATCCATAGCCCCAGTAGATTTACTCGAAATACCCTTGAGAGAGAGAATATTATTACTCTTCTTCCTTTTTTTGTTCTTCTTTTGAATTTTGACTTGTTTTTTACATGATATTATTCTCTTGGTTTTCCAAAGGGTTTAGAAGCACAAGTGGCTTGATGAAGGGATTAGGAGTGATGATGGAGATGAAATTTGGAAAGCATCAACAAATAATTCCTTGGGGTATTCAGGACAAGTTGTTAAGTATGTACGTGGATCTAAAAGAGGATAGTCATTCCTAATTCACCAAAGAGAGACCAAGTTTAAGAAATTGTAGTAGAGACTAGTGACTCACAAAATCTGATGACAAGATTGGGGATAAAAAACACATCACCACTCATTTAATAATTCTCACCCACTCAAATTTAATTTTTTCCATCCCACATACCCATGTGCATGCCCAAATATTTGCACTATTGACCCTATCATTTCACCCATGCGTGTCCCACTCCCCAATACAATCTAAATCTATAAAATCACCCTCTCACACATCATTTCAAGTCTCTTAGAAATTCTTGACATCTTATACTTGAGTTTTCTTACTCTTTTACTTGCATATCTTGGTCTTTTAGGTTTTAAAGAAGGAAACGAGAAGGAAAAAGGAATAATACAAATTGCTACAACATTATTTTAGCACAATTTCAACACAGGTGGGACACACAACTACGATTGGCTTGTGATCTCTGTATGATTTCCGGTAAATTGTAATTGCGATTGTTCTGCAATTTGATTTAGGTATATTTATCATTTCATTTATAATTTTCTATTTTACATCAATAAAATTCCTTTTATCTCCTTAAAAGGAATAGGCACCTGATTGAGGCAGGTCCCCTATCCACCCAAAACAATTAACATTTTTCAAGTGTGCTTGTGTGCCTATTTATATTTAGATATGGGAGAGTTTTTATCCACTTTATTCATTGAAATAAAACATAAGTTTTCTCCTTATAATGGCATTATAAGACCATTTTGTTATAGTATCTGATTTGTTTTTTATATTAACTAATCCATCTTATAAGTGATCCAAATCTAGGCATACATTTTGGCGGCCACAATGGGACCATTTTGGTTGTGGGTAACTCTTTTTATTTTTTATTATAACAAATTTTTTCTTTAGGGTTTCTCTTAGGTTTATTTTTACCCTTTTTCTAACATTTGTTGTAAATCTAACATCTATTTTTTGTAGGTTTTATGAGAAACCCAAAAACAAATTCAGGTTGCAGGATGACGACAACAACAACTGGGTTGCGATTTATGACCAAAAAAAATCTAGTTCCAAGGAAGTCGTAAATGTGACTGTGTTGTAACTTTGTTTCTGTAAAAAACTTAAAAACAAATTTGTTTTTCTTAAAGAAATGAATCATGAATTAATTACACATTTTAGTGTGGTTGGTGTTGGGAAAATAGGGCTAGAATATAATTTATTGAGGTGGGATTTTCTTGAATGATATTGGGTATAAAACACCTTGTGTTTGAGGGTTATTTATTGTTCTATAAAAGTAAATATTATATCTTTATGTGTCTCGGATTCGAAAAAGAACCCAAATTTGTCTTTGAAATGGGTGCATATAAACCATTGTGGGGATGGTTTTTGTTAGTAAAATTTAGGGGTATTTTAGTAGACAACTAGTTTTATAGGATGGACTTGGATGATTTTAGAGACCTTTACCAAAGTGTAGGAGTGGATATATGGATTGCTATTGACATGGCTCTTCTAGTTACAATATTGATGTACATTGGTGTATTAAATCCATATCATACTCCAAAATATAAGTATTTTCATTTTTGTAGTGATTTGGAGACAACCACGTGGAGATTACTGATTTGCTCCATTTTAGGTAAATTTTTAGCATATTGTATGGTTGGAGGAACTTTAATATTTGGAAGACATGCATGTTTCTATGGAAGCTTTGAAGGTAAGAGAACTATTCTATGAGCGTTGCTCTTGAAATTGTTGATCTCATGTTTTTTTACCAAGGTTTCCATGATTTTTGGTTTCGTATTTTGCTTCTTAGAAGACTGACATTGATAAGATAGTAAATGCAATTAAATTCTCTCCAAAAGTAGTTAACATCAACTGAAGTTAAAAAGTTCACTAAGCTACTCATAAGGTGAATTTTAAGTTTAGTTATTTAAGGCATTATTCATCTTATTGTTTTATTTTTAGTAAGAAAGGTGAAATGTTAAATATGCCCCCCATGGAAGGGTTCATTTTAAGAAGCCTCTAGTAAATTAGAGGTGGAAAATCCTTGGTGAATATACTTGGAACCACTTTCGCTAGAAAGGTAAATTTTCTGGGATTTCATAGTCAAATTTTCACCTATCATTTTCTTAAGTTGGAGCACTCAACATTTTTTTAGTGTCGAGAAACAACAAGGTCTGATGTCGCATGACATAAGGCCTTGATTTCATGTGACAATAAGCCTTGTTGTCGTGTGAAAACAAGGTTTTCTGTCATGTGAAAACATGGTTGGAAAAAATGCTTCACTTTTTCTTCCATCTACAATCCCTTTGTTGCTCATCAGCAGAACTCATTTATCACCCACCTATAACCCTCCCTTGTCACGCGTCAATAACCCTCTTGTCGCACATCAACACCTTCTATTGTTGCATGTCAACAACACTATATTATCTCCTGTATGGAAATGAAAATCTTCCTTTTCGTGCATCAATGACACTTTCCTGTTGCAAGTTTGTAATAACCAGTCTGAGAATCTGGTCCACACTTTGTCTACTTGTAATTTACAAGTAATTCTGAGGGTACCTCAGTAAGTTTTATTTTTTTGATATTTAAGGCAGGTTGAAGGGACCTGTTCCCTATTTACAAAAGGAGGCATAGCCTCAGATAAGAGCAAACAACAACCACAAATATCTAGGTGACATACTAACAAAAACCACATCTTATTCTATAACTATACTTATGCCTAAATTATGCTTACGGATCTATATGATAGAAAGATTAATACTTGAATTGGGCACATCCACTTCCAGCTTGGGCGTGCTGACAGACCCTTCATCCACCAAGTTAGCATTGAGCCAGCCACGCCAAAGGTAGCAAAAGGCATCACCCACAGAGGAACACAGAACAACCCACCAAGATAGAACAGGAACTAGTGGAGCCCCCAAAGCTTTGAAATTGGACAGCTGAATACGAATACGCCCCACCTTTTTATCCTTAGTGTATGAAGAGAGGGACTCAGCAAAATCCAACAGCACTTTAAAGTGGCACTCAAGATTCGGGAAGGCCGAAGCAACACCAAACGATGAGCTCGAGGTGACATCCTGAGCATTCCATGAAACCAGGTTGAGATTAGCCACCTCCAAAGCAAGGTTTCCACATAAGTTTGGGCATAACCAATAGGCCACAACATTAACCACCTCCACCTTTGAAGGATGTAGAACCAATAGATTTTCCACAAAAAGGATGCAATACCACTATTTACCCTTGGCCACCCTTCCATATTTAGAAAATATTTCCCCAAAACCAATTTAATCACCTCCAGGTCCTCCGCACAGGAGATGAGGAAAATATTCCGCAGCCTGCCATCAGTAACCCTATTTTTAAATTCCATTTCTCTCACATCACAAGAAAGTTCCAGCACAAGAGCCTGAGGTGGTGCCATCTCGCAGAGCAAAAAAAAGGATGGAGATGTGTAAGACGACCACCCAATCTGACTTAAATAAGTTCCTTATGCTTCACACGTGGGGAAGCTGTCGCCAAGTTCATGATGGAAAGAGTCTCTCACAACAATCATTTGTAATCCCTTCCACACATAGTAGTTATTTTCCACCCTCTCCCCACATGTTTGATTGATACCTTTATTTGCTAACTAGTCAGCACACTGATTACCTTCTTGGTAGATGTGCTTAATACTCTAATTTTTGAATTTATTCAATGACCATAGAATCTTCTGAACTTCGATATCCAACTTCCATGATAAATCTCTTTTTTTAATGATGGTGTTAATGATTATCATGGATTCCCCTTCAATTTTTAGATTTTCAATTTTAAGGGAGGCAGCGAGAAGTAAGCCCAAACCAAGGGCTTGCACCTCGGTAGCATTGTACGTACCCACCTTGAGTTTGTAGGAAGTACCCATAACCACTTTACCAGAGGAATTGTGAATGATACATCTAGCACATGAGACCCCCAGATTGCCCCTAGAATCCCCATCAAAATTTAATTTTAAAAACCCACAGGAGGGGGGAGCCCAAACAATGTTTCTTCTAGCCAGGAGGAAGATACGGTAGACTTCATATCCCCATACATAGGCTTGATTATCAATGGCCAACTTCTTTCAAGAAGTTTTTCATGGGAAGTAAAAGGATAGGATCTCGACCAATTAGCAGACACAACTTCAGAGATAGCCCTTTCCAACCGAAGGAGAACTGAATTCACTGAGCCATATTCCTCCCTAAAAATCCTTTTATTTCTCTCCCACCAAAGGTGTCACAGCAGAAGTACCAAACTACAAAACCAAATAGAAGAAAGGGCTCCCGAATGAGAGTTAATAGGCCAAGCTAGGATAACATCTGGGAGGTATTTAGGTTGGACCCACGATAGGTTAAGATTAGCACATAAACAATTCCAACATTCAACAATAAAGGAGTATTGTAGAAGAAAATGGTCCCTGTCTTCCACATCCTTTTCACATAGGAGGCATCTAGTGGAACCTTGAAAGCCAAATTTTTTCCTTCTTTCTTGAGTTAAGATCTTACCCTTAAAGGTCATCCAGGTGAAAACACCAACTTTAGGGGGCACTGGGATTCCCAAAAATCTTTCCATACTGGTTTTTTGGGGGTAATATCCTCATGGAGCAGAAGATACCCAAGATGAGGGGAATAAGATCCAGAGGGAGATGCGGTCGAAATAATTTCATCCTACTTATTTGAGATCAGAATATTCCTTTCCTGCAAAATAGATAAAAATTTAGCTTCAAATCAAGAGAGAGGTTCAGATGGTCCAATTTTTTCCATTACGACATGGAGGGAAGGGAGTCATTCAATTCCCCATAATTGGATATGAAAGGGCCCCATTCATCAAATAATATTCTCTTAATATCTAAGAAAGTAGGAGAGATTCCCAGAGTAGGGTAACCATTCCATGGATCATCCCAGAAGAGAGCTTTCTCTCCATTACCCACTTTCCAGTCTACATAAAAAATAGAGGTCTACATTCAATCATGAAATTCCATATATGTGAACCTTTAGGGGAGTTTTCCACCCAGAGGATGGACTCAAGAAGGGGGGCACCCAAATATTTATTTTTGAAGACCAAGCTGAGAAGACTATTGGGGTTGGATATAAGCTTCCAGACCAATTTAGCTCCAAGGGCCATGTTTTGCAGACCCAAATTTAGGATACCCGCACTAGTAAGATCTTTAGGCTTAGCTAATGTATCCTAGCTAATAAGGGGGAGCTTCTTTTACTCAAATAGACCCTGCCATAGGAATTTCTACAAAATTCCCTTAATCTTATCGAGAACACCCTTAGGGATTTTAAGGACCGAAAGGAGATACAAAGGGGCAGCACAAAGGACTGATTTAACTAGCAAAAGTCTCCCAAAAAGGGATATCCATTTACCTTTCCAGGAATTTAGTTTAACAACTAGAGAACTGAGAAGTTCATTACACATGGAATTCTTACCTGCAAATTTAAACAAATGAATACCGAGATACTTGATAGGAAAGTGCTCTTTTTTGAAATTGAAAATGTTTAGGATTCTTGTCTCTGTTTGCAAGGCAACATTGAAGAAAACAATGTAGGATTTAGCCACACTTACATCTTTCCCTACCACCTTAGAGTAACTTCCCAAAGAATCCTCTAACTCCTTAGCCTCCCGGATGGAGGCCCTTCCGAACAGAAAGGTGTCGTTAGTGAATTGCTGGTGAGTGAGGGGAGGAATACCATCCACAATCTTTAAACCAATAATCTTACCTTCCCCCAATTTAAATTTGATGGACCTACCAAGGGCTCCTGCCACAATAATATATAAGAAAGAGGACAAGGGATCCCCTTGCCTAATACCACGATTACTTCCAAAGAAGCCCTCAACACTCCCATTAATAAGAACGAAGGAGAGGCCGGAGATGTAATTGAAGATCCACTCACAAAAATGCTTGGAGAAGCCAAACTTAAGAAGGACCTTGATGAGAAACCTCCAATTGAGCTTATCATAAGCTTTACTGATGTCTAATTTTAGCATCATACCAGGGGTTTTAGAGGAAGAAAGAGAGTGTATCAACTCGTGAGACAAAATGAAACCGTTAAGAATAGATCGACCAAGCATGAAACCATTTTTCTTAGAAGAAATGAGGGGATCCAAAATATATTTCAACCGAAGGGAAATAACTTTGGAAATGATTTTGTAGGATGTGTTTAAGAGAAAAATAGGCCTGAAATCCCCGAAGGAGGAGGGTTGATGCATTTTAGGGAAAAGGTAGATGAAGGTATTATTCAACACCCTGAGCACTGAGCGGAACCTCCATGAGGCCTCCACAACCACCCATACATCATAACCCACAATGCCCCAAAATTTCTGAAAAAAATCTTCAGGGAAGCCGTCAGGGCTAGGAGCTTTATTTTTCTCCATGGAGAATACCACTTTCTCAATTTCTAGGAAGGAAAAAGGCTTCAAGAGCACAAAGTTTTGATTTTCAGAGATGAGAGTGGGAATAGAATCCAAAAGGGAGGTCTGCTTGGCATTGAAGGAGGAAACATCCCTGGCTAACAAGGAAAAGAAGAAGAAATTAATCCCTTCAGAAATAATGTCCTGTTGATCCAGCAGACGAACCCCCTCACTGTTCTTAATTTCTGAAATGAAATTTAAATTCCTTTTTTCTTTCATAAAGGCATGAAATAATTTAGTATTACGATCATCGTCCTTCAACCATAGCTCCCTAAATTTTTGCTTCCAATAAATTTCCTCCCTGCGAAGTAATTCACCTAACTCACTTAAAAGAGAATTTTCAAGAGCATAATCCTCCTGGAAAATCCCATCACTGAAAACTTTTAAATTAAGGGCATTCAATTCAACTTCAACTCTGGATTTTTCCTGAAAGATGTTTTTGAAATACTTGACATTCCAATCTTGCAAGTCCTTTTTTAATCTTTTTAGTTTTTATGCCAGCACAAACATCTTGGAATCCTCAATATTATAGGAGTTACACCAAAGATCGACCAAGCCTTCAAAAGAATCATCCCTAAACTACATTAGCAGAAATTTGAACGGGGATCAAGGAGGGGAAACATTGAGATTAATAGACAAGGACACCGGGAAATAATCTAACCTAGACTAAGGAAAAACCAAACATTCAAGCACAAAGTCATTTAAATTCCAGCTGGGAATAACTAGAAATCTATCTAGTATTTTTGCAATATTACTAAAACCCTTACACTTATTACTCCAGGTAAACCAACCATGCTTAGGTTCAATATCCACAAGGGATCGCTCTCTAATAAAGGAGTAGAAATATTTTTGGGACTGAAGGTTTTTGGTGATCCCCCCTTTCTTATCCCTGCAATCAAAGATGGCATTGAAGTCCTTGCCAAGAATGAACATCTGATCACCCATAACAGAGACTGGTTGCAGTAATTACACCCATAGTTTTTTCTTACCCATAATTCTAGGAGGGGCATAAACATTAAATAAAATAAATTAAGTTGAGAGCGTCAGAAACTTACTTTTACAGTTTTCTAGCTGAGTGATTGAGCTTGCAATTCTACCATTACAATGCCTTCTTTCCAGACAATCCCTAGTGGCCCAGAGACACCCATCAAATCTGAAAAAGACTCCTTTCTAACCTCTAAAAGACCTATTCCAAAGGCATTCGACTTCAGCAACAGGTAACTTAGTTTCTTGAAGAAGAACTAGACAAGTCTCCGAGGAGAGGATATAACGCTTAATCAAGCATTGTTTGTCAAAGGAATTAAGACCTATGAAATTCCAGGAGAAGACCTTCATTGAACACAGGGAAGGGGTTTCACCCTCTTGGAATCAGCAAGATTAAAATTCAAGGTTCTTTGCTTCCCTGCATCGACCTCCAATTGGGCCAGATCCTGCTTTGAATTTCTCCCACTTTTACCTATGGAGCCAAATATAGCAGCCCCCATACCATCTTGACATGAAGCTAATTTAGAAGGGACCAAACAGGGAACTAAAACATTAGGAGCAATTTCGCCATCTTCCAGAATCCCGACATCGGAAATGGGTGAATCCACAGCCCGAGAATTTTTGTTCGAAATCCACCCGCTAAGAGTTACCATCAAAGAGGCTTTCCCCTACAAAAAAGCTTCCTTAATCAGGGAGACAAGAGCACCAGAATCTCTATGCACATCCTCCATCTCCTTTAACAACGAGCGAGGACTTAAGCTGTCTGGAAAGCTAGCAAGGGGTAAAAGAGAGACTACCAAACCATCCGAACCATCTTCAACAACAAGAGACCCTTAAAGGGAAGGAGTAGAGGAATTAATCAGATCTAATCTCAAACCATTTAAATGAGGGGAAAAGGGGGTTCCACCCTTTTTTCCAAGACCCTAACAATCCTCCTTCAAATGCCCTAAAGCCCCGTAAGAGAAGCACTTCAAACTCATCCCCTCATAGATTATTTCAGATGCTTTGGGACCCTTATGGGAAGGCAATAGAATAGAACTTGGCAAGGGGGAACACAATTTCATATCCACACAGATGCACGCTAAAGAGTTTCTCCATTTGAAAAGATACAAGTTGGAAATAGGCACCCAAGAACCGAGTGATCTGGCAATAGATTTTAGAGAGGCAGAGTTCCAGAACTCCACGGGGAGTTTCATGAAATTTAACCAAAGCGGAGCTCTATGAATGATTTCCATCTTTGGATCAAAATCAGAGGACCAAGGCCTCAAATATAAACTAGAGGAGTTTAGGAACCAGGGACCACCCTTAAAGATATTTTCCACAGAGGACACAATGAAACAAGACTTGAAAGAAGCCATTCTGCAAAAAGAGGATCTTGAGATTTCCCTCCCTATCCCAGAACCAGTAGATCCAGTTCCTAATTTTCCTCCTAGAGAACTTGACACCAATGAATTTACAGCAAATTTCCCTCTTTTCATGGATATCTACAAAATCCTTTTTTCTCTCACAAGGAAGATCGATAGGAACCGAATCCTTGGAGATTTTAAATTCGATCCCACCCACCTCAAATTCTTCTAGGGGCATGGACCACACACCCCAAGACCGCAAGCTGAAGAGGGGATCTCCTTCTTCGATGGTTTGGAAGAAAACGACCCTTTTCCCAGATCAGTTTCCTTGAGCAAATTTTTTACCACCGAGAACCCTAGCTACAAGACCAAGAGTTTAACGACCACCCCAGGGGCGAAGGACCTAACCAACATAGAAATCCATTCCTTTTCCAGAGCATCCACTCCAGGCCCAATCCATTACTCTCCACTACTCAGGCCGAGTAGAATCCTATTCACACCAGAGGCAACCTCCTTCAACTTAGGCACTGCAGATTCAAACGGTTCTAGCTTAACGGTCCCTTTGGGCAGTGAAAAATTTGAATTTTCATGGGATTCCATTGGGGTCACATTTTTTCACACCCTCCTATCCCCCACCTTCTAGGTACCTTAGTAAGTTATTAGTATACTACTAGGAAAATTACATAGGTTTATATAGGAATAGTTTTCATAGTAGGCGAAGTCAACCCCTAAAAAAATTTATACTAGAAATTTTAGACGAACAGTACACTGACCTGCTCCAAAAAATTCACCTTTTCAAATTTTCCTAAAATGGAATATTCACCAAATTACAAATATTTGCCACTAAAAAAATCCCTCCCCTATGGCATTGGGTATGTGTTAATTGTATTGTTTATGAGTGGATCAACACTACACGCACAATTACAACTACTACAATTGTATGTGAGTTGCTTAAGATTTGTTAAATTAAATGTTGATTGCTTCAACATATTTAAATTTTGTAAATTACTTTTTCATTTGATACAAGTTCAATCCTTGTGGTGTTTATATCCTTAATCAAGTGGTAACAAAATATTTAGACACACTAATATGAAAAAATGCAAGGTGTTTAATTGCTCTTTCTTCATCAAAAGTTGTTATGGGTTATGTACCTTTACAATATTCTTGTTCAACCATAAAATCATCTTACTCATTTTTATATATCACTAGCTCAATAATTATGATATTTTACAATTTCAAGTTTCCCTTTAGTTAATAACAGCTAGTTCTTTGATTTCATATAAGTCAATCTCCTTCTTAACCTGACAGAAGCTTTGTTCTATGAAAATTTCTAGCCATTGGCATTTTCCATGAGACAGATGTACATTATTTATATTGTAGCATCACATACCCAAAATGCATCCATTAGTGTCATTTTTGATTATTTGATTCTTCACATATAGCAATTTTATCGGGCTCAAAATGTGTGATGAAAAAAATGTGATTGGTCTCCTTAGGAATATCCTCAAATAATCTATGGGGATGGTCAAAGGAATATAAATCAGATAAAATTCGAGGTTGTTTCAATATAGGTTAATCTAAAATTCCATCTACTAGTAATTGCACACGAGCAGTGTAATGTAAGCGCCGAAAGGGATTGGACATAGGAATAAAGAGTGGAGGAGAGAAATCAAGGAAGAATAAGAGGGCGAAGTGGAAGGTAAATTTTTGAATATGAAAAAGTAGGTGATTGGTCTCCGTAGGAATCTCCTCAAATAATCTATGGGGATGGTCAAAGGAATAGAAATCAGATAAAATTTGAGGTTGTTTCAATATAGATTAATCTAAAATTCCATCTACTAGCAATTTCACGCGAGTAGTGTAATGTGAGCACCGAAAGGGATTGGACGTAGGAATAAAGAGTGGAGGAGAGAAATCAAGAGAGAATAAGAGGGCGAAGTGGAAGTTAAATTTTGGGATGAAACACGACATAACATAAAATCATAATGGTTTTGATGGGTATGCAAGAAAATTGGAGGATATATTTGTGGAAAGTATGGAGATGCAAATACAATAATGAATAGCTAGAATAGAGAAATGGAGTAATGCAATACAAAAAATGGAATGTATAGTAATATGTAGAAAAACAAATATTTTGTTAGGGTTTTCAACTATGTCAAAAGTCCTCCAC
Organism: Taxus chinensis; assembly: GCA_019776745.2. Taxonomy (NCBI): domain Eukaryota; kingdom Viridiplantae; phylum Streptophyta; class Pinopsida; order Cupressales; family Taxaceae; genus Taxus; species Taxus chinensis. Next base: position 765,740,342 of record CM034146.1, on the reverse strand, counting down.
AGTTGAGCATCTATGGGGGATCACCAAACATAGCAATGTGGAGGTCTACCCATTTTGTGTCTATCGCATAAAGAGTTAACAAAAAATTTGGTGGATCTAATTTCTTGAACATGTCCAAAATCTAACTTCAGTTTTTTTCTCCAAAACAAGCACGTCCCTTAAAGGTTCGTCCTAAAATGCAACACATTGTCTAGGAGCCCATTTTGGGTACAACCCTAATTTTTTTAGAGATCCCATGTAGTTGGTAGGAAACCATGCTTGAAATTTTGCCTCATGAATACTATAGTAGTTGTATGGCTCTTGTGATGCATTATGAGGTTTAATAGAAAGTATCTAAACCACAGACATGGACCAAAATGGGCATCCTAAAAGGGTATCAAATGAAGACCGTATTCATGCAGTTAGACTTCTATCACGTGCGATTATTTGAATGTGGATTTCCCTATTGGAAAACAAGTTGGAAAAGGCATGGAATGTATGCATTCTATGTTCTATTCATTTATTGGTGAAATTTCGAGTTTAACATGCCAAAGTGAAGGGAGTTTGATGGCCATGTAAAAGTAAGAATTGTAGAATATCCTCTTTGTATGTAAATATAATTAGAATGGATGAAAAAAAGGTGATGATTCTGCCACTGATTTGAGATATTCAGAAGAATCAAGGTCTCCAATTTCCTTGTATGCTCTGTGGCTATTTAAGGAAGATCTAGTGTGACCATGTTTAGAAAGGAGGAACTATTTGTGGATTCTGTCAGCAAAAAGGAAAGAGCATCACTATTGATCTAAATATCTCTATAGTATAATCATGGGAAGGTTTAAATTACAAGGATTTGTAGACACAAGACCTAGTAACTGATTTAATTTAATTTGTAATTAATTAAATATAAATATTACAAAGTCACTACTAAAATAAATGATGTATAAATATTAAAATACAAACATGAATTAAAAAAATAAGATTTGAAATATGAAAACCTAAGTAAAGAAGAAGGAGAGAGGACTTAGCTAGATTTATGTGCAATCTGGGACTGATCTAGGAAGATAGAAGTGATGAACTGAGTGGGAAGAGTGTCTTTATTTCTCATTGTAAATTTTGAAATGCATGGATGAGGTAAGACATGGTCTCTTGGGATAGGGAAAGGGTACTTGGGCACTGGATACCACCTCTGGGGGCCAATGACTGTGTGAGAGCTCAATATATTCTTTTTGTGTATTGCAAGGTCTTCAATTTTCTTCCTTGTTTATCGCATGATAGTCACTCCTTTATTGCACTAAAGGAATCTATAACCTGTAAGAAACAAGATTCACCTGCACAAGCCCAAAAACTGCATCGAATCCTAAAAAGGATAAAATGCATAGAATGTGGATTTAGAATGACCCTGATGGTCACCCCAAAAGAGTAAACTCACCACTAATCGCTGCACTACATCTCAGAACTCCATATAGTTCTTGTGAGTGTGTGTAATAATGATGCCCTAGGATTCCCTTGTGCAAGTTTCACTTGATAGTGGGTTGTAGCTAGAATGTAGCAATGTAGTAGAATGTGTGGATGGAATAAAATGAACTTCCCCTTGCTATGTTGTGTATGCAGAAATATGTAGTCCCTTGTCCCTTGAATGGATGATAGATGGATGCCTTTAGTGTCCTTTAGTGCCTTTAGAATGCAAGCTTAGGTGATGATAGTAATGTTTAGTGCTTGGTCCCTAATTTTGAATACATAGCTATGTATTTATATGATTCCCTTGTTTGAATTTCCTAATTGACAACTAGAAGGCCAACCCATAAGTGAAAAAGATGCCCAAAAGATAAAAGAGACCCAAAAGAAGCGAGTAAGCTGAGAAAGGGTTAGCAGTCACCCAGAGGGGACAGGAGTGCTTGGGCGCTTCTGTCTTGGTTGGGCACTGGCGTCGGACAGCCATAAAAGATAAAACCTAGTAAAGTTTTGACTAGGATATAGGGTGTGCAAGACCAAATATGAAAGCAAGAATACAAAGAAAAGAGGCCAAAGATAGTTGTTCATTACCGCTAGTTTTCTTGCTTAGGAATCATATAAATGCTAGTATGCTGTCGAGGACCTAGAAATGTACCCAAGTGCGTAGATTTTGTGTCTACATTTTCCCCACTTTATGTTGTTGAGTGAATACTCGATAACATAAAGTAGATAAGAGATGTGTACCTTATAATCCTATAGTAGAGAGTGTGGTGAATAACCTGCCGAGTGGAAAAGTGAAGCGTGAATGATCGTAAAAATGAAGCATGGAAACTAGGAAAGATAAAGTGACCATAGGGGTGAATCATATTATTTACTGTGTACTGTACTTGTTTTGGCTTATGATTATAGGTTGCTTCTTGTAAGAATGATATACCTGTAAAAATAAGAAGCAAAAGAGTACTCAAAGTCCATTTATATGATAAATCTAGAGAAAAATGTGCATAAGTATGTAGGAAGTATGTAAAATTGTAGTAAAAGGAAAGTGTGCACTTGATGTAAAAGAGTGTAAATGTTTAGAAAAATGCCCTGAAATGCTGTAAAGAGCGAATTTTTTGGGTGATAGAAAAGCTGATTTTTTTGGGTGATATAACACCAAGTGAAAGTTTCTTTGGGTGATCACATGTTAAGTGTGAGTTTTTTTGGTGATCTCACGTCATTAAAGAGAAAGTGTTGGGGAATAGGTCTAGTGTTACTCTCCTTCCATGACTTTTCCCAATAAACACCACTGCAGATGGTGCATCCTTTATTTGTTGTTTTTTCCCTGATGATGTTTCCAATTTGTTCCGATTGTACCAATTTAAGTTGTAACTGATTATTGCATGCATTTTTGTTGAAGGATTGTGCCTGTAACTGTAAAATTTCTATGAAGACTTTTATGAACTGTGTTGATCTGATAAGCTAGTTGTATATGTCCCCAGGACATTATTGCTCCCAGGGAGGACACAAGGCTCCAGGAACTACTATCTGAGCTTGGGCACTTGGTGTCTGTGTTATCTCTGAGGACCCAAGTCAGATTTTGGGTCGTTATGTGACTATATTTTGTTATGTTTCTTGTACTTGTACTGTTATGCTGGACTATAGCTCTGAGTTGTTGTAGGGGTGATTTATTCACCCAATGTATGTCCCCCCTCATTTGGGGTGCATGCGATGAACTGTAGGAGCATGTACAACCCAAAAGATAAGGACTTAATATTGATTGAACTAGATACCTACAGGGGGTAGGGTATGTGCATGGTAAAAACCAAGGAACATGCAAACAAAGTGGCTAGTAACATGTGTTAGTAGAATAAGAAGCAAACATGTGCAGTAGAAAATAATGTAATCAAGAAAATGTGCATACAAGATGGACCACGAAAAATCAGGTTTTATACATGGGACATCACTCACAATCTCACAAGACAATCATGGCCAAAGTGTCCAAAAACATACAATGAGCATACAAGAAGAAAGGGCATACATATTCCACAAACAATAACATATAATGGAAAACAATGGACAAGTAAAGTGTATCAAACAACCATGGTGGCATACTAGTCCTCCAAAGAAAATGTTGCACATGAAGCACTCGTTAGCATGTTAGAAAGATAAAACAGTATGTCAAAGTGTGTATGTACCTAATGGAAAGTAATGTGCTAAGAAGTAAAAGTAGTAAATAATGAAACAATATAACCATGTAATGTGTGAGAGTAAAAAGGTAGATGCTCCCAGGAGCCTTGGTGGGAATGGTAAGAGATACAGTGCCAAGCATCATTGCAGGGTGTAAGGAGTTGTAAGAGATCTGCATTCACTCCAAAATACCAAGTGAATGCACATGTGTATATAGAAAGATAATGACATACTGAGTATCTAACTAGCATAGTAAACAAAGTGTAATCATGTAATTAGTATAAGCAAGAAAGAGTAAGTGCAACCAAGATATGCAATATGCAGTGTATGAGTGTGAATGGAATGGTATGCAAATGTGTGAATGATGATAGGAGCAACGTGCCCCCTAGTGGATGTGTATGAGATGAGGTTCATTTATAAAATGTACCCCTCAACAATCAAGAATTAACCATATGAAAAAAGAGTGCATCATCAGGAAATGGTTTGAGAAAACTGTTTGCATAGAAAGATTGATCATGAATTATAAAGTGTGTAAAGTGTGACGTGATGTGAGGTTCATTTCATATTTAGACCCTCTGTAGTCAAGTATGAACCATGGAACTAGAGTGTGTCATATGGTAATGGGTACGTTTGTGTATAATATTTTTTGAGATGCATCACGTTGAGTGGGTTGTCGAGTGGCTTACCTAGGAAAGTGGAAAGGCAATAGACACGTCACCCCCAAGTTTGTTAGTGATGACGTAGGATCTGATCCAATTAGGTTTGAATTTTCCCTTTTAGATGAGCCTCGGTTGTTGTATTTTTCTTATTTTCTTTTAATACAAGGTCATCAATATTGAATTCACATGGGTGAATTTTTCTATTGTAATCTTGTGCAATGCGAGCTTGATAGACGTGGAGATGTTCTAGAGCTTGCACATGCACTGAGAATAAATCATCTCAAGCTCATGTAGTCAGTTTTCATGATATTCATTATCTTTGAGAATCCTTTAAGTGATACCCACTAATGAGGGTATTTCCAAGCTCTAAGTGTATTACGACCTTAATACCGTAAACTAGTGAAAAGGGTATATCATTTGTGGGGGTGTGCACACTAGTGAGTAATCCTAAAGAGATATAGGAATTTTATTATACCAATCATCACCACTAGTATCAACAATATTTTGTAATATTTTGACAATTTTTTTATTAGTGCCTCTTCTTGGCCATTTCCCTATGGATAATAAGGAGTGGAAAACATTTTGCTTGATCTTGAATTTTACACAGAGCCTTTTAATGTATCCTTATTTTTGAAAGGAGATCCATTATTGGTGATAATGGTGGAGGGAATGTCAAAGCGTGTAATAATGTGAGTAGTAATAAAATGATAAATATCCAGACCAGTGGTGGTTTGCAAAGGTGTGGCTTCAACCCATTTAGTAAAGTATTTTATAGCAGTAATGATGAACTTATGGCCATCAGCTCCGATTCAGGATTAATCTTTCCAATGAGATCAAAACCCCATAAGGAAAAGGGCCATGATGGGGCAATGGGCTGAAGGTCATATGTAGGTGCATGATGGATATTGCTATGTTTTTGACATTTATCACAATGTTTTGGCATATTCTAAGTAGTCTTGTTCCATTGTGGCCAATAGTAGCCTTGGCGTAGAATCTTGTGAGACATAGCTTTTCCCGAGAAGTGACCACCACATATACTATCATGAACTTGAGATACAACCGTGGGGATGTCATCCGAGTCCTAAACATCACAACTAAATGGACATCAAATGATCATTTAAATAATTAAGTGCACAATGATTACATATCATGTGGCCTCTTTCATAAACAATGAGCTTCATGAGGTTGAAAACCATCAAGAATGGTTTGTTTGATAGAGAAAGTTATAGATTTGAGTGAACCATTCGGGATGATCATTACTACATGTGATAGTACAAATGTTTTGAAAGGAGGACTATCAGTAGAAGGTTATCACAAGTGTCAAATGATGAAGGTGGCCTACTCATCAATGATATCTTGAGGAATGAGTGATGTCGCACTAGCCATAACATTTGGATGATGATTGTCTTTTCAAGGGATGAATAGTGAGAGTAGGACTCAAATGTAGCTAAGATTTCTTTGATGAGGTTATTATATGAAATGATACACTCCTCTTTGGTTTGATACATGTCATTAACCTGGTTAATAATGAGTTGTGAGTCACCATGTATTCAGATATTTCAAATAAGAAGTTTGCAAGTGACAGTGAAGCCAAGAATGATGATATCATATTCAAAAATGTTGTTAGTACATGAGAATCCTAAGTGATATGCAAAGGGGAGATGATCACCATGTGGAGTGATAAACATGATCCAACCCAAGCACTTGAGAGGAAATGAGACCCATCAAAATACATAGTCCAAGTGTCAGTGTCAATGTTGTAAGTGGTAAATTCATCTCAGAAAGTATCACAGACGGGTGATGCATCAGAAAGAGGGGGTGTCAGCTAGCTGATCGATGGTGATAACTTGGCCCTTGATGGATTTTTATGGGATGAATTTGAAATAAAATTTGTGAGTAACATGACCCATCGTACAAGGTGTCCTGAGAGATGAGTGCAAGATAAAAGATATCGTAGAGGATCGACTTTGGTAATTATGTGAACCTCATTATTGAGAAGGTAATGTCGCAACTTATCTGCAACAAAGATGAGGCCAAGACATAAATCTTTTCAATGTATCTGTAATTACATTCATAAGAGGCAAGAAAAGTGTAACTAATGTAATAGATGACCCTTTCACATTGAGATTCATCATGTTGAGCAAGAAGGGCCCCTAATGCATGGAATGTAGCTGAAATGTACAAGAGGAAGGGTCGATTAGCCATGGGAGGTACTAGAATAGGAGGATTTAAGAGATATGCTTTAATAACATCAAATGCACGTTGGAAATGGTTGTCCCAAAGAGAACTTAGTGTCCTTTTTCATTAGATGTGTGAATGGTTGCTATTTTGTTCAAGTGAGTATGTGCAATGAAATGAAGAATGGCCTGGATTTTACCTTATAGTGAGCGTAATTGATGTAAATTATGAGGTGGAGGCATATCAACAATGGCATGGATCTTTTTGGGATCAATTTCAATGCCATTTGGGAGATGATATAGCCAATGGAGCTTTCTAGTTATGACACCAAAAACAAACTTCTTTAGATTTATAAGGAACTTTGTATTGTCACAAGCATTTTTGAAGAGTGTTCTTAGATCTTGAGCATGGGTGGAACAATGTCATGATTTTACAAGTATGTCATCAACATAATATTCAAGAATTTTGTGAATATAATCATGGAAAATATATTTCATTACATGCATTGGTAAGTGGCCCCAACATTTTTAAGGCCAAAGGGCATAACAGTGTAACAAAATGTACCCCATGGTGTAGTAAATGAAGTATTTTCTTGATCATGCAGGGTTGATTTTGATTTGATTATAACCAGAAAAACCATCCATGAAGGAAAGAATGTCATATCCAATAGTGGAATCAACGATCACATCAATATGTGGCAATGGGAAACTATCTTTAGGGAAAGCCTTATTAAGGTCATGAAAATCGGTGCAACAATGGACTTTCCATCTGGTTTCATAACAGGGCACAATATTAGACACCCATTTAGGATAGTCAACAACACAAATAAAGCCAGCATCCAAGATTCATTGTATTTCTTCCTTGACTAATAGTGTTAACTTTAGGATGCATTTTGTGAATTTTTTGTTGGACTGGTTTAGCAATAGGATTGAGGACAATATTGTGCATGGCTATTGAAATAATCTATACTAGGCATATCACTATGATCCTATGCAAATATGTCAGAAGAATTCATGAAGCACTCTGTTTAATATCATCTTTTTCAGCAGGTGTAAGAGAAGAAGCCAATAAAACCATTCGAGGGTTGTTAGGGGTACCGAGGTTATATTGAATAGTTTCCTCATTTAAAAGAGTGGATCCGGTCTTCTATGTACATATAATTAGGAATGGTATCAGAAGTATCATCATTTATATTAGGATGACTCAGATTCACCAAAGTAGGAGTTAGGTGGAAGAACTGACAGAATGCATTTTTGTGATGAAAAGAAGAAGCATTATTTTGTGATGAAAAGAAGGGAAGTTTCCATGATCCAATTAGAAGTAGAATCCCATATATTCTAAAGAGAGAATCATCAAATAGAGTAAAAGTGAAGATGCAAATGATAACCAAGGCCAATTGGTGGATTGAGTAGGAAGTATTTTGTGATCACCATATGAGTTTTGTAGGCAGATGTAAGAGAGGAAATGAGTGTTAGAGCGTATGTGAAATAGTGCTTATAAACCTTAGGAAAATGGAGAGGATGTCAGAATGGAAGATGATAACCAAGGCCAAGCTATGCTGGTAGATTGAGTGGGAATAGATAATGGTTATGTGACTCCTTGACCATGTCGGCCTAAACCAGTACTAGAAAATCCATAACAAAGCAAATACTAGTAACCAAGACCATATTGAGAGAAATGAGGATTAGATGTAGAGGAAATGGGAGTATCTAGTGAGTGCTCAATAGTATTACAAAAGGTAAATGGATAAGAATCTACTGAGGGCCTCATATACAACACCTTGATAGAGAAATTTGAGTCTTGTGCATGAAGAGTAGAGGGAACTGTATACATGGCATGGATCCAAGGCCACCCAAAAAGAATGTTATAATTAAAATTATTGGGCATCACATGACATGGAATAGGTATAGAACATGGACCAATAGTGATGGGAAGTTTAATGGTACCCAAGACATGTTTAGGAGTATTATCAAAGCCATGAATAGAAACAGATGAAGGAACCAAGGAGTCCTCAAAGAGGCCAATTTGATGAAGGAATCCTATATTGTAGATATTAAGACCAAAGATCCATTATTGACTAAATCACGTGCTTAACCCCAACATTATTGATACAAAGATGTATGCAAAGGGGGGATCATTATCTAAAATAGTTTGAGAAGGAATTTCAGTAGATGTAAAAGTAATATGTTCTCCATTGAAACATAAAGAAGTAGCGAACTTATGATATACATATTCACGAGAAGTATGAAGATGAATGTAAGTATTAGCTAAAAAAGATCATATTTTATTCTTACAATCAACATCATCCTGCAAGAATATCGAGATAGAGACACTTATGGTGGGAGAGTCCTAGGGTATTGAAGCTAGACAAGAAAGAAATATCCAAGAGTGTGCGAATGTCAGGTTCATCAAATGACATAAGAAAGATAATATTAAAAATATGAAACCCTAAGCAAGGAATAAGGAGAGAGGACGTAGCTAGCTTCCACACAACCTGGGACTGATTTGGGTAGAGAGAAGTGATGAAAAAACTAGGAAGAATTTTATTACTGCTCACTGTAAATTTTAAGATGCAAAAATGAGGTCAGACACGGGCGTCTGGGATAGGTGCTAGAGACTGCTTCTGGGTGCTGGTGACTACACAAATGGTCAGGATTTGGTTTATATTGTATCACAAGAGTGTCGCAATTGTTTCTTGTTGATCACCTGATAATCACTTTTTGAATTCCAAAGGTACTTATAACCTGCAAAAGAAAAATTTACTTGGACAAGCCCACAAACCACATCAAACCTAAAAATGAAAATTTAGAATGGGGATTCAGACTAACCTTGGTGGTCACCTCGAGAGTGAACTTATGCCAAGGAGACAGAGAGAGAGAGAGAAAAGGGAAAAACAGAGCCTACACTAAAACGGTGATACACCAGAGAAGGAAAATGTTGAACATCTATCAAAACTGCCATGGAACAAGGAGAGGTGAGCGATGGGAAGGATGGACAGATGCATCACAGGCCCAAGGATAGATTTCACACAGAAAATGTCCCAAAACTCCATGAACACAGCTCCAAACCTGCAATGAACATTCAAACATGCACAAATACCTGCAATGAAGAGAGGCAAGAAGAAAACAAGCGAAAAAACGAGCAAGGATGGACAGATGCATCACGAAACACATTTTTGTTGCTCCAGAAGTTTGCACAGAACATCATTTCAATAGTAAAAGGCAAAAAACACCATTACAGAGCAGGGGAGGAGGTTCGAACTCCATTTTCAACCCTGGAGAAGAAAAGAAGGGAGGGCAGAGCTGAAAAGATGAACACACGAATGTTCAACCCTTAGAAAGAAGCCCCTCTTTACAATATATAGGAAGAATGAGAGAGGGAAGAAGAGGAAAACGTGCAAGATCTACCCCAACCACTTCTAGGTCACATTTAACACATCTCATTATGGTGGTGGGTGAGAACCCTGGCATTAAAACTGGTTGTTGAACTATTGTCTAGCAGCTGAATGAAGAATGCGTTTTATTAAAACTGGTTGTTGAAACGTCAGTTCTGGCCATTACCACGTGCCAGAGATGTTTCTTGATTTTCTCTCTCCAAACTGAACCAAAATGCAATATTGACCCTAGAATCATGTAGAGAATTTCACCAGCTTTCCATTGATATAAAGAACGTGAAAATCTGAGCTCTGGATCGAAAGTTATGGCGATCTGAAGATTTAGGGCAAAAAACAGGCCAAAACGGATTTTGAATTTTTTCCCGCGCTCTGCCACTTGGATGACATGTGTCGGGCACTGATTGGATGAGAAATTCTCTCTCCTTCCCTTTCCATGGGTTTTCCTTTGAAAATTTTGACTTTTTATAACTTTGGAAAATTTTCCATTTTTTCCCCGCGCCCCCCGCCACTTGGGACACGTGGCGTGATCTGGTTGGAGGACAGGGGCGCGGGGTCATCCTTGTCTTTTAATTTTTTGGCCCAAGACTTTTGTCAAATTTTCCTAAGTCTTTCCCTGGCTCCGAACTCCCCCGCCTTAGGACACGTGTCCTGTGTCTATTAGCTCGGGCCGACCCTTCAAACCTTGCCCTTTGAAATTTTTTGGCCAAAAAACACTTAGCCAATTTCCATTGTGCTTCCCCTTGTGACACGTGGCACGTTCTGATTCGTTGGCGGCTCTTCGGCTTTTCGCGTCCCACGCGTACTTTTGGCCCGGATGTCCCAAACTGTCTGGGACAAATTTCTCCGAACCGCCTGATTCGGGCTTCCTTGTTCCTATTTGCGGCGAAGACACGTGGCAAGATTCCATTCACTCTCGGCTCTTTCGGCTTTTCACGTCCCACGCGTACTTTTGGCCCAATGTCCCAAACGAAAGTCCTCTGTTTCGGCCGAACCGGCCGGTTCGCATCCTCCATGTACTTTTGTCCCAACTGTCCTGGACTACCTGGGACAAATATCTTCTGAACCGCCCGAAATGGACTGACTTGCGCCAAACCGGCCGATCCGCGTCCTTCGCGTACTTTCGTCCCGGTCCCAACTGTCCCAACTGAGCGAAACAAGACTTAGGCAATTTTCTTCATTTTTTCGGCTATTCGGCTTTTCGCGTCCCACGCGTCCCGACTGTCCCAACTGTGGACCTTAGCCAATTTTCTTGCTTTTTCAGCCCCAAGCTTGGTACAACGAACCTCAGTTGGGTACTAGGACTTAGCCAATTTTCTTCATTTTTTCAGCCCTGCAAGCTTGGTTTTTGCAATTTTTTCCATTTTATCAACCTGTTGGGATTTCTTCTTGGATGGGAGAGTTAGAAAGAAGCCGAGGGGACCCCAAAAAACATGATTTTGGGCCTTGAATCAATCTATTTGCCTGGGACTTGAATATTCTGATGCATGTTATCAAAATTACCCTGGGGGGTGAATTTTGGATAACAGTTTTGGCGACTCAGCGGGGTCATCTGCCTGCTAGATGAAGTTACCAGTTGCCTGAAGCATCCATTGGGCATGGAGTCATGAGTTGTAACCTGCAACTGATCTGAACTTTGAAAACCTCCTCTCTGAGCCACTTGGAAACCCACTGAAATGGAGTCGTTCTCACCAAAATGCCACTGAAATGGACTGTGCAAGAGCAAAACCAGCACCACAAAAACTATGTACAGAACTGAAAATCATACATGCTCCAAATGGAACATGCAGAGTGTGCACAAGCACTTCTTCTGCTGAAAGCAAACCTACCTACTCTACTCTAACTGGAAGCAAAGGCAAGCTAAACAAACCCTGCAATTGGTTGTGAGAAATAGCTTCCCTTTCTCAAAAGTGGCAGCCATGCAATTGATTTGGAGCTGAACATGGCTGTTGGATGAGTGGAAAATCAACAAGAAGCTGGTCTTCCACCCAAATCATCAAGGTATCAGCTGAAGGAAAATTCAATACCTCTTTTAGTTGCTCTGCATTTGGATTGAAGAGGTATGACAGCTGATCCTTGGTACTTTGTAGCTCACCCTCATGCTCAGAAGCAAGCATGACTGGTTGTGACTTCTCCTTTGGCTCCAATGAAGCCAAATACCTGATTGGGCAAGGTCTGATCCGTTTGATATGCCCATAGCTCTGATTTTCAACTCCAAAAATGGAGTCTTCTTGTAGACCTTCTTGAATGGATGGTGTGGAAGAAATGGTGAAATTCCTCTGTCCTTTCTCTTCCTCCAATGAAGAACATGAAAGATTAAAATCTTCCAATCTTGGTTCCAAAGAGCTGCTATAAGATGCAGGCTACTGCAAATGAATGTTCTCCTTCATGACAGCAGACTCAAGTGTTTGGAATGTGGATGATGAAAGAGAGAATGGTGGAAACTCAACCGGCTCTTCTCCATCAAAACAGTCCTCCAAATCTGACAGATAAACTACCTCATGGCTGTCCTGCTGCAAATGCTCCACTTCCTCCATGGTGTCTTCTTGATCTGTAACTTGACCACCATGGTTTCTTTCACCCTCCAACATTGAGTTTGAGAGATCAAACTCCTCTTCAGTACTAGAACTTGAGAGAGGTGAAGTAGAAAGAAGAACTGAAGGTTCTCCTGTAGCCTGCTTTGTGCTCAAAGCCCTTGGATCTGCAATTTTCTCCTCCACAACTAGAATGTGCTCCTCTTCTTTTGGATTTGGAGCAGCTTCTCCTTCCTCCAATGTTTGAAGACAATCTTGCTCTTGATTGAACTCTTCCTCCAGCATGAAGTTTGTCAAGTCAAACTCTTCAATCTGCTGCTCTAGAGGACAAGTTGGGACTGCAAGATCTTCTTCTGAGCTTTCTTCCTTTATGCTGATTGTGCAACAAAATCAGTCCCTTCAACCACCATTTGTTCTGATCTGCTTCTTCTTTTTTCTCTTCTTCTGCTGCCAACCTTAGCCAACCTCTTCTGTAGGTTTAACCATCAAGGGGATCTTTGTCATCCCAAATTTGGCAGCCCAAACCCTCAAGTTGTCTGTCATTTCTTTTCTGTTGGGCTCCTCTTCTTGCTGTCCTTCATGGCCGATTTTTGCAATTTCTTCTTCCCCACATGGAATTGGGAATGCAAGAGGAGGGATGGGTTGTAACTCAATTGATTTGGAAATTTTTTGTGGTGGTAGAGGAGGTGAAACCTCTTGTTTCTTTGGAGGAGAGCGTATTTCTTTTAGCTCTTGTGGAGGGGATGACTGTTTGGAAGGAAAAAGGAAAGAAGAATTGAGGTGTGGTGGAAGACTGAGAGGTGGAGACATGGGATCAACATTTGGGACAGCAGATGGGGAGTTTAGAATTTGCAATTCCAAATGAGATGGTGCTGCTTGAGTAATGGGAAGAGAAAAACCAGATGATGGTGTAGAACTTACCCATTGACAAGGTTGTTCAACAACAAGTGTATAGGCCTCTATTTCTGTTGTCCATTGTGCAAGTTGGGGCAGCATCTTCATCATGAAGTCCAGCTTCTCCTGAGGGCTGAAGTGTCTTGGAAAAGGGCCTCCCCATGGACAAGGAGTCCTGCAACCAATTCTGAAAGCTCTCATTTGAGCTGTTGCTCTGGACTGCACCATCTTTACCTCCATCTTTTGGATTTTCTCCAACAGACCAGCATCTTGCATCTGATTGTCTTCATTATATGCATACTCTTGCTCTTGGAAAGCTCCATAGCCAAACTGATTTTGGCATTGCTGCTCATATGGGTATGCATGCTGATTTTGAATTTGTTCAAAATGCTGATTTGGAGGATTTAAAAAACATGTTGGAGGTGGGAAACATTGCTGCTGTTGTTGAAAATGTGAGTTCCATGATGGAAATGAAGTCATGATTGCACAACTTCATGGAATGGAAAAGAATGAAAGGGATGGAAAGAAGGATGGATGGGAATGGATGAAAAATAGGTCTGCAACTTCAGAAATGGGTTGCTGATCAGATGGAGTCGCCAGATGTGTTTGCAAGTGCCTCCAAAGGCTGAAATCTTCACAGGAACACACCAACCTGCAAAAGATGAAGTGGAAGACCTCTAAGGTCCCACCGGGCATGCCAAAACTGTTGATGCAAAATCACAGCACCCCTGGATGTTGATCAGATTTCTAGTTTGATCACTCTAGCATCCAGTGTGATTGCACAACATTGAATCCTTTCTTTGAGTGTGGGACTCGCAAAATGAGAAAGGAATCTCCAGAGAAGGCTGGTTCCTCTTCCTAAACTACCTGCCACAAGCTATTCCAGTGCAGGCAAGCTAATCTAATCCTAATCTAACCATGCCAAGGAGACAGAGAGAGAGAGAGAGAAAAGGGAAAAACAGAGCCTACACTAAAATGGTGATACACCAGAGAAGGAAAATGTTGAACATCTATCAAAACTGCCATGGAACAAGGAGAGGTGAGCGATGGGAAGGATGGACAGATGCATCACAGGCCCAAGGATAGATTTCACACAGAAAATGTCCCAAAACTCCATGAACACAGCTCCAACCCTGCAATGAACATTCAAACATGCACAAATACCTGCAATGAAGAGAGGCAAGAAGAAAACAAGTGAAAAACGAGCAAGGATGGACAGATGCATCACGAAACACGTTTTTGTTGCTCAGAAGTTTGCACAGAACATCATTTCAATAGTAAAAGGCAAAAAACACCATTACAGAGCAGGGGAGGAGGTTCGAACTCCATTTTCAACCCTGGAGAAGAAAAGAAGGGAGGGCAGAGCTGAAAAGATGAACCACACTTTGTTCAACCCTTAGAAAGAAGCCCCTCTTTACAATATATAGGAAGAATGAGAGAGGGAAGAGAGAGGAAAACATGAAGCTACCCCAACCACCTCTAGGTCACATTTAGTTTATCTCATTATGGCGGTGGGTGAGAACCCTGGCAAAAGCTGGCGAACTGTCTAGCAGAAAGAAGAATGCTGTCCCATGTTGCATTAAAACTGGTTGTTGAAACGTCAGTTCTGGCCATTACCACGCGCCAGAGACGTTTCTTGATTTTCTCTCTCCAAACTGAACCAAAATGCAAGATTGACCCCAAAATCATGTAGAGAATTTCACCAGCTTTCCATTGATATAAAGAACGTGAAAATCTGAGCTCTGGATCGAAAGTTATGGCGATCTGAAGATTTAGGGCAAAAAACAGGCCAAAACGGATTTTGAATTTTTTCCCACGCTCTGCCACTTGGATGACACGTGTCGGGCGCTGATTGGATGAGCAATTCTCTCTCCTTCCCTTTCCGTGGGTTTTCCTTTGAAAATTTTGACTTTTTATAACTTTGGAAAATTTTCCATTTTTTCCCCATGCGCCCCCGCCACTTGGGACACGTGGCGTGATCTGGTTGGAGGACAGGGGCGCGGGGTCATCCTTGTCTTTTAATTTTTTGGCCCAAGACTTTTGTCAAATTTTCCTAAGTCTTTCCCTGGCTCCGAACTCCCCCACCTTAGGACACGTGTCCTGTGTCTATTAGCTCGGGCCGACCCTTCAAACCTTGCCCTTTGAAATTTTTTGGCCAACACTTAGCAAATTTCCATTGCGCTTCCCCTTGTGACACGTGGCACGTTCTGATTCGTTGGCGGCTCTTCAGCTTTTCACGTCCCTCACGTACTTTTGGCCCGGATGTCCCAAACTGTCTGGGACAAATTTCTCTGAACCGCCCGATTCGGGCTTCCTTGTTCCTGTTTGCGGTGAAGACACGTGGCGAGATTCCATTCACTCTCGGCTCTTTCGGCTTTTCACGTCCCACGCGTACTTTTGGCCCAATGTCCCAAATGAAAGTCCTCTGTTTCGGCCGAACCGGCCGGTTCGCGTCCTCCACGTACTTTTGTCCCAACTGTCCCGGACTGCCTGGGACAAATATCTCCGAACCGCCCGAAATGGACTGACTTGCGCCAAACCGGCCGATCCGCGTCCTTCCGCGTACTTTTGTCCCAACTGTCCCAACTGCTGCGAAACAAGACTTAGGCAATTTTTTTTCAGCCAATTCGTTTTCGCGCCGACGTCCCAACTGCTGCGCAGACCACCTGGACTAGGACTTAGCCAATTTTCGATTTTTGTGCCCCAACGTCCCAACTGTCCCAGTTCAACCTGAACTGGACTAGGACTTAGCCCGATTTTCTTCATTTTTTCGGCCCCAAGCTTGGTTTTCTGCAATTTTCTTCCATTTTATCTAACCTGTTGGGATTCCTTCTTGGATGGGAGAGTTAGAAAGAAGCTGAGGGGGCCCCAAAAAACATGATTTTGGGCCTTGAATCAATCTATTGAGTTTGAAGTCCCTTCTCCCTTGAATAGATACTAAATGGATGCTTTAAAGTGCTTTAGGTGCCTTTTGAATGCAGTATTAGTTGATGGTAGTAATTCTTAGTGCTTGGTCCTTTATTTTGAAAACATAAATATGTATTTATATGATTCCCTTGTTTTAATTTCGTAATTGACAACTAGAAGGCCGACCCATAAGTGAAAAAGATGCCCAAAAGATAAAAGAGATCCACAAAGATTGAGTAAGGTGATTTAATAAAATATGAATATTTTATTAAAATCTAAATGCAAAGATCTGCTATAATTGATAAACAATGAAATATGAATGCTACACAATTTATTAATTTTAACTATGAAAGCATATGATAGGGGTAAGGAGCTTATCTTAATTTCTCTTATCTTGAAGTGAGTTTGGACTGGAAAATGTGATGAAGCTGAAGCACATACCATCGCAATGAACCACATAAAATGTACCACAGGTAGAAATTACTGGTCTGGGGCACCTAGAGAGGGACAAGGGCACCTACGGGCACCCTAGACATGTTTATGGGCTCCTGGGTCTATAGAAAAGGCCAGGATCTAGTTTCATCAGTGTTGCTAGGGCTTCAAACTTCTTCTCTTTTTGTCGCTACAAGGTCACACAATAATCGCCAGAGTTGTTGTAAACCTTCAATGAAGTAATGACCTATAAAACCCTCAAATACACATCAAATCCTAAAAAGAAAAGATGCAAAATGAGGGGTCAAACTATCCTTAGCTGTCACAATGGTGAACTTACAGCAAAACATTGTACTATATCTCAGACCCAATGTATTATAATGTGCTTGTATGTGTAATAGTGCTCCTAGGTCACCCTCACGTCAATGACACCGAGATACTAGGTGGTAGCTAGATAAAATGCAAATGTGTGGGGGGAATAAAATGAAATCCCCTTCCTATACAGTGTGTATGTAGAGTAATATGACCAAATACAGTCCCTTATTCTATGTAGATACCTAGCCCTTGATAAGACTTGTTCGCCCTTATAATAATATGTATGTTGTGTTTATATAGGGATCTCTTGCTTGAATTTTGACACTAATGACCCGACATGCCAATTAGTACCTCAGGATATGAGAGGAAAATAAAAAATGTTGACCTCAAATGTCAAAAATAAGATCAAACATAAAGAGGACACGAGAACCTAGGATGGACAGGAGTAACTAGACACTGTGTCCAATCTTGGGTGCTAGTATCTAGAGATAAGTGACGACAAATGAGAGAATACTGATAGACATGAATCCCTGTGACCTGGAAAGAACTAGATGTATGAATGACATGTGTGAAAGATAAAAGCAATAAAAACCAAAAGAAAAAATAGATGGAATATGGAATGGGTCACCAGTGAATACTTTTCTTGCACAAGATCCATATATAAAATAACATACTTGGTGGTATAGTAAATAATAGTAAGTGCATGATTTTTTGTCTACATTTGCCCCCACTTTATGTTGGTGAGAGAAAGCTCGGTAGCATAAAGTAGATAGAGATGCATACCTAAGATAATTCTGGAGAATCCCAGGTTATAGAAGTACATGCAGATGTGGTAGAAGTATGTGCCGAATGAGAACACATATCATGACGAACCATGGATCAAAGTGTCGATCCATGTGATGTAACGAGAGAGATGGGACCATTATGCGGAATAATAAATGAGATTGATGATTACGATGTTGAATGATTAGAGATTTTGATTTTGTCATTGATGGAGATGTGTTGGGGTAAGGAGTGATCAATTACTAACCCAATTGTGTGTTGGAAAAACTGAGGATTTGGGTGTCCTACCACCAGAGGAAGAGTGTAGGGAGAGAATTCTAGTGTTACCCTCCAACTTTAACTACATCCTTAAAAGGTATAGCCACTGCAAATAAACAAAGACTACATTTTTGTTGATTTGGATCTAGTTTGATTAATTGTGATAACCCATATAGGAGTAGTATAGGAAAGGAAATAATGTCTCATTTCCCCCCAATCCATTGGTGTCACTGTAATGTATTCCTTCCATGGTAGGTTATCTAGAAGCAGCTGCAAAATGTAAAGTAATTTCCCATGTTAGGTCATCTGGGAATGCAATGATGTAAATCCTAAGTTAGGTCATATGGGAGGACAAATACGCTATGTCGTGTCAATTTGATGAATGTGATTTTGCAAGGTGAAATTTGCATTGTCACTAGTTGAATGTGTTTGTTTGATTAATTGGTTACTCATGGAGAGATTTTACGCTTATGCCCCCAGGTTAGGTCAATAGGGGGAATCATTGGAAAGTGGTGTGAAATGATGTATGAAGATGAAAAATTAGAAATGTAGAGTGGTGGCATACTGGTGTAAGGGGAATTATAGGATGAACCTGATTATATGCCCCCCTTTCGGTGAAAGGGTGAGTGATGATGAGAATGGAAGTTGAACCGAAAGGAAGCATGTAATGATGTAATAGTGAATGTATGATAGATATCACAAAAGTGTGTGTATATCAAGGTGAAATGATGTTAAAGAGGAATATAATACTTTGAATGTGTATGATAATATAGTCGGTGGGAGTCTGAAGAGAACGACGCAAATGAGACAAGAAGTAGAGTACAGAATCCCAAGATATGATTAAAATCACGTGATGAGTATTAGTTTGGAGGATGGGTGTGAATAATGACTATAATTTTGTAAGTGATAGAAAGTGACTATAAATAGTAATGTGAAAAAGTGAATATGCAATTCATTTGTTTATTGCACAAGTGAGATTTAGAGCTTCAGGTGTATGAAGATGCCTCAAGTGAGAGCACCACGATTGAGTTGGTTCGAGATGGTGGAGGAAACTTTGATGTGACATCCGGTAGATGAGCTAGTTAGTGTGATTTTTTTTCTTGAAAAATGTGTTGATATTATTTATTTTTGATGAATTTTAACAAATTTTTATTTTTGAGTTTTTCGGTGTTTTAGACCTAGAAAAGAGCGGTGAAGGTGCTAATGACGTTTGGGACATAAGTGCCCATGTATGAGCATTAGGGTATAAGAAATATTTGGTTGTGCCCAAAGTGATGTGGATGTGAACATTGATGCTTTATGATGTTTATGAAGGTTTTTTTTACGTATATATGAGATTATAATGAAATTTTTGTTGTTGGTTTGTGTTTTGGCAGAGGGACATCCATTTGAGAGAGTTTTTTGGTGACCACCATTTGAGTATATTTCTAGGATTGTTGTTTTTTGATGATGAGTGGAATGCTCTAGACCATCCTGTTGGCTTCAGACACATAGCAAAGATGGGGGATGTGTCCCATAATATTCTTATGATCACAGCTATATACAAGAGATGGTATGCTAGACATGTGTACAAATTATGGTTTCGTATAGGGGAGAAATGATAGTTATGCCAGAGGATATGTATGTTGCATATTACAGTTTCCTATTCTTTGTTAGAGGATACAAGTGATGGACATGGATGGATGCCTCGAAATACATGAGGGACCTACTAGGCATGGTATTTTATATGGACACAAGTTGCATAACGGAGGTCCACATTATTTTGGACGTTATACTGAGGTTAGGAGTTCCACAATTGCAGATAATTTAATTTCCATTATTGATCACATTCATCATTAATTACACTTCGAGGGTGGTAGCGTATGCATCTTTTATAAGATGCATGATATTTGTATATCGCGTATTGACGAGGATAGGATCGATATATGCATGGGCATGATGTGTATTATCCCATTCTATATAGGTACTTGCATTTATTCACTCAGGAGGATTATGAGGTGGATGAGATAGGCACCACATTGTTCCACGTATGGGCATACGAGCATATTGGTATATTAAGGCCACTTGGGTAGAGCTCGCGAGGAGAGTTGGTGAGGATAGAGTATATTTGCTGAGCGAGATCGGTAGCCATGTGCAGGGTAGGAGGATGGATACATGAAACCTACTTTGTGATTAAACATTGAGTGGGGCTAAAGACTATGATATGGCATGACCATATTGAGATAATCAGCAGATGGCCAAAGGATGAAGTTGAGATACACTGTATTTTCTATGGAATATATAGCTGGAGGATCAGAGTTCCTAGGCATCATGGAGCTATATTTCAGGTAGAGCGCAGTATCACGATAGGTTTTGCATAACGCAAAATGTTCTCCACAAGAACTATATATATGGTTTAGATCCATGAGGGCATTAAGGAGGGCCAAAGGCTAGACCAGGGCCCATAATAGTGCATACTAGTCCCCCATGAGACAATATGGAGGCTGAGATGTGATGATACAACCAAGACAAGTGGATGACATGTGGGGTGTACTAAGGTTTCCTACAGTGGCATGGTGGGTAGTCACATCGATGGGTGTTATTAAATTATATAGTAGTCTTATGGACACGGTCGGGAGTACCACCATTGGGAGGAGGAGTAGAGGGTAAAGCACCTGTTCCTGATTGCATAGTGCAGTACCGGTAACGAAAGCAGGGCATGCATATTTATGTTGTATTACGAGATTTGTATTTTTACTAGTTCTCTTTAATTCAATTTATTGCATATATTTTCTAATGTGTTGATCTATGGTTGGAGGTGATGTGTATTGGTCAGTGATTGTGGACATGTTCATCCACACATTGACACAGAATGTGCCCACTAATCTACTCGTAGGTGGTGGTATGTAAAAGTGGGAGGATGCGATCTTGTGTGATCATGCGCACTTGTTTGATCTAATGGCGTTAGCAGTGACTACATGTACAATGTTACTGAGTGAGATGGATGTGGCATGAGAGGAGGCATAATGAGCTAGAGAGGCTATGGGTAGAGGTCCCTTAGCACAAGATGTATTTTTATGGTTTTTGGAGTTGCACCGTCATTTCGCGGAGTAGTCAATGGAGAACACACTATTGCATAGGTAGGTTGAGAGATATAGGGGCTGCGATCATCGACATAGGTTGAGTAGCAAAGCTTCTAGCTCTAGAGCTCTCGTAGTGGTAGATAGTGATAGAGATGATGAAATATGATATGTAGTGATGTATCAATGTATGAGGGCTTTCCCCCTAGTATTGACATTTTTTAACTATGATTTTGATCGATATTTATGTATATATGGACTATTGGCGTAGTTTTTTGTACTTGATATGTTATTGATTATGCGATGTGATGTTTTGGTATGCATATGTTAATGTATGATATGTCGATTATTGTTATATTCGATGTGTCATATTTTGATAATTTTTGTGCGATATGATTAGCAATGCATAGTTGTTGATGATGATCAATGGATAATGATGGTTAATGATGAGATAGTGTATATGCTTATAGATGATGCATGTAGTGTAATTGTGGTGTATAATATATAAATGATGAAAAAGTGTATTGTATGAATGATGAAGTAGGAATGAATAATGTGAAATAGTATGTGAATGAGATGGTTGTAATAGTGTAATGAAGCGTGTGTTAGTATGATGAAGCAGGGGGAGGAGAATAATGATGCCCCCCAGTGTATAGATGATAAGGTTCATTTATATAAGACCCCTCAGTAGTCAAGAATGAATCGTAAAGAAAAAGTGCATCTTTGGGAAGTGATATGAGAGTGCACGCTAGATAGACATGTCGATATAATGTGTAGCACAAAGATATGGTGAGGTTATAATTGTAACAGATCCCTCAATAGTCATGTAAGATCCAGAAGAACATGAATGTGTCATGGGGATAAGGTGATAGAAATCACCTACCAGAGACCAAACCGACGTGGAATGGTGGAAGTATGTCGAATGAAAGAAACATGAGTGTATGAGTCAAATTGAATGTCATGTGGAGTGGTTCCAATGATGAGTGATGTAGTGGTGGGATGTGTAGATGTTGAGGGCTATGGAAACCAATGTGTGGTAGCAATATGATGCATCGGATGAGATGGTGCAGTGGTGGATGGATGAGATGGAGAGTGCACATGAGTACTAACCTACGGTGGTGGATGTAATGAACTTACCACTAGATGAAGAAGAAAAATTCACTAGAGTAACATCATGCTTGTGTGGGAGTGTAGATATAGATCTCTCATGAGAGTGAGAGCTAAAGGAAATGACACCCTTGTCTTCTAATTATTGTAATCGATTATGAAGGGAACATCAATCATTATCACGATGGCCATTGATATGATGATAGTTACAATAAGGTAGATCACACTAGCATTGAAAGCGATGAGGAGGATGATGCTGATTTGAAGGTAAGTGAATCAAAAAATTGTCAAGAAAAACACAAAGGACATCATGAAGCCTAGTGTGATGAGAAACGTGTAATGGCTCATGTGAAGGAGATGCAAAATCTGGAGGTGGAGTTTGACATGGAAGAGGAGATGAATGAAGCTTATGTAATGGAGAATATTGAACTTTCTTACGAGGTGAAGGAGATGGAGATCTATGAGGATGCTCAATAGATGACAGTGGAGCAAAAGTAGATGATGCAACAATAGTAGCAATAGGAGCAAGCTTTATGACATGTGTAGGAATGAGATCTTGTTCTAATTCAATGACCTTATAGCACAAGAGTGTGAATGATTGGCAGTCTAAGTGAAGCCATGTTTCTAAGTCAATGGGCTGGAAGACTAACTCCTGCATAAAATCATTGAAACACAACATGTAATCAAGGATGTATTCTATTTTTCCTTGATGTAATCTAGGTAGACGATCATATGTTACTTTAGGGTGTTTTTTGAGTATAAAGCATTGAAGGAAGGTTTATTCCATATCTCGGTAGCTACTAAGAAATACGAAGAGTAATAGAATGTACCATTAGAGAGCGTAATCAACAAGACTATGGTGAAAGGATTTGAGAAACAATCGACTCATTAGAATATGAAGCCATAGCTATAGGATAATTCTTGAGATGTAAATATGGATTTCGAGTGTACCGTCAAAGCAGGAAATTTTTGGCAATAACAAAATCCCTAGGGAATGCTAGAATTGTGAATCCTATTTCAGTATAGGGTTGTCCATGTAAAGAATTATTAACGATAATAAGCATAATAGGATTTGCTTTCAAGTGTGAGAGATTGAACCTGATATTGAAATTGGCCAACAACATGCATGAGGGGATCAAATGTCATGTGAAGGGAATGACTTTATATGTGAGTAGTGTATTGAGTGGTATGGAGCTTGCCATTTTGAGTGATCATTGGGATGTCAAGAGAAGAAAGTAGAAGATGTCGATGTTTAGGGGACACTAGATATGGGTTTCAAGGAAGTAACAAACGATGAATCACATGGAGTATTGATAGAAGTATTAGGACTAGCATCGACAATCATTATTAGGAGATGAAGTGATGAGAAGGAGATGAATCATGCATGCTACTTGAAACAATCTCATAAGAAGATGAAAGCTGGAGAGGAAAAGTCACACTCAACAATATGTGAAGAAGTAGAATCATTGCTAGAGTGTGTGACTCACCAATATCAAGATAAAGATTTAGATGTAAGGATTTCATTAAGCGTATCATCAACATATAAAGGAGGAGGAGGATAACTAGTATACGATTTATCACTAGTAGCAACGTTTTAAGATATGCAAGGAGTATAAGATTCAACAATAGAATCAACATGACTAGTGCGAGAAATAACATCGTGCATATGTTTATTTTCATCATGATTTTATAGCTTAAGTCATTATCATCAGAGATTAAGCATAAAACTAAGATTAGAATCATTTAAAGTTCTCAACAGTAAATAGACAGAAGTTGGAGTAGTGGTTTTGACTGTAATAACAAGTTCTACAACCAAAAAAGCTCGCCGTATCAAAAACAACGCTAATAGTAGAATGATCAAAGCTAGTAGGCACATTGCATTCATGAGTTAAGAATTTCCTTTTAGTATCATCAAGAAAAAATAATGTTGCAATATAGAGCGGTAAGTTCATCTATGGTTGCTTCCTCATAGATAGGATTGATACTCACATGAGGCATGACTAGCTTATGAGGAGAAGAGCTATCCTTAGCCATTAGGATTTTAGTGGATCCTAGGGAAAGGAGTTCTAAGCTATAGGTCACCAAAATGATTTAATAAAATATGAATATTTTATTAAAATTTAAATGCAAAATCTGCTATAACTGATAAAGAATGAAATATGAATGCTACACAATTTATTAATTTTTACTATGAAAGGAGATGAGAGGGGTAAGGTACTTATCTTAATTTCACTTATCCTACAGTGATTATGGACTGGAAAATACGATGAAATAGAAGCTGAGACTGTCGTAATGAACCATATAAAAATTCAATAAAGGTAGAAATGACTGGAATGAGGTGCCTAGAGAAAGACAGGGGCACCATAGACCTATTTCTGGGTGTTTGGGTCTGTAGAAAAGGTCAGGATTTGGTTCCGACATTATCACTAGGTCTTCACACAATAATTGCCAGGGTTGTTATAAACTTGCAATGAAGTAATGAATTGCAAAACCCTCAAATAGACATCAAATACTAAAAATAAAAGATAAAAAATGAGGGGTAAGACTATCCTCAGCTATCACAATGGTGAAGTTATGACTAAGTGTTATACTAAATCTCAAACCCAATGTAGTTCTATTTACTTGTGTGTGTAATAGTGCTCCTAGGTTGCCCTCGCGTGAATGACACCAAGACAACAGGCATTAGATAGATAAAATGCAAATGTGTGGATGGAATAGAATGAACTCCCCTTCATATATAGTGTGTATGCAAAGTAATGTGCCTAAATGCAGTCCCTTGCTCTATGTATATAGCTAGCCCTTGATAATAATTTTCCACTCTTATAATAGTATGTATGTTGTGTTTATATAGGGATCTCTTTCTTGAATTTCGACACTAATGACCTGACATGCCAACTAGTACCTCAGGATATGAGAGGAAAACCCAAAAATACTGGCCTCAAATGTAAAAAATAAGATCAAACATAAAGATGAAATGGGCTCCCAAGATGGAGAAGAGCATATGGGTGCTGGTGTCTAATCCTGGGCGCTAGTGTCCAGAGATAAGTGATGACAAATGAGAGAAGATAGACAGACAACGATCCTTGTGACTTGACCAAAACTAGATGTACGAATGATAAGTATGAAAGATAAAAATAATAGAAACCAAAAGGACAAATGACTAGACTATGGAATGGGTCACTAGTGAATACTTTTCATACTCAAGATCCAAATATAACACAACATACTTGGCGATATAGTAAATAGTAGTAAGTGTGTGATTTTGTGTCTACATAAGGTAAGAAAGGGTCAAGGGTGCCTAGAGAGGACATGAGTGTCTGAGCGGTGTTGTCCTGGCTAGGCATTGGTTTTTGAAGCCATGAAAGATAAATAAGTAAAGTTTCAATTGTGCTGTAGGATGTGTAAAACCAAATAGAAAGCAAGAGACAAAGAAAAGAGGCCAAAGATAGTTTTCAACCACTAGTTTTCTTTCTTAGGAATCATATAAATTCTAGTATGCTTTTAGGACCTAAAAATGTACCCAAGTGCGTGATTTTGTTTCTAAAGTAACATATAATTCATACCTTGTTAATTGAGTCCCTATCCATTTGTGTAAGTATAATGTGCTAATATTGAATATGGTGTGGAAGGTATTTAGATATGGAGGAAATGTTTTGTGGGAAACTAATGGTGTGTCCCATGTATTTTAACTGCCCTCATGTGCCTAGCTAACTCAAAATATTGGATTTACATGGGCAATAAGTATTTCTTCCACCTAGGTTAAGGACTTCATAATGCAGGGTTGATGTCTAGGGTCTATATTGTTCCATAAGAAGAAACATTTCCCATTCTTTTCATATTCTTATTTATTCCAAGTATAAAAGCCTTAAAAAAATTGTGTTTTCATGTTGGGATAGTTTTGTAGATAGACATAGTAGGTGTGGAATGTGAAAAATAGATATCTCCTTATTCAGAAATTGCAAAGAGTTTATATAGAGGGTAACAATGTAGGGTATGTAAAAATTTTAGGCAAAAGAGAAGGGGTGGTATTCTCACCACGAAGGTTTGTTGTTTGGGAAAGAGGAAAGGAAAATGGAGAAGAAGGGAAATGCATATTATTTGTCCAAGGGTAGTGGGTGAGATTGATTTTTTTGTCAAGTCAATGGGTGGAAGCAACAAAGTGCTTAATGGGGGAGGATTCTTAGAAGGATGCCCCCATATTAATTTCTTCATAATTGTGGGAAATGGGTTGAGAGATCGAATTTCTTGGGAGAAAATTTGTAAAATATGAATATGTTAACATTTAAGGAAGGAAGGAATGTGTAGGGTTGTGAAATTTGGCCTTCATATACTATTCAAGGAGAATGCCATCTTGAAATTGTAAAGTATTTGATTAGAAAAGAAGGAAAGGTAGGTACATAAGGGCAGGTGGTAAGCAGTTGGAAGGTGGTGGGTACAACTTCCAAATGTTTCCTTTTGAATGTGATAACATTTTTGTTATGTGTCATTAGTGCGAGACTTATTTCAAGCATATATTTATCAATTTCGGGATCATTTCTCAAGATTTGACGTTGGGTAGAACATTTTGTACTTGAAAGGATGACTTATAGACAACATTGCAAGTGAGGGGTAAGAAACAATGTGTTTTTTAGAGACTTGCATACATAAAAATAAATAAAAGCATAAGATAACATTATTCACAGTATTCACATGAGTTAAATGTGATCTTAAAAGGGCCAAAATAAAAATTTGGTGAAAATTCAAGAGGGGCCAAGTTCAAAACCCAACCACACTGGTTACTTCTTGTAGAACTTTGTAGGAACACTTTTTAGTTGTAAGATCGAGTAATTACAGGAGAAGAAGGAAATTCATGAACATTCATTGATAATTTATCCCCTTCAAGAAATGGACATATGAATGAAAAGAAGATTTTATTTTTTGATTGAACTTTTTGTATTTTTTTTACAAATTTTTATGGCGTGAATTTTTTTAAGTGAACGAAATTTAATGAAGTAGATTAGGGGAAGACATAAACGTAAAGTCAAAAATAAAAAGGTGGGAATTATCATCATGGGGAAATGACACTATAGATAATAATTTCTTTGTTTATTAGTTTCCTCTTGAAAGAAAAACTTCGAAGATGATGATGCTATAAACAAATTATAATGTCAATCGTCAAACAAGAATTCTATCTCTTCTCCAATAACAAGATATAAATTATTATTATAAACAATATTCAATCTACCTAAGATAACTTTTCTTTAATAACATGATATATATTATGTATTATTACTTCCACACCAACGAAGTCGGGTAATAAATTTTCAATATTGGCGCTTAGCCAAATTTTTGCTCCATCATCCTTTACCTGCCTAAAAACATCCATGCACAAGAAATTCACCTAGCCTTGTAGAGGGTTTAATTATGCCTCCTCCTGAAAACAAAAAAAAACCTAAAGGGACCTAATATATGAAGTCGTTGGTTTCCTTCGTATATTTAGATTCAAGTTGAGATGCTTCACTGCCTTGTTGTTAGTAAAGAGAGTTGGTTAATATTTTATTTTGGATTGTTTGAATATGATAGAGGAGGGGAATGGGATTATGGTTTAGTTAATGGATGAATGTTCGACATTCAAAAAGGAGATTGTGGAAAAAGTTATGTGGATCCTGGAGCGAGAGATTTTTGGTGTCAACACTAATGCAATTTTTTCCCCAACTTCTTTGTCATTGTTTAGTGTTTGAGGGGATACTTCTCTACAAAGTGGCTCAACATCTTCATTGGAAATAAGTAGCACTCAGTGTCTAATGCATACAACGTCGATGCAAAGGCAACATGGTATCAATGTGTTTGTGAAGGCGACAACTGATTGGGTTATTAGATGGAATCTTCTAATGAGGAGCTTATTTTAGCTTCAGCAAGGTTGACAACATGACATCATGCCAGATGATTAGGCCTTTCGTTTCTCCATGAATCAAAAATGCACACGTGGATGGTGAATATTAGTTTAATTTTGCTAACATAGGCTATACGCTTTTCGGTGTAAAGAGATGAATGTGGATTTGAATCAAGATACTAAAAAGTACAAGTTGTCCTCGTAAATAATGTTAAATGTATATGTAATTTCTTTTCCCTAGGATCAAAAATGAAAATGTTTATTGAAAAAATTTAAAAATTTAAAAAATTACCAACATGAAGATCATCTTTCAACAAAATCCAGTTGCAACTGTACTTAAGCTCTCACAATTTCTTCAGTAGTTTTCACTTTTCTAACAATGCTTTGGTTTCATTGGGGTTCTGAATCTGCCCATATAACATGAAAATATTTTTATCAAATAAATATTAATGTTGCAAATGGCCTTACCCAGATGATTTTGAACAACATACAATGCCATCCAATGCCCTTCTCTATCTCAAAGCAATGTGTAGAGAGGGTCAGTTGAAAATTATGCTACATACTCTCTTTATCGTGAACAAACCTCATGTAGAATCTTCTACAAATATTTATTTACTGTAGTATTACATTACTGAGAAATCCCTTATAGAGGGTGAGCAAATATATTCACACCTTAATGCCAAGGGATTTACATTTTCAACAAATACATTACTACACAATACAATTGTCAACATGCATGAAAAATGTTGAAGTTTAGTGGATGCTTGCAACAGTCCTTGCAATCTAACAATGAAATGATTTCATGCCTATTGCCAAGCAGTCTATGTAGTATAACAATGAGCTCCTCTTCATCATGTGAATTTTTTCCATATTTATTATAACGACGAAGATCAATCAACTATCACAATATGCAACTCTTCTCGCACTGCTTCACCCCCGCAGAAGCTTTCATTAACGAAAGTTAAATTGGCTATATCTCAACTTATATAAAGGATGAGCATCACTAAAGGGTAGGTATGATTAATTACGCATGTTTTTTGGGGAAGGAATATGTAGACTATAAGAAAAATTTGTGATTTCCAATCAACATCTAGGGCATGCAATCAAAACTAACACAAAGTAGAATTAACATTTTGTAAGGAGAAATGTGAGAAGACACAACATACAAAAACATGGTAAGTAGATATAAATGGTCAAAATTTTGGTTGATTTGAAGAAGTTGTAATTCCAACTACTATATCTATTAAATCACAATTTACAACAATTTAGTCTTTGTGTACTTAAAAATCGTGACCTACAACGATTTCTACAAGACTTTTTAATCTCAAAAAGATTTTCACAACATTTGCAAATAGTTTGATGACATTTTTTATGTGTATACATTCCTACAAATCCACCATCATGATGAACTATAATATATTCACTCAAAAGGAAATTCTCATCAGCAATCCAAGCTCCGAGAATAAGGCATGCATATTTTGAGCAATAAGGAGATCTACCCAAACTAATTAGTTGTACTGACTTGATATGGACGCAACCCTGTCTATTGTGGGTAGAAACCAAAAATGGCCAAGCATGTAGAGCACAAAAGTGCTCGACTTCAATTTTTTTCTTTTGTCAAAATTCTGCTTTACACATTAGAGGTGGATTTTACACGTTACATGTGATTTTGATGATGATGCAAATGGTGACGTGAATTTTTTGAGT
Organism: Taxus chinensis; assembly: GCA_019776745.2. Taxonomy (NCBI): domain Eukaryota; kingdom Viridiplantae; phylum Streptophyta; class Pinopsida; order Cupressales; family Taxaceae; genus Taxus; species Taxus chinensis. The sequence continues at coordinate 765,710,649 of CM034146.1, read as the reverse complement.
GTAAGTAATTTTTAACCCTTAAGATGGTCGTTGATGTAGACAATATACACCATCAGATGGGAGGGGTATTTCCACCTGTGAAAACACCTTTCAGTGTAATTATTCTAGTTTAGATATTATGGGAACCAGATTAATTTTATGTAAGTTTTTAAACAAAAAGTAAGGAAGACGTCGACAAACTGACTTAATTTAAGCATTTCCTTAAGAAGCTCACACTAGCTTGCTAAAAAAACATACCTATAGTTGTTAGGTATAATTACAATAAAAAACCAAACACATGTGCCCTTATAGGAACATTTAAAAAAGGATAGGAATATATAAGAAAGTAAAACTATATGAATGTACTTCTAAATGAAGTTTTAATACTGCTTATATGATACAATTATAGTTATCATCAAAATATCCTAATTCAGCACAACCCAAGATTACAGCCAGAAGACAAACTACAAAATTTTGAGACATAAAAACTATGGAAATGACGCCTTTTCTCCACCTAAACACTCATTTCCCTCTAAAACCCATCAAGCTTAGATGCCTTCATAAAATAAAACCACCATTTCCCACCCATGAAGAAGAGGCAGAGGATGATGACGAGCCACCTGAGCATCCGCTAGATTTGAACCAACCACTTTTTATTCCTCAACCTTTCGTTTAATTTAAAAATGACACAAATATCTTCCCTAAAACAAGAAAATGGATATGGCTTTGATCATAAACACAGACAATTTATAAATATAATACGATAGAAATCAGAGAGTAAAATATAATCTAAGCACACACACAAATTACCCTCACACGTCATTCACAAAACATATGCATTAAAAATCAATAATATTTTTTTTTTCTTCTGTCATAACAGGCATCACACGCCAAGTATTTCACCTGCCACTGCCAAGCCAATATGATGTTCAAAGACATGGATCTCTGCCGTTCATCTTCTGCAAGATCTCAACAATAACCACTCTTGTTAGCGATTAGGGAAATCTTTCAATTAGGGTTTTAACAATCATCAATGGATTTTTTGAGACACACCAATGGTGTTAGAAAAACAAACATTTTATTCTTTATGCCCCTGTAACAAGAGAAAAAGAGATAACCCACATACAGTTTAGGGTTTTATCACCAAAAATCTGGGAAAAAGAAGCCTCTTTAAAAAAATTATACAAGCTACATAGTTTCCTGCCTTTCCCACTTGGCTCCATATATGTGAGCGCAACCCATATCTCATTTTTTCAACCTCCAAGTGTGTGTAACACACCGGTTGCAAGTAGTCATGTTGAGATACTAGATGGAATATAACAATTGAGTTTCACAGTCATAAAATGTATCACTAACCTTAGAAGGATAAATAAATATAACTAGTATTAGAAAAAACAATTTAAGTGTTTCACTCGAAAATGCTTCGTTCCTTATAGAAACAGATAAGGTTAGGGTTAGGAGGAATACCTGTAGAATGTTGAGATGATGTGCGCGTACCGTAGAGAAAGATCAGGCTGACTGCGAAGAACTCCTTTTTGTCTTGGAAGGACTACCTGCAAATAAGAACACAAGACCACAAGATTTTGATTAGATAGTAAATGAGGGAACTGCCTTGGGCCCAGGAAATATGAAACTTCCTTTCGAAGGTGGTCAGTTCCCCTGCCGATATGAGTTAACACAAAATACTGTAAAATATCAATTAAATTGCTTGGCTGAACTGGGTAGGGGAAAGGCTGTTTTTCCTGGTTTTTGATCAAAGGAACCGATGCCGGTTACCTATAACCGATGGCGGTTACTGATAACCGATACCGGTGGGTTCTAGGATCTTCTGGGCTGGTTGTGGAGTTTGTAATGGCTGATTTTTGGATAGTTTTTGGGGAACGGGATGGTTAGAAACAAAAGAATGACAGCTAGAGGCAATGGTACGTTGGATAATGGATCCAGAAACGGATTTGGGAGGACTGTAATTCCAAAAGCATAAGAAATTTTATAATGGAGGACATGCAAGATGTAACTTACTGGTTTTTGACGAAGATGCCAGTTGATCTCCTTGGCTGCCAACTCTTCTGGTTTCTTCACTCGTCTCTGCTTGGTCAAGTGAAGTTCTGGACTCTGCTAATCGCTTTGGACTCTCCTTTGATTCAACAATCCTTCGACTGATCTCCAAAATGAAATTCCGATCCGTTGTTTTGGTTTGGGGAGCCCATTTACAGGGAACCAATGGCGGTTACGTAACCGACGGCGGTCGAGTAGGAACCGGCATCGGTTAGGAAAAAGTAGGCTATTTTTAGTAAAATAGCCCACCTTCCCTGCTTTTCTCCCGAGAGATCAGTTGCGGGCTTGGTCAAGTGGCTAGAAGGTCGGCTTTGGGTGCGAGTAAGGAGGCATTAGTTATGGATGTGAGTCTAGACCAAGTCATGGGTCCTAATTAGGTTAGTTTAGGGTTAGGGCTAAGTCATGGTGAGGTGGGCAAGTGAGGTGGCGGGTAAGGCGATGTGGATTTATCAATTATGAGGTAATTAATAAATAATTTTGTAAGGTTTAGGTGATGAGTTTAGGTTGCGAGATGAGATGTGGGTCACAAGGGATCGTAAGACACGAATTTGGTGTCTACATTAGCCCCTTATTGTCGTGTAGCTTGTTTTGTAAAGCTGCGCGGACAATAATATGAAGTGGTTTCCCCTGTTAAGGGTATAGGTAATCCCCCTCAAATCTGTCACAGATTGGGTGAACGGGAAATCAGGGATAGGGTTGATAAAGGGTATATGTTGTTGAGAGAATGGTAAGGTGTGGGGTAGGTCCAAGGAAGCATACACATGTTGAAATGCAATAGTATGACTAGGGTACATGATTTGACGAGCAAACCAGCGATGTATAGGCAAAGGTCGATAGTTTATCCAAACAAGGGTGATATAATCCTGGTATCCAAGGCATAGGAAGTAGCTCCAGGGTATATAACAGGTAAGGTACAAGAACGTTTAGGCATGTTCGGCAGTACCAAATGGTTGGTTTGGTTGAGATAAACGTCACGGTCTAGGTCTAGGCAAAGTTGGTCAACAGATCAAGTCAAGGACCCTAATCATGCTAAAACACGAACAGGTGAGCTCGATTGAACAAAAAGCTACATGATGGATGGATAAATTAAAACGGTGATTGTGGGTATGGTATGGTTAATTGGTGCAGCCTTAAGTCGGGCCAAATGGTTAGGTGCGGCCTTGGGTCGGGCCAAATGGGTTGGTTGCGGCCTTGGGTCGGGCCAAATGGTTTGGTTGCGGCCTTGGTTGTCGGGCCCAAATGGTTTGGTTGCGGCCTTGGGTCGGGCCAAATGGTTTGGTTGCGGCCTTGGGTCGGGCCAAATGGTTTGGTTGTGGCCTTGGGTCGGGCCAAATGGTAGGTTGAGGCCTTAGGGTCGGGCCGAATAGGTAAGTTGCGGCCTTGGGTCGGGCCAATTGGTAGGTTGAGGCCTTAGGTCGGGCCAATTGGTAGGTTGAGGCCTTGGGTCGGGCCAATTGGTAGGTTGAGGCCTTGGGTCGGGCCAATTGGTAGGTTGAGGCCTTAGGTCGGGCCGAATAGGTAAGTTGCGGCCTTGGGTCGGGCCAATTGGTAGGTTGAGGCCTTGGGTCGGGCCATTTGGTAGGTTGAGGCCTTAGGTCGGGCCGAATAGGTAAGTTGCGGCCTTGGGTCGGGCCAATTGGTAGGTTGAGGCCTTAGGTCGGGCCAATTGGTAGGTTGAGGCCTTAGGTCGGGCCGAATAGGTAAACAAATGGTGTTCAGGAAAGGTGGATATAGGCGATATGTGGTTAAAAAAGAGGCAAATGGTAAATAGGGGCAAAAAGATAAAATTGGGGGAAAGTTGGGATTAACACCGATGTCGATTCTACATGACCGATATCGGTTAAGGGACCGATACCGGTTTTTTAGGGCAAAAAGGAAACCGACATCGGTTAAGGTCGAAAAACCTATAAAAAGAAAAAATACGGCCTGTCATTGTCACTTTGGTTATTTGCAATCCAAATTAACTTGTCTGACGTGGAGAGTTGAGTTGGAGGGGTATTGAGTGAGGTGGAGCTGTTTGATTGGCGGAGAGAGTTGATAGTGGGCCCGAATAGTTGAGGAGGCCGCAGGTGATTGGCCGGGGACCCAGCAGATCAGGATTGGAGCCATGGCACAGGCAGGAGGAGCTGGAGGGGCTGGTCCCCTGGCACCTAACACCAATATCCCCTGAGCCTATACCTGCACCTGTGGCTGTGGTGCTGGTGGAGGTGCTGCCTGTGCCTGTACCTGCACCTGTGGCCGTGGTGGTATCTGGGGCTGTGGCTGTGCTGCTGCTGGTACGGCTGCCTGTACCTGTACCTGCACCTGTGGCTGTGCTGCTGGTGGTGGTGCTGCCTGTGCCTGTACCTGAGCCTAGGCTAGCTACCCCTGTAGGACCCCTATCTGTGCCTGTGCAGCAGCCAACTGTCCCTGTAATAGCTGCACCTGCCCCCGGAGCTGATCTCTCTCTGCAGTAACTACAGCTAAGTCTGGCTGCGCAGGCGGTACTATCCTCGCTGCTCTCTGCCCAGCCCACCAGACCCTATATGCTGCCATGCACCCGGCATCATCCACACCCTCACCTGCTGGTCTCTCCGCTACCCAGTCTGGATCCCAAGGCTGTGGTGCTGGCAGTAGGGCCTCTACATCATCCCTCCTGTACTGAGGGAAGGGAGGTGGCTCGTCCTGTGGCAGCCCCATCTGCCTGCGTACCCTCTCTAAGGGTATCCGCTCGTACTCTCCCGGCCTCCGTCCTGCTATCCAGAATGTATACTGGATCAGGCGCAGCTGTACGCGGGCTCCTCTGCCAGGCTGGTGACCTCTGTAGGGTCTCCATATAATGTCTACTGCTGTAAGGCCCTCTAACATATGTCTATAGTAGGCCACATCCCCACCTGCAACAACTGCTCGTGGCTGGCCCACGATCCCCAACCACCTCTGAAATCCATATCGATACATGACCTGTGGCCCTGGCTGCTGGGGTAGCCCTACCGGCCTGATGCATACGATGTGCTCGTATGCCCAACAGTGCAACAAAAATGTAGAACAAATACCAAATCACCTCCTCCGGCGATAGCCCCATAACTCCCTGTATAATTGCACCAGATACACTGGTGCCCATGCAAAACAGGTGTGCTCCTCCACCATCTCCAGTAGCACCCCCATCAATGCCCGTGGGAAGTGGACTCCCTCTGAATCCGGGAGGGCGAAGCAGGTGATCCCTATCATCATCAACACGGCAAGCCGTGTCTCATGTCTGTGTGCGCGGTACATGTCACCATATCCAATGCTCGCGCTATGATATGTAAGAAGCGCGGCTGCATCCCCAAAAACCTGCAGTATGCTATCCATGGCAGTCTCTGAATCTACCTGGAAAACGGCCTCTCCCTCGATCGGTAGCCGCAGGATGCGATACACATCCTCTAATGTGACCGTCATCTCCCCGGTCGGCAGATGGAACACATTGGCCGCCGGATCCCATCTCTCGATGAGGGCGACCATCAGGCTGTGATCTCTGTCTATCACTCTGTACCTCTGGACCCCGCCAAGTCCTACCTCGCGCATGATGGCCCAATGCGCCGCAGATATGTGTGGCCTCATCCGACTCAATAGTGGAGGCATCCTATCACGCATCGTCAACTGCTGACGTGTCTGCAAAACCAACCCACATTCTTAGACCCACTCTTTATTATAACACCTACTTTACCATCTAAACCCCCTTTTGTAACACCCAAAATCTAAACCCACACCTCACCTTTCTCCACCCCAAACTCTAAACCCAATCCCATCCCAACCCACCTTCACACCTAGACCCTAAACCCCTAAACCCTACACAACTAACTCAACCCACCCCAACTAACTCAACCCAACCCATTCAACCCCCCAACCCACAAAAACCTAGACCCTAAAACCCTAAACCCTACACAACTAACTCAACCCACCCCAACCAACTCAACCCAACCCATTCAACCCCCCAACCCACAAAAACCTAGACCCTAAATCCTAAACCCTACACAACTAACTCAACCCACCCCAACCAACTCAACCCAACCCATTCAACCCCCCAACCCACAAAAACCTCGTCCCTAAACCCCCAACTTACACCCTAAACCAACCCAATCCAACCTACACCCTAAACCAACCCAATCCAACCCCCACCCTAAACCAAACCAGATAAGGTTAGGGTTAGGAGGAATACCTGTAGAATGTCGAGATGATGTGCGCGTATCGTAGAGAAAGATCAGGCTGACTGCGAAGAACTCCTTTTTGTCTTGGAAGGACTGCCTGCAAATAAGAACACAAGACCACAAGATTTTGATTAGATAGTAAATGAGGGAACTGCCTTGGGCCCAGGAAATATGAAACTTCCTTTCGAAGGTGGTCAGTTCCCCTGCCGATATGAGTTAACACAAAATACTGTAAAATATCAATTAAATTGCTTGGCTGAACTGGGTAGGGGAAAGGCTGTTTTTCCTGGTTTTTGATCAAAGGAACCGATGCCGGTTACCTATAACCAATGGCGGTTACTGATAACCAATACCGGTGGGTTTTAGGATCTTCTGGGCTGGTTGTGGAGTTTGTAATGGCTGATTTTTGGATAGTTTTTGGGGAACGGGATGGTTAGAAACAAAAGAATGACAGCTAGAGGCAATGGTACGTTGGATAATGGATCCAGAAACGGATTTGGGAGGACTGTAATTCCAAAAGCATAAGAAATGTTATAATGGAGGACATGCAAGATGTAACTTACTGGTTTTTGACGAAGATGCCAGTTGATCTCCTTGGCTGCCAACTCTTCTGGTTTCTTCACTCGTCTCTGCTTGGTCAAGTGAAGTTCTGGACTCTGCTAATCGCTTTGGACTCTCCTTTGATTCAACAATCCTTCGACTGATCTCCAAAATGAAATTCCTATCCGTTGTTTTGGTTTGGGGAGCCCATTTACAGGGAACCGATGGCGGTTACGTAACCGACGGCGGTCGAGTAGGAACCGGCATCGGTTAGGAAAAAGTAGGCTATTTTTAGTAAAATAGCCCACCTTCCCTGCTTTTCTCCCGAGAGATCAGTTGCGGGCTTGGTCAAGTGGCTAGAAGGTCGGCTTTGGGTGCGAGTAAGGAGGCATTAGTTATGGATGTGAGTCTAGACCAAGTCATGGGTCCTAATTAGGTTAGTTTAGGGTTAGGGCTAAGTCATGGTGAGGTGGGCAAGTGAGGTGGCGGGTAAGGCGATGTGGATTTATCAATTATGAGGTAATTAATAAATAATTGTGTAAGGTTTAGGTGATGAGTTTAGGTTGCGAGATGAGATGTGGGTCACAAGGGATCGTAAGACACGAATTTGGTGTCTACATTAGCCCCTTATTGTCGTGTAGCTTGTTTTGTAAAGCTGCGCGGACAATAATATGAAGTGGTTTCCCCTGTTAAGGGTATAGGTAATCCCCCTCAAATCTGTCACAGATTGGGTGAACGGGAAATCAGGGATAGGGTTGATAAAGGGTATATGTTGTTGAGAGAATGGTAAGGTGTGGGGTAGGTCCAAGGAAGCATACACATGTTGAAATGCAATAGTATGACTAGGGTACATGATTTGACGAGCAAACCAGCGATGTATAGGCAAAGGTCGATAGTTTATCCAAACAAGGGTGATATAATCCTGGTATCCAAGGCATAGGAAGTAGCTCCAGGGTATATAACAGGTAAGGTACAAGAACGTTTAGGCATGTTCGGCAAGTACCAAATGGTTGGTTTGGTTGAGATAAACGTCACGGTCTAGGTCTAGGCAAAGTTGGTCAACAGATCAAGTCAAGGACCCTAATCATGCTAAAACACGAACAGGTGAGCTCGATTGAACAAAAAGCTACATGATGGATGGATAAATTAAAACGGTGTGATTGTGGGTATGGTATGGTTAATTGGTGCAGCCTTAAGTCGGGCCAAATGGTTAGGTGCGGCCTTGGGTCGGGCCAAATGGGTTGGTTGCGGCCTTGGGTCGGGCCAAATGGTTTGGTTGCGGCCTTGGGTCGGGCCAAATGGTTTGGTTGCGGCCTTGGGTCGGGCCAAATGGTTTGGTTGCGGCCTTGGGTCGGGCCAAATGGTTTGGTTGTGGCCTTAGGTCGGGCCGAATAGGTAAGTTGCGGCCTTGGGTCGGGCCAATTGGTAGGTTGAGGCCTTGGGTCGGGCCAATTGGTAGGTTGAGGCCTTGGGTCGGGCCAATTGGTAGGTTGAGGCCTTAGGTCGGGCCGAATAGGTAAGTTGCGGCCTTGGGTCGGGCCAATTGGTAGGTTGAGGCCTTGGGTCGGGCCAATTGGTAGGTTGAGGCCTTAGGTCGGGCCGAATAGGTAAGTTACGGCCTTGGGTCGGGCCAAAGTGGTAGGTTGAGGCCTTGGGTCGGGCCAATTGGTAGGTTGAGGCCTTGGGTCGGGCCGAATGGTAGGTTAAGGCCGTAGGTCAGGCTGGTCAAGTGAACAAATGTTGTGCAGCAAAGGTGGACAGAGGCGATATTGGTGAAAAAGAGGCAAGGAGTAAAGAAGGGCAAAGAATGGGGTGAAAGTTGGGTATCGAACCGATGTTGATTCTGCATGACTGATATCGGTTAAGGGACCGATACCGGTTTCTTAGGGCAAAAAATGAAACCGACATCGGTTAAGGTCGAAAAACCTATAAAAAGAAAAATACGGCCTGTCATTGTCACTTTTGTTATTTGCAATCCAAATTGACTTGTCTGACGTGGAGAGTTGATTTGGAGGGGTTATTGAGTGAGGTGGAGCTATTTGATTGGCGGAGAGAGTTGATAGTGGGCCCGATTGAGGAGTCAGCAGGTGATTGGCCGGGGGACCCAACAGATCAGGATTGGAGCCATGGCAACAGGCAGGAGGAGCTGGAGGGGCTGGACCAGCTGGACCGCCACCACCCATCCCACCACGACGACGTGTCGTCGTACGGTAGGTTCTAAACTCGTGATTTATGCATTGAAATGGTTATTAGGCTAAATGGGGGGGTCGGGTAGGAATTTGTATTTTGTAGGAAATAAGGGAGTAAATGGAGGTAATTTGAAAAACTGAGAGGGTAGAGAGTTAAAATAGGGTAATGCGGCTAGGTGAGTAAAATTGGAGGGCTTTGGGCGGGTAATGGGTAGAAATAGGAAAAAATGGGTTTTGGGGGCCGCGCGGGGGGTTCGGCTCGGGCAGAGGAGACAGTGACCGATGTCGGTCACTAGGCGACCGGCATCGGTCGCAAAAGTATAGGGTGAGGTTGAAATGGGGGGACCGGCATCGGTCGCGTATCGGCCGGTATCGGTGGGGAAGGGATGGGTTGAGGGTGGAGTTGGGATGGGATTTAGGGTTTATGGTTTAGGTTTGAAGGTGGGTTGGGTGGCTTGTTGGGGTGTGGTTGGAGTGGGGTTGGGTGTTTGGGTTTGGGATGGGGTTTAGGGTTTAGGGTTTTAGGTGTTGAAGGTGGGTTGGGTGGCTTGTTGGGGTGTGGTTGGAGTGGGGTTGGGTGTTTGGGTTTGGGATGGGGTTTAGGGTTTAGGGTTTAGGTTTGAAGGTGGGTTGGGTGGCTTGTTGGGGTGTGGTTGGGTGTGAGTGGGGGTTGGGTGGATTGTTTTTGGGTTGGGTGGATTGTTTTTGGGTTGTGGGTGGGAGTGGGAGTGGGGTGGAGAAGGGGTAAGTGTGGGGTTAGATTTTGGGCTTACAAAAGGGGGTTTAGATGGTAAAGTAGATGTTATAATAAAGAGTAGGTCTAAGAATGTGGGTTGGTTTTGCAGGCACGTCAGCAGTTGACAATGCGTGATAGGATGCCTCCACTATTGAGTCGGATGAGGCCACACGTATCTGCGGCGCATTGGGCCATCATGCACGAGGTGGGACTCGGCGGGGTCCAGAGGTACAGAACGATAGAGAGGGATCACAGCCTGATGGTCGCCCTCATCGAGAGATGGGATCCGGCGGCCAATGTGTTCCATTTGCCGACCGGAGAGATGACTGTCACATTAGAGGATGTGTATCGCATCCTGCGGCTACCGATCGAGGGAGAGGCAGTCTTCCAGGTAGATTCAGAGACTGCGATGGACAGCATACTGCAGGTTTTTGGGGATGCAGCCGCGCTACTGACCTACCATAGCGCGAGTATCGGGTACGGTGACATGTACCGTGCGCATCGTCACGAGACACGACTGGCGGTGTTGATGATGGTTGGGATCACCTGCTTTGCCCTCCCGGACTCAGAGGGGGGCCGCTTCCCACGAGCATTGATGGGGGTACTGCTGGAGATGGTGGAGGAGCACACCTGTTATACCTGGGCACCAGTATATCTGGTGCAATTATACAGGGAGTTATGGGGCTATCGCCGGAGGAGGCGATTTGGTATTTGTTCGACATTTTTGTTGCACTGTTGGGCATACGAGCACATCGTATGCATCAGGCCAGTAGGGCTACCCCAGCAGCCAGGGCCACAGGTCGTTATTACCGATATGGCTTTTAGAGGTGGTTAGGGGTCGTGGGCCAGCCACGAGCAGTTGTTGCAGGTCGGGATGTCGCCTATTATAGACACTTGCTAGAGGGCCTTACAGCAGTAGACATTGTATGGAGACCCTACAGAGGTCATCAGCCTGGCAGAGGAGCCCGCGTACAGCTTGCACCTGATCCAGTATACATTCTGGATAGCAGGACGGAGGCCGGGAGAGTACGAGCGGATTTACCCCTAGAGAGGGTACGCAGGCAGATGGGGCTACGACAGGACGAGCCACCTCCCCTCCCTCAGTACAGGAGGGTATGATGTAGAGGCCCCACTGCCAGTGCCACAGCCTTTTGATCCAGACTGGGTCTAGCGGAGGAGGACCAGCAGGTGAGGGTTGTGGTGATGCGGGTGCACGGGAGGCATACAGGGTGTGGCTGGGCTGGGCGAGAGGTAGCGAGGATAGTACCGCCTGCGCAGCCAGACTTGGCTGCATTATAGGAGAGAGGGATCAGCTCAGAGGTCAGGTGCAGCTCTTACAAGGGCAGCTAGCTGTGCGTAGGCACAGTTAGGGGCCTTACAGGGGCAGCTAGCCCCAGGCTCAGGCCACCGGCACAGGTAGCACCCACCACCAGCACCACAGTCACAGGTGCAGGTACAGGCACAGGCCGCACCACCACCAGCACCACCATCCACAGGGTGCAGGTACAGGCAGTAGCACCGCGGCCACAGGTGCAGGTACAGGCTCAGGGGGTTTTGGTGTTGGGTGCCAGGGGACCAGCCCCAGCTCCTTCAGTGGCGCGAGATCGCTATATGGAGGTTAGAGCATAGGCCCGATATTATCAGGATATTCTTGACAGTACCGGAGTCGAGTATCAGGCGTATGCAGCGCATAGGGCAGAGACCTCGCACAGCCAGAGATCTCAGGGAGGGGCAGCCACAGCTGGCGTGTCCGTGACGGGCAGGAGGCGAGAGGCACCACAGGGACCAGCGGGGAGAGGTGCCGAGGGCGGTGGGGAGAGCCGATAGATCCCCGACATGGTTTTGTATAGGGACACGGGCACCGGTCGGCGAACCGGTTGTATTGATAGAGGCCTGCGTGCCGACACTTATTCATTGCATTGATTCATTTATTTATTATATACCGGCCTGCGAGCCGAGTACAGGTTGTACATTTGATACCGGCCTGCGAGCCGAGTATATTTTTGATATGAGAGACCGGCCTGCGAGCCGAGTCGAGATTTTTGGTAGGTATTGCGGCCTGCATGCCGGCTTTGGTATATATGAGATCACAGAGGCCCCGATTGTAGGGCACATTGTATTTTGAAAACTGGTATATATATATAGAGACGATGTTTTGATCCTCGTGCAGTATTCAAATGTGTTTAAATATTTTGTTAATGGTTGGTAATATGTAATGTATGATAAGTTTTAGTTGATATGTTGATAGATGGATGATGTTGATGTTTTTGTTTTTGTGTTGTACGTATGTCATGAACGATATGTGATGTGATGAATTGTTAGTTTTGTGACATTGTGATATATGTAACTGATGAATGGGATCCAAATGATGTAGAGATTGATAGTTTCCTGATATTCGTAGTTGATGGTTGTGTATTTGTATAAATGATGTTTAATGAAATTATAATGCTATGTGTGGTGGATGAACAAATGTGGTAAATTCTGTTGTTTATGCAGGCAAAGAGGCGGGCGCGACAAAAATTTAGATGAGAAATGAGAAAAGAACAACCTATTTCAAAAGGCAGGTGTTGTAACCAGTATCGGTTTGGGTAATCGATGTCGGTAGTTATATGACCGATATCGGTTATATGACCGATACCGGTTATTTAGGTATGAGCTTTTCTAAAAATAGAAAAGCTAGGGTGGCAACTTCAGTTTTTATTTTAGAGCCATGCAAGAGGTTAAATACGCGAACGCGACGCTTTTTGACGACTGAGACAGGTATTTGCATGAGAGATTTGGGTGAGAAGGAGGAAAGAGACAAGGAAAGTGAATGTGATCCGAGATTTAGAAGGCAGAAAGACAAAGTTAAAAGGGTGGTGATCATGGCAAAACGAGGAGAAGCATCCAGCAGGAAAGGACAGGAGGGCAGACAAGGGCCACCTCAAGCTGCTTGCAACCCAAGAGGTATCATTTTGTTTGTGATTTAACTACTGCATGTTTTGTGAATAAGATGGGGGAGAGTAGGTGGTAGGTAGATATGAGAAAGAAACATGATAACAAGGGTTGCAAGTGAGGTAAGTGTTACAGGGTAGGCAATCAGGGGTTGGTAGGTATGTTTGTATGTATAAAAAGGAATAACGAGAAAATTATTGTCGTAGGTGGTTGTTTTTTTTTTTTGGGAAGGTGTATATAATGACAGTGACTGGTAGCGGTTAGGGAGAACCGGTATCGGTTACTAACCGATATCGGTTATGTATAACCGGTACCGGTTACTGGAGGAATTTCTAGAATGTTTTGAAAAATCCCTGACGGACTTGAATGGTTGTTTGTCGTTTTTTGGCGTATGCAGGCAGAGACAGGGTTGAGGATGAATGATAGCGTGCCAGCGTTGTTGTCACGAATCCGAGCGGATGTAACACCAGCGGAATGGACATTGATAAATCGTTTGGGGTTAAGTGGAATCCGTTATTATTCACGAATCGCACGAACCATGGTATGTTACAGGCGCTGATTGAGAGATGGAATCCCGAGACAAATACCTTCTATCTGCCAACAGGTGAAATGACAGTAACATTGGAAGATGTGTTTCGGATTTTTGAGACTTCCCTATTACAGGAGAGCCAGTATATCAGGCACTACCTAGTGCGGCACGGGGAGAGATAACAGCAGTATTTGGTCCATACGCATGAGATTTGACACAGCGAGGTTTATCGTTTACATATGGGGTAATGTATGCAGCACACCCTGAGGAGACAAGGTTAGTAGTGATATTAATGATAGCAGTAGGGTATTATGCATTACTGAGGGCGGAAGGGGAAGATTTCCAAAGGCATTGATGTGTGTTATCTGGGAGATGATAGAAAGGAATGTGACTTTTGCATGGGCACCTGCGTATTTGGCGGAGCTATCCAGGGGTTTATGGGCTTGTAGGTGAAATCACAGAACGACACTGGATAGTTCATACTTATTACACTGTTGGGCCTATGAGCACATTGTTTGTGTGCGACCAATAGGCCGATCCATCCAGGCAGGAGAGACCAGAGTACAGAGGTGGGATTCAGACGATGGGTCCAGGACAGAACAAGAGGCCAGATCCCAGGCCGTGACAGGTGATATTGAGTATTACAGGCAGGTATGGGAGAGAGTGACGGTTGCGGATATCTGTTGGAGGCCATACGGAAACTATATGGTAACCGAAATCATAGCTGAGGAGTTGGAGAGTGTTGAGCGATTGAGGTGGATCGCGGGGCACAGGCCAGGTGAATATGAGAGGATTCCTATAGATCGCGTGCGGTGACAATTTGGATTTGTTGCAGGATATACCCCTGGCGTATAGACCATATAGGAGGATCGACGCACGACGGCAGCATTCTCACCTCACGGCCAACACCCCCTCCAGAAGGGCCTGAAGAGGTAGCAGCCGCCGATCGTAGGGTAATGGATGCTGGGGAATGACAGAGGCCTATATATTATGGTGGGTAGCAGAACTGCGACGGTGTGCGTGAGCGCCCTGACATAGCGGTGATTACAAGCAGAGAGGGATTGTCTGCAGCGTTTGGTTCAGCAGCTCCAAACGCAGGTGAATGAGACAAGAGGATTGTTAGTGGTTGCGGAGTCACGGGCGGGGGAGACTAGAGGCTGAAGTCCTCCATGCGAGAGGGCGTATTCGTATGTTACAGGAGAGATTGGCAGATCAGTGGGCGGTACCAATAGCCGTGGTACCTTTGAGGACAGAGAGGCCCGGCGAGAGGGACGACGATCATGATCATCGCCTAGTTCGGGATGAGGCGTGAGGGTCTGAGTAAATGTTAGCAAGGTATAAGAATAAAATAGGATGCCGACCTGCGTGTCGATGATAGAGAAGATGTATTTTGTTTAACATCTAATAAAACTGAATATGTATGTTGATTTAAGTTACAATAATAATAAGATTGTTTTGTGTGTTTGATTTTCGGTGTTTTGAAAAGGGAAAGAGGACTGGATTGATTAAATAGAAATACACAAAAATATTTATATTTCACCACACAGGATAGGTTATGGTAGGGGATTGGTCGAGCTAACCTTGGGAGACCCCATGTCTCTAAAGTTGCTGCCTACATAGCCCATTGCACCAAGCAAGGAGGGCCTCAGACCGATGTAGTTCTCCCTTAGGATCAGGGAGGGTGAATTTAGGCAATTTGGTATGGTTTAGGCAATTGGTCGTTTGGTAAAAATTTGATGTTGGTAGGGTAATGTTGTTGGTGCTGGTAGGATAATGTTGTTGGTGTAGGTATAGGTAAAGCAAAGGTTAGCATACCCAAGTAGGAGGGAATAGTGTCCTGATTAAGATCAACACACAATCCTAGATGTGAGGCAAAGCGGGGAAAGAGTGTGTTCCGTAGGTGAAAAGAGCTAAACGACTAACCACACAACGTAGAACGAGCCTGAAGCCCTAAGTGCCGTGCATAGACGAGAAGTCCATAGTTGAAAAGAGTTGTATGATCATCCCAATATATCAGGGTGTGTACGTTACGTCCCTGAGTTGAAACAAATGGTTAGGTGATGTGGGATGATATAGCTGAGGTACAAAGACTTGTTACAACGAAAGAGAACCTACCCTAAATAGACAAGTCCATGACCCAAAAGTTCTTTTGAATGAGGCTTTTTTATTTTATTGAATGTATAGACTGATCGATGCGGGAAGTCTACAAGGGATATTGATTATTTTATTCTTGAGGTCTTCACGAAGCTGATCAATGCGAGAAGCTTCTGATAAAGGCTGACTGTGTATAGCTGTCCTTCGGGGAACAGTCTATTTTATAGTAGCAGATATGATTTTAGTGCATAGCTGTCCTTCGGGGGAGTAGTCTATTTATAGTAGCAGCAATAGTTTGGCATATAGCTGTCCTTCGAGGGAGCAGTCTATATTTAATTTAGATGACTAGATATCTTCATTTGGCGTGAAGCATCTAGTTTAGTAGGAAGTTTGACTCAAGAAAATCCCTTAAGAATAACGGCTTATTTTAATACTTTGAAGTCATGGACTAGACTAAAGAAGGGAAGCATCATCAAGGGGAGTGCGAAGTGATTTTGATTTTATTCGGAGATATAGAAAACAAAGCGTATGTAGCGGTAACTTGAGCTCAAGGACGAGCAGTAGGTAGATAAGAAGTGATATAACACTAGATTCAACAGTAGAATGGTCGAAGATGCAAGGCATTCAGGGGTTCAGGCTCAGGTTTTACCATTAAGCGAAGCTAAACGATAAGTACCAGATCCATAGGTATGAGTGATTATATAAGGCCCAATCCAATTGGGAGCAAATTTTCCACGTTTGCTCTTTTCTAGTTTGGTTACATGTTGATTCTCTTTGAGAACAAGATCACCAACCTTAAAGGTACGCTCATGAAGTCACTTATCATAAGCACGTTTGATGCGTTTTTGATAGATTTGAAGGTGATCAAGAGCTGTAAGACGGCGTTTTCATCAAGAAGCTCCAATTGGGCTAACCGCTCTTGGCGGAAATCATCGTTGGTGAGAATATCCTGAAGAGATATTCTAAGGGAGGGTATTATTTGTATTTCGAGAGGCAAAACAGCCTCGGTGCCGTATACCAAAGAAAAAGGTGTGGCATTAGTAGAAGTACGAATGCTAGTACGATAAGCCCAAAGGGCAAAGGGAATGTGATCATGCCAATTTCTTCCAGATTCATTGACAACTTTCATGAGGATTTTGGTTAGTGTTTTATTAGAAGACTCGGCTTGCCCATTGGCTTGTGGATAGTAAGGTGATGAGAAACTAAGTTTGATACCAAAGTTGTCACAAAGGTCTCGCAACAACTTGTTTTTGAAAGATTTTCCATTATCTGTTATCAGGCGGTGAGGAACACCAAAAACGACAGATAATGTGGTGGTTAATGAACTCGACAATTTTTTCTTTTTTTGATTGAAATGAGTGGAATAGCCTCCACCCATTTTGTGTAATATTCGGTCACTGTGAGTATCTAACGGTGACGTTGTGAAGAGGTTGGGTGAATCTCACCAATAAGGTCTAAACCCCACTGTGAGAAAAGGCCAAAGATCTCGAGCGATCTGGAGCGGGTGGCTAGGAGTATGTAAGGTTGGCATGTTGCTGACACATAACACAACGCTTAACATATTCGTAGCAGTCGTTATTGAGAGTAGGCCAATAATAAACCAAGGCGAAGGATTCGTTTGGCCACGGCAAGGCCGCTAAAATGTCCACCACAAATACCGTCATGGACCTGTTGGATGGTATGAGTGGCCTCCATGCCAGTTAGACAGCGAGGAGAGATACCATCAAAGCCACGTTTATAGAGGAGTCCCCCCATGACAACATAACGCGAAACACTTTTAAGAAAAGCACGTTTGCCGTTACTAGTAAGATCAGGTGGGAGGACAGAGATTGTAAGGTAGTCGTGAAAATTGGTGGTACAGGTATCCTGTGAATTAGTAGACACAGTATTTATCATACAAACTATACGGGGGTTGAATAGGATGGGGCAAAAAGTTGTTGGACCACGACGAATAATTCAGAGTCAGTTGGCGCGGCGGGAATTTGCGAGGCTAAGCACGCCATAGTATCCGCAAATTTGTTAGTGGAGCGGGAATGGTTGGTATAGAATAGTGGGTAAATAAAGCTAGAAGTGATTCTACATAGTGTTTGTATTTTTGAAGTTCCTCGTTTTTTTGCATTGGTAGACGCCCATAACTTGATTGACTACCAATTGAGAGTCGCCAAAAATGTTGATAGATTTGATACCTAAGTGTAACGCAACGTGGAGACCCAGAACAAGGGCCTCGTATTCTGCTGTATTATTAGTGCAAGGAAATCAAGTCGAATGAAAGAGGCATAGGTTCAGCGTTGAGAGGAATGAGAACAACGCCAGCTCCTCCACCGCGCTGGCATTTAGATCCATCGAAGAAGAGGGTCATTGGGTACGACTCCTCCGTGAGGGAAAGAGTAGCGATGAGTTCGTCGGGAAATGTGAAATTGGTAAATTGTTCCCCCGGTACAGGAGCGTCCGCAAGTTGGTCTGCGATGGTTTGTCCTTTGATTGATTTCTGGTGGATAAACTCAGGTCGAGGTCGGCGAGAAGCATGAGCCATCTAGCAATGCGTTGGTTCAGATGAGGTTTGGCGTACATGTAATGGATGGGGTCTGTATTGGTGATGACGAAAGTCTTGTGATTTAGAAGGTAGTGTCGGAGTTTGGTGGCAACGAATGATAGGGCAAGGCACAATTTTCTACATGTGTGTACCTAGTCTCATAGTCCACCAAAGTACGACTTATATAATAAACGGCTTGTTCGTGATTCTCAGAGTCACGATGTGCAAGCATGGCTCCTACAGCGTGGTCGGTGGCGGAAAGGTAAAGGTAGAAAGGGCGGTTGTCTTGGGGTGGGATAAGCACGGGTGGCTGTAAGAGATAAGCTTTGAGAGCTTCGAAGGCTTGGTGACATTCTTCGCTCCATTGGAATGCAATATCCTTTTTAAGGAGGTGATGGAAAGGTTGACACCGATCCGAGAGTTGGGAGATGAAACGTCGGATAGATTGGAGCTTACCTTGTAAACTACGCAGTTGTTTGAGATTTTTGGGTGGGGGCATTTCTAGGATAGCTTTGACTTTCGATGGATCGACCTCAATGCCACGCAAAGAGACGATAAAGCCAAGAAGTTTTCCCGAAAGACACCAACACCAAAGACACATTTCTTCGGTTGAAGGCGGACAGAATATTGTAACAGGTGATCAAAAATAATGGTTAAAACATCGAGATGTTCACTACGATGTTTAGACTTGCCAAGAAGATCGTCGACATAGTCTTCAAGGATAGTGTGCATAATGTCATGAAAAATGTAGGTCATAGCCCGCTGATAGGTAGCACCAGCATTCTTAAGGCCAAATGGCATGACACGATAACAAAAGGTTCCCCAAGGAGTTATGAAGGCAGTTTTGTGTTGATCGGCAGGGGCGACCAAAATTTGGTTGTATCCTGAAAAGCCATCCATGAGAGAAAGCATTTCATGACCCGCAGTGAGATCAACAAGTTGATCAATACTTGGGAGGGGAAGTCATCCTTAGGGCAAGCGAGGTTAAGATCTCGGAAATCCGTGCATATCCGAAGTCCCCCCGTCGCTTTCGTGACAGGTACGATGTTAGAAATCCATTGAGGATAGTCAATAGGCAAAATGAAGGAAACAGAAAGGAGTCGTTGGAGTTCCTCTTTGACCAAGAGAGCAATGCGTGGATGCATTTTTTCTCAATTTCTGTTTGACTGGTTTGGAATCGGGTTTAGGGTGATGTTATGGACAGCAATGGTAGGATCAATTCCTGGCATGTCAGCGTAAGACCATGCGAACGCTTGGTTGCGAGCACAGAGAAAGGTAGTAAAAGGCGGCTTGTTCTGATGTGTTAAGGGATTGTCCAATCTTCACTATGTGAGGATCTTCCTCCGTGTGGATGTTGATTTCTATAGTAGATTCATTCAGCATAGTTTGGGTTTCAGATGGTAGGGCGCGTTGAATATAAGAATCATCCGCACCCAGGTAAGTGAGTATGGAGTCATCATCCTGGCATTCAACAACATTAATCAAAGGCGAATCCTCTTCGATCATGTCTGGATACAGAAGGGAAGAGAAGATGGGTCCTCATTATCGCGTTGATAAGTGAGAGGACCTATGAAGATAGCATTTATGAAAAAAAAAAAAAAAGTTAGGAGGGATAGATTCAGGGTCCATTGATTCTGTGGGTGATGATGGCAAAGTAGGTGATGATGTTTCGGTAGGGGCAACGTCTTCCTCTTCCAGGATACAGCTGACAGGAGGTGTCTCTTGTGTAGGTGTTTCAGAAAAAACCGAGACCACTGCGATCATTATGTTTTTGCGTGTGGTCACGGGAATGAGTATATGTCGGCCTTGTTCGTAAAGGCCAAAACCAAAGCCTTTCCACGCACAGCGAGTCAAGAAGGTGAGGGCGAAGCGACGATTTGTCAAGGTATTGAAAATCGGATTGGAAGGGAACCACACCAAGAGGAGGTTCAGGGTAATGGAGGATGCGTCAACACCCCCATACGTTAGGTTAGTGCGACAATGGGGGTGTCCGTAAGGGATTACCTCCCCCACGCGACAGTCGTAGGTGGGATGCGCATGTAATTGTCCGTACTCCTGCGGGGTAGGGAAAGAACTAACGTTATATAGGCGGTACTCCCCCAGCGTGAGGCGATGAAAAACATCTACTAAGGGGTCGGAGGTTGGGATGTTAGCTGCGGGAAGAGAAGTGGTTTGTGCGATGGTGGTTTCATCAGTTGAAGGCGTAGGTGCAGTTGAGGTGGATGGTTGAGGTACATTTGAAGAGGATGGTTGGGTTGAATGTATGGGTGTCTTAATTGGTATAAGCACATCATTTGGGCGATATAGCATATTGCAAGTTTTGAAGGGGGGAGGATCAGCTTTTACAGTGTAGGACTTCCCCTCGTACTCAAATTTTATGCATCGATGTAATGTTGAGGGAACGCATCCCATGGCTCGGATCCAAGGACAACCCAGCAATATATTATATTGGAATTCTCCTTCAAGGACATAGAAGAGTTCGGGTAAAGTACGTGGTCCTACGCGAATGTTGAGGATCACGGTGCCTAAGGTAGAAGTAATAGCGTCATTGAATGATCGCAACATGATGGGGTTGGCACACATGCAACTAGAAGGGATGTTCATTTGTTGGAAGGCTTTTGAAGAGATGATGTTTAGGCTAGTGCCCCCGTCAATCATAACCCGACGTACTCGAATGTCTCGGACGTAAGCGGAAATGAAAAGGGCAGGGTCAGGGTCTTCTGCACCAAAGTCGATAATTTCATCTTCCGAGAAACTAACCACATCGGCTTGTTGTTTTGAGACAGAAGTGGTGGGGGAGATGGATTGTTTGGTGAGAGAGGCAACGTGATTGGGTGTTAGAATGGAGGCAACGGGCAGGGTTTCGTTGGGTAAAACCTCTATCCCTTGAAGGATCTCAATGAGAGCTTGTCGATGAGATTCAGAGGTCTGAATGAGATCATATAGTGTCATTTTTACGGGCGATTGATGAAGCTGTTTGATCATGGTTCGGTGGGCAACTCCATTAGAGACGGGATAGGCGGGTCCGCGAATAACCACTTTAGGTGGTGGTGTAATCGGGATGGTTGAAGGAGAAAGAGATGCCGCAGGGTGTGTTTTCTTTCGCTTTCCCCCATTGTTTTTCTGTCCTCGAGTAGCGACACTAATCATATTAATCTCGTAGACCTGAGATGAAGAAGATGGTTGGGATAATTCATGGTCTTTAAGAGGTGGGGTTGTAATAATGATCGATCTTGGTGAGGCGGGGACAGATGGTATAGTAGAGGGAATTGACGCTAGAGGTCTCTCCCTTCGTAAGTTGTCTTTCTTAATCTTTTTATCCGGGAGAGGTGACTGGCGAAGGATGGTTTTTAGAGCTTTGCATCCTTCCACATCATGTCCAGGTGTGCGGTGATAGGCGCAGATTTTAGACTCATCATAATCCACAGGTCGGGGGTTAGACGGGTCATAAGGTCTAAGTGGAGGTAGGGAGATGGTCGCATTCTCCACAAACATAGCAAGGATTTTGGCGTAAAGATCCTTTGAGTGGGTCAAAATCAGAAGAAGATGAGGGTATTGATTGTGTGGGTTGTGGTAATGTTTGGGCGTGTTTAGTTCGTATGGGTGGTGGTTTAGCCGAGGGGTGATGACACATGTTTTTCACTAAACGTGGTTTCTTGGACACAGAAGTTACGTTCAGCTGGTTAGATGATGAGGCTACAGATGGCATGGTAGCGGGAAACAACCACGGAGAAAGGGGAGTGACAGAAAATAAATCCTTTGATGATGGGATTGGTTTAGGGTTGATAGGTGGACCGGATACGTGGGGTAACGATGTTGTGATACCCTTTGATCTCTGTATAGGTGTAAAAGGCGTAGGTCGTTTTGCAGAAAACAAAGGAGGTATGATATATTGGTGTAATGTGGAGGGATGAGGTCCCAATATGGAAGGTGGGTGTGATGATGAGGGTTTTAAATGTGATAGAGGCACGGATTGCGTTCGTCTCCTAGGTGGCGGGGCGGGTTTATTTTTGGATAAATCGAGTCACTTAGGTGGGTGTGTTAGACTGGAGCATTGGCAAGGTCCCAAGCGTAGGGGAAGATTTGGCTAAGTTAGTAGAAGTGGAAGGGGCATTTGGTAGAGGTGAGGGGGGTGAAGGTGAGAACATGGGCATTTTAAGCTTTTGTAGGCACTTCGGGTATATGGTGGAGGCATCAGGATTGGTTGTTTGCATTTGAGTAGAATACGGCGTACTCAAACGTTCCCATAGGGCTCGTCTATCATCTGGAGACTGACAGTCCTCTCGTGTGAATAGGAACGTTGGTATGGAAGAAAGGTGGGTTGTGATTCCAGTCCACTGTGGGAGTGATACAGGGGGTAGATGAGGCACTGTATCAATAGATGTTAAGAGGTCGACGGGTTGTTGAAAAGATTTAGGTGATGAGGGACTAATAGGCAGAAGGGCATGTTGGAGGGGGGTCTGTCATGGCTAAAGAATTTAATGATGTCGGTGCGAGAGATTTCTCCTCTAAGGATGTCAAAAGGAGTGGTGAGCCCTTCCTCTTGTGTAGCAAGAGTGGTAGAAGGGGACGTTTGGGAAATAGATAGATTAGACAACATCCGCTCGCAATCTTGTAGGGATGTGGTGTAAGAAGACTCATTGATGAGAAGAGAAGCCTGGGCAGTTAACTCTTCTATGGGTAAAGGAACGATTTTGCTTTGGCTTGATGGTGGTAAAGGAGGTTCGGAGCTCCTGTGTTAGTGAAGAGGCTTGATTCAAAATTTTCTCAATAGAGGCTTTTGGCTGGGTATCGAATACTACATGGATCTCATGAACACTCTCCTCGGCTAAGATATCCTGGTTGACGTTACTGCTGGACGAGTGATTCGGGAATGGCTTGTTGAAAAATTTTCAGATTTCGGTTAGCAGGGGCGTTAGGATTATCGAGTGTTATATCCCCTGCATCAACCATTTCCTGCACTATGTTTTTCAACATCTTGCAGTTTTCATGACTATGTCCTTTTACGCGGTGAAATTTACAAAAGTCATTTTCTTTGTACCAGGAAGGTATTGCGCGGGTGTAGTCAAACCCAGAGTGAGGTTTAACAGGGGGCAAGGTGATAGCCCCAGCTTTGAGCAATTTCTCCAATATCACATCATAGGTTTCTCTCCAAGGGAGTGTAGCTGATGGGTTCGGCTTTGTATTTATAGGTGGTTTTTGGTGGAGTATTGGACGGTGGTTGGGATTTGACCATCACTGCGTGGACAACTCCTTTTGATTTAGAAGAGGTGGACGCGTGAGAAGTGGTGGTATTTGGTTTATTGGTAGAATCAGGAGTTCAGAAAGTGGAGTTCTTGTTGCGCAACCGCAGTTTCTCTTCCTCTAAGGCTCGAATTTCTAATTTTCGAGCCATAGTAAAAGGCCTCGTCGAATGTACGGAAAGTTTGAATTTGGAGGGTAGGGGAGATGTGCTTAGCGCAGGCCCGCGTAAACAGTTCGATAAGTTTGGTTTGAGGCAAGGCATACGTAAGTTGGTTGATAAGGCCCCGCCATCGTCCAACGAAATCTGCGATAGATTCGTCTTCGAATTGTCGGATGGCATAGAGGTCAGTGGATAGATAGTTTCTTGGCAATGTTAATGGAGAAATGATCCAAGAAAGATTGGGCTAGTTGGTTAAAAGAGAAGATTGAGTGCTGGGTTAAAGCACTGTACCACTTCAAGGCAGGCCCTGATAAGGACATGGGAAAGGTGCGGAGTAACAAGGCATCATCATGAGCAATCAAATAACAAGCATGTCTAAATGATCGCAAGTGTTGTTGAGGATCCTCTTTACTGTTAAAACGAGTAAACTTTGGCAACTCCCATTGAGGAGGATATGAATGAAGGGGGACAGAAGGGTGAATGGGCTCCCGACAAACTTGCTCGTATGTCAAGGCGCTGCGACTTCCTGAAACGGAAGCCTCCAGGTTTTGCATTTTGTCCATCATTTGCTTGATGAAATCTGTGGTTGGATGAGGTGATGGTGCCACAGAATAGGGATGTCCCATATAAGGTGTTGAGGTTACTGGATACGTGTATGGGAATGAAAAGGTAGGTGGAGCTTGAGAAGGAAAGCTCGTTTGAATAGGTGGCAGAGAGTAAGTCATGAATGGAGTGGTCTGAAAGAGAGACGAGATAGGGGCAGTTGGTGGTAGCGATACGTGGGGTCCAAGGTTAACCAAAGGAAAGCTAATCGGGGTCGTATGAACCTCTGAAGCTGTCGGATTGGGAGACGGGGCTAGTGATGCAGGAAGTAAGGTATTGTTATCAGGAGGAGTAGGAGCTAAATGAGCAGCTATACTAATAGGCATGCCCATAAGGAGCTGACCATCAGGCGTACGGTCAGGGGTATGAGACAAATAGTATTGTACAGCGCTGGGATTAGCATCTAGAAATTTGGCAAAGTCCTTGTCTCCTACAGGAATTTGGGGGGATCTCACTGGTGTCTGTAGGGTTCCCTATAGAATGTGAAGGGGGTGATTCAGGCAAAGACACAGAGCAGGCATGTGAAACCATGGCGGCGGCTTGCTTCCGAGTGATGACAACCATAGACTAGAACACCCAGGAAAGTTTCAATCTATCAAGAACAAAAACAACCTCTGAATGGTGAATTTGGCAAGCTGCTGGTTTGTCAGGGGCTGATGAAGACAGTAACCGATATCGGTTTACTAACCGCTGTCGGTCACCAGGGGAAACGACGTCGGTCCTTTAATCGATGACGGTAGGGTGTCAAAAAATCTAAGGACAAGAAGATACAAAGGGGCTGCTAATTTGTTTTTTTAGCAACGTTGAGTATTTTTAGCAACTTATTGATCACAGAAGACAGAGTATGACAGAGAAAAACAGAACAGCAAACAAGCAAGATGCACACGCAAATCTAGAGATTAACCCTAGGGTTAATTTTAGTTATCGTGGGCTTATGCCTTTAGACGTAAGATGATGTCAGAATCCTAAACAAGAGACTTAGAGGAAATGTCAAGTTGTTTTGGCTTATAAGGTTACCTCAATCGGGCGGAGGAATACCGCGGAAAAGGGGGGATGTTTGAGCTGTTGTGTTAATTGTGAAGTGATTTGGTATGTGTTGTGCAGTGAAACTAAGGTTAATTTCCTGTCAATACCGTGGATATCACCCCCACGTGTACGACCTGTTACTTAATCTATGTTCACTAGAATTGGAAAACAACAAGCAGGAATGCAATGCACGTGTTTTAAAACCCAAATCGAAAGTGATATTCGATGAAGCAAAAGAGATGACTTTCACTAATGCGAAACCAGGAAAGCAAGACAAATTCTTTACTATAATATATAACAAAAATAGCAACAGCAAATATGCTTCTTAAAATGAAAATAAGCAAGAGAAAGAAACCCAAAATGGGTCCCACCGGGCGTGCCAAAATGTTTCACTCGGAAATGCTTCGTTCCTTATAGAAACAGATAAGGTTAGGGTTAGGAGGAATACCTGTAGAATGTCGAGATGATGTGCGCGTACTGTAGAGAAAGATCAGGCTGACTGCGAAGAACTCCTTTTTGTCTTGGAAGGACTACCTGCAAATAAGAACACAAGACCACAAGATTTTGATTAGAAAGTAAATGAGGGAACTGCCTTGGGCCCAGGAAATATGAAACTTCCTTTCGAAGGTGGTCAGTTCCCCTGCCGATATGAGTTAACACAAAATACTGTAAAATATCAATTAAATTGCTTGGCTGAACTGGGTAGGGGAAACGCTGTTTTTCCTGGTTTTTGATCAAAGGAACCGATGCCGGTTACCTATAACCGATGGCGGTTACTGATAACCGATACCGGTGGGTTCTAGGATCTTCTGGGCTGGTTGTGGAGTTTGTAATGGCTGATTTTTGGATAGTTTTTGGGGAACGGGATGGTTAGAAACAAAAGAATGACAGCTAGAGGCAATGGTACGTTGGATAATGGATCCAGAAACGGATTTGGGAGGACTGTAATTCCAAAAGCATAAGAAATGTTATAATGGAGGACATGCAAGATGTAACTTACTGGTTTTTGACGAAGATGCAGTTGATCTCCTTGGCTGCCAACTCTTCTGGTTTCTTCACTTGTCTCTGCTTAGTCAAGTGAAGTTCTGGACTCTGCTAATCGCTTTGGACTCTCCTTTGATTCAACAATCCTTCGACTGATCTCCAAAATGAAATTCCGATCCGTTTGTTTTGGTTTGGGGAGCCCATTTACAGGGAACCGATGGCGGTTACGTAACCGATGGCGGTCGAGTAGGAACCGGCATCGGTTAGGAAAAAGTAGGCTATTTTTAGTAAAATAGCCCACCTTCCCTGCTTTTTCTCCCGAGAGATCAGTTGCAGGCTTGGTCAAGTGGCTAGAAGGTCGGCTTTGGGTGTGAGTAAGGAGGCATTAGTTATGGATGTGAGTCTAGACCAAGTCATGGGTCCTAATTAGGTTAGTTTAGGGTTAGGGCTAAGTCATGGTGAGGTGGGCAAGTGAGGTGGCGGGTAAGGCGATGTGGATTTATCAATTATGAGGTAATTAATAAATAATTGTGTAAGGTTTAGGTGATGAGTTTAGGTTGCGAGATGAGATGTGGGTCACAAGGGATCGTAAGACACGAATTTGGTGTCTACATTAAGGCCCTAGTAAATATAACAAACAAGGTTTTTGTTGCAACAACAACACCTTTCGTAAATGATATTTGTAAATGCAAATGGAAAACAAAATTTGTATTTGTAGATTATTTTGGAAAAATAGAAATGTGTAAAAAATGTGTTGTTTACATACGAAACATGAAATGGATAAAGATATGACAACCAAATTTCATTTCATCAAATAAGAAACATAGCGTATATTCTCTACTTTGTTGTTATTGTGGAAATACACAAAATCAAGAATATATGTGCATATTATATAAACTATTAACATTATGTAAAAAAATAATTAGTTGAAAGTTTTTTTCCTAGATCAGGAAAATTTGTATGAAAAGTAGTTGAAAAGTAATGTATCTTTGTTGACCAAATTTTCCAAAAGCGGTTGTATCTCTACAAAATGGATATGAATTAGTATTCAAAATGAAGTACCTACAACATGTGAATATGGGGTCAAAGTTGTTTACCTTAAAATGATGGAGATGACATTGTGTGGCTTGAAGACGTGTAGCTTCTTTCATGGAAAATAAATTGAGGTGTGGTGCCTATAAAATTACGGTCACTGTTAATATCAATCTAGTTTTTAAATGTATGAAGTGTATTTGGGAAATTGTACATCGGAAAAAGGTAACAAAATAGGTACTTAAGAAAATCACAAATAGAATATACAATAATATTGTCAATAATCATATTTAAACACACACATTGAACAAAGTGAATAACTCAATCTTTGCACATTAAATATGTATTTTTACAATGTATTTGTATCACAGAAATTGATCATACTCCTATTGAAAATAGAAAAATGCAAACAAAACATCTCCATACCAGACATTTGCACTTGCAAATGACATTGCAATTACCATAGAAACTTATGTCATGTGTGAAAATGTTAAATATATGGATATATACAATTATGATAGTAACTTACCAAACTTCAACATGAAAACCAAATACTATGATTTTTTTCATTCTTAGAGGTTTGTAGAAGAATTTGAAGATAATTTGAAATTCTTTAGCAACACGACGGGTTCACAAAAACATCAACAAGATATAAATTTCATTGGAAAACAATACTAAGGGTATTACATACATGTCCATATTTAGATGTAAACATGTTCCTTATTAAGAAAGTCGGTGCATAGGTAATACTGCAATTAGTGGTACATCAAGAGAATGAAGAAATAACAAATATTGGAAGAATGCTAAAAAAAATTTCAAGCCCATGTATCATGTACCTAGTGGTAATCACAATAACATATGATGCATATATTTCATTCTTGAAACAAATGATTTGCAATTATTTTACTTTGAATATAGTGCGATAGCTTTGCTAAGAATCCACACTACCAGAGAGAACTCAAAGGTGGATATTGTATATAGTAAACCCCGATCCAAAAAAAAATCCAAACAAAGTAAGGCCTCCATTGTTATATTGCAGGTATGTTACTGCACAAAATTATCACAAAAACAAAATTTATCATAAGAATCACTTATATGTTTCATCAAATCTGCATTATTGTTGTAAATTTCTGCATTCTAGATGGTGTTCTTCCAGTTTAGGTTTTCTCTATATTATTACACTCTAAACATGTTTTATTATTTTATATATTTCTATCGATCCATTCTAAAATTGTTTCCAAAAACTAAAATGATATAAAATAATCACCATTTATTTCAAATCATTGAAAACACCGTGTCATGATTGGTCATGTGGAGATTACTGAAGAGAAAATTTGCAACATATCAAAGTGGAAATCCACCACATGTTTTAGGAAAGTCTGCTACACTAATGTGGAGAATTTTTTCCCTAGGTATTCTCCATCAAATGTTGTGAAGGTCAGCTTGAGAAATTGTGTCCCTTTTGTTAGCAAATAAATACATTTCATGCCTTTCTTCAGCTATCTTTTTGTAGACACAAAATCACGCACTTGGTTATATTTTTAGGTCCTAAAAGCATGTTAGCATTAACATGATTCCTAAGCAAGAAAACTAGTGGTTAAAAACTATCTTTGGAATCTTTTCTTTATTGTTTACTTCTTTTTGGTCTTCCACACCCTAAAACCAGTCATAACTTAACTTTTTTTTATCATTTATGGCTTCAAACACCAACGCCTAGTCAGGAAAACAACGCTCAGGTGCTCTTGTCCCTCCTGGATGCCCCTGATCCTTTCTTACCTTACTCACTCTTTTTTGGCATCTTTTTCACTTAGGGGTCAACCTTCCAGTTGTCAATTACGAAATTCAAACAAGGGAATCATATAAATACATAGTTATGTTTTCAAAATAAAGGATCAAGCACTAATCATTACTATCATCACCTAAGCTTACATACTAAGGCATTAAATCACTCAAAAGGAATCCATCTAGTATCCATTCAAGGGACAAGGGATGCATACTTCTACATAAACTGCATAGGAAGGGGAAGTCTATTCTATTCCATCCGCACATACTATTACATTACTTTTTCTAGCTACAACCCGTTATTAAGTGTAACTTACACAAGAACATCCTAGGGAATCATTCTTACACACACACAAGAACTACATGGAGTCTAATATCTAGTGTAGCGCTCAGTTGTAAGTTCACTCTCGAGGTGACTGTCGGGGTCAATATGACTCCCCAGTATGTATTTTGTTTTTGGGTTTAATGTGGTTTTTGGGTATGTGTATGTGAAATTCTTTCTTGCAGGTTACAGGTATCTTTAGAAATCAAAGAGTGAGTACTAGGCGATCAACAGGAAAAAAATGTGAAACCCTTACGACATAGTAAAAAATCATATCTTGAGAATTTATGCAGTCATAGGCGCCCAGATTCAGTCACCAGTGCCCAGGCGCCCCTACCATGTTGTGGGCACCCCTGTCCAGCAATGTTCCTAAACCTTAGAATTTCTAGAAAGAATTTACGACACTCTTCTTAGTCTATTAACACTCTACCCTACCCAAATCACTTCCAGATTGCACAGATATTAACTAAGTCTCTTTTATATCCCTCTCTTGTTTAGGGTTTTATATTTTGCATGCTATTTTTCTCATGTCATACTATATTTTAACATTCATACATTATTTATTTCAATAGTTACTCTGAAATATATATTTAATTTAAATTAAATTAAATCATTTGGTGAACCCCATCGCTCAAACCCTACCTGTTGAGAATGCAACGTACTCTATCTCCTTCTTCTGAATTCATGGATCAATATTCTTATCCCTCTTATACTCCCTCCAAATTTTCTAGCATGGATGACATATTTACTGATTTTATGCAAGTCCGTACTCAACATCTCCTCACTTCATCACTCCAATGCATGATCCAACCATCACTGTAGTCACCACTCGACGCACTCGTCCTCTTACAGCTCCACTTGTATCTGTTCCACCACCTATTACTTTACTTCTACAGTTCTTACCACAACCTCTAAGGGTTATGAAATCATTGTGTATCTTAAGAATACATCAACCAAAATCACTCTTTATGATCTCTTACGTAGTGTACCTGATTGTTGTCATACATTAGAGGTCGCCCTTCATTCCATCCACATTGAAAGTAATAATTTGCCTATTGCCTTTACTCGCCTCATCTAATCCCTCAAAAACCTACCACATGTTATATCTTTTAGTGATGAGGATTTCCCCCCTTTCTACTGATAATCTCGTTTCGTCTTTGTTTATCACCGCCAATATTGGCTCCATTTATATCAAGTGTGTACTCCTTGATAATGGATATGCTATAAATCTATGTGCTCTATCCATCCTTAGTAAAATCAACATTTTTGATCATTTGATTAATAAATCCTCTACTCTCATTCGTGTTTATGATTCCAGTACTCGCACATGCATGGGAACTATCACCTTACCTCTACAAGTTGGGCATAAAGTTATTCCTACTATATTCTTAGTTATTGAAGCCTCATTTCAATTTAATTAATTACTTGGTAGACCGTGGATCCATGTCATTCATGTTGTTTCATCTATAGTTCATAGGTGCATTAAATTTCTACATGATGCTATGAGCATACCATTTCCGCTGACCCTAACCATTCAATTTTTTTTTTTCCATGTATACCCCATCACTGCCATGCCCATCCCTCCATCACATCCTATTCCATACCATAATATTAGTACGTATGATGTTGGTCAATCTAGTGCTTTCATTCCTTCCTCTACCCCCACATGCATACCATCCATTCCTACCCATACTACCGATATCATATCACCCACCTTGTCTACCTCTATAGCTAACACTTTCCCACATGTCATGGATCCTCTTACTCCTACATTTGGTGCCATTCTTACCAATATCCTTGATATAGCCATACAACATGATAATTCCAACACTGATGATTCTGATAATGAGGTTGATGCTCTAGAGCTTAATGATGACACATTACACAATATTAACTTTAATCATGTTGAAATTGATGATTCCTACTTCCAGGATACTTTTTATAGTTATTGGCCCTGGTGAATATCAATTCAAGAAACTTCCTCCCTCTATTAATGTCATGATAAATTTTTTAGTGGACTGTCTATACATTGGACATCATACCAGATCCTTCATCTCCCCAAGTTCACTCTGCATCGCATCTTGACCCCTTCACATGCACTTTTTTCATACATGAATCTTATTAGCCTCACATTCCATTCAACCCCACTTGCTCTAACACCATTTACACACATGATGGATCAACCCGGCTTGGATTCACACTTTCTGATGTCCTCCCTTCACCTCACTCCCCTCACCTTTATCACGGATGTGTAATTTTTATTGCTGCTTATGGTCTCCACATCTTTTATTTATCAATTTTCCATATACGTACTCCTCGTTCCTTTCCACTCACACTTGGGTAGTCTTGGCTTGACTACATTGGTGGCACTATGTATCTCAATCATACTGCTATCAAATTTCTCATGCCTTTTGGCCTCATATCTATTTGCAATGATTTTTTTTTTCCTCTGCTATACTCAAAATATCACTCGCTAGTATCCACATGATTGTTCAAAACCTCCTTTTACTAATGAAGAATGTGCTACATGGACATGTGCAATTTACACCGCACATGCTCTTTATATGATCAACCCCACACTATTGTTTACCAAGTCTCTGATCTAAATCCAATCAGCTATGACCCTGACACCAACAACCTCTTAGATGAGTTTACGTGATCCTTCTTCACATCACACACTTAAGGGCATCACACTTCTTTTTCCCCCCTCACATCACTATCAATTTTCTCTCATGTCTACTACCACACTTTACACTCTGTTCATCACAACTTTTACACACTCTCACACCCTTTGATACACACATTACATCGTCATTACCCTATGATGCACTCTAGTTCCACGGTTCATACTTGACTGATGAGGGTCTAAATCTGAAATGAACCTCACATTATCTACATTATATGCTTTATGCTTCACGATAAATCTTTCTAGCATCTACTCTCACGCCTGCACTCATTCCTGATGACACACTCTTGTTTATGGTTCATTCTTAATTAGTGAGGGAGCATTTATAAATGAACCTCATCTCATACACGTCTGTTATGGGCACGCTGCTCCTACCATCACCACATTTTAGATATTATACCATCACACTCATACATTGAATTTTCATATCTTGGTTGCATATAGTCTTGTTAGCTTTTTATATTCACATGTTACACTTTGTTTTCCATGCTATACAGACTCTTAGTATGTCATCATCTTTCTATATATACACATGCACATTCACTTGGTATGTTTACGTGAATATATATATCTTATAGGTTTTTACACACTATAATGATGCTTGGAATTGGACCTTTTACTAGTCCCATCAAGGCTCCTAGGGGCATCTACCTTGACTACTCTCACACACTACATGTTCTAAAGTTTCATCATTTACTACCTCTTCTTTCTAGCACTTGCTTTTTGTTGTTGTATACATGCTTTAACATACTATTTATCTTTCTAACATGTTAACAGGGGCTTCATGTGTAGCATTTTCCTTATAGGAATATATATAACCATGGCTACTTATAACATTTTGGTTTCTATTGTCTATTATTGTATGTTATTGTTAGCGAGCTATACCATATGTCTTGTATGATCATTGTATGTGTAGACACCTAAAATTTGGCCGCAACTCTCTAGGCCCCCTTCGACTAACATACCCCTTACCATGACCCCTCCACACATTATTATTAATTTAACTACCCATATTAAATTAATAATTCCCTCACCTCTCCACCTCACCACGGACCCATTCAAAGCCTATTTATTAACCTAGACTAAGTCACCACTTCCCTTAACTAAGTAAGACTCATTCTAACCCTAAAATTCATTACATATTATCCCTCCTACCAATTTCCCACTCCATTTAGCACCAACCTAGACTTCTAGTCCATAAAAAAATCTTGACCAACTCCAAAAATGGAGAGAAAAGGCTATTTTTGAAAAAATATGACCTTTTCTCCCTAACTGACACCAGTTATTCCTCGGCCAACGCCGGTCACCTAACCACCATCAGTTCTTTAAGTAAGGAATTCCAATCCTTTGCGACGGTTCTTCCTTCTTGGTTTTTGGGGCATTATGAGCATTGGTATTATTGAGCATCGAAGTGACCTCATGACGAACCAGAGATCATTCTAAGAATTCAATTCACAACCTCCACCAAGCATCAACAGTTTGTACCATACCAGATAACATCACACAGCAAGTCTCAAAGTACCAATTCTAAATGCCTTTATATGGATGGGTAAATTAGGACCTATCTCTCAACTGTCATCACACATAAATATTGCCTGTGCTACAAATTCAAAACATTCATCATATTGCAAGTCAGTGATGTATACCAAGTAATGTTAATCACACCAGTCGAGTTTTTACTTGATTTGATTTGCTTTCTTTCACCTGGTCTACCCATCCCGGATTTCAAATTCTGGATGTTTCCCTTGCTTCTCACAGACTAGAGGTTCTAGCATAGTTACCTATTGCACCCATACCAAATTTTTCTAATGCTTCATGTCTGAGCTCTGGTCTCCAAGTAGATTCAATAACACCTTAGCTGCAAGCCTGCCTAAATCTATGCATGTAATCTCAAAGAGCTTTAAAACCACCTCCTTAACAATATTATCGACCCAATTCCCCCTACTAGCATTGATCACCCAACTGACGTCGAGCTATTACTAGGTACCGACATTGTTCACCCCAATCGATACCAGTCCCCGTGACTGGTGATTTCTCTTAGACCAGCAAGCTCCTAACTTACCCAAAACATTCCCAGAACCTCACCTAATCTCATCTAGACCTTCATAAACACCTCTACCACACCTGTCAGCCTAGAAAATAGCCTGCGCTCTCTATATTTAGTTGTATATTCAATATTTATCTTGAATCTAGTCTATCGTTAGCATATGAGATACCTAAATCGAATTATTACAATAGGACCTTTATTTTATTGTCATTTCCTTACATTAAGTTATTTTTAAATAGTGGATTGACGAATATTTCTATGAAGTATCATACTTCTCAGATCTATCATATGCTAAGCAGTCCATTATCATATGCTATTTGACTCTATTTGCTGGTATTGTTGTGCTTCTATAGGTATTCCTTCCTAGACCAAAAAGGAGCTCTTCACGATCAGCCTGGCCTTCTCAATGATGTGCAACCTTCTTCGACTTCATAGGTATTCCTTCTCACCTCACATGTACCTTGTTTATTTTATACTTAAAATTGTAGTGAAAAATTTTGGCATGCCCGATGGGACGGGTTCATTCTATTCAAATTGCATCTTGTGTGTCCTCTGGTAAATTGTTATTCCTTCTTCTTCTAAATTTGTTCCTTATATTCTAATAATAGAAACATTTATTTTGGTGCATTTAAAAATAATCCTTATTCTTTATTTTATTCTTGCATTAGCAAAATTCATCCTTCCTCCTATTCACTCTTGTTTACATCGAATATCATATTTTGATTTAGGGCTTAAAACACTTGCATTTCATCCATGTATGTCTGCATATTTAACTCACATAGTTAATTAACAATCATACGACAGAGGTCATAGACCATTTTTTATTATTTAATAATGCATAGTTCACATTTGTACACACACTCCTTATCCAAATCACTTAACACAATCTACAAACTTCTTAAACATTCCCTTCCAAGAATAAGCCGTCAAGGATTTAAAAACCACTTGACGATGGGGCCCACCCGATGTTATGGCCAATTTGTTATATCAGAGCTCATACCTCACGTACCGCATGGTATATCTGAGTGATCAAGCTTTACCAGGAAAAAACGTTGAAACCATCCATAGATTGCTTTCTAGGTACCTTCATTATCCAAACATTTTATATCATTCATAGTCAGTATTAAGGCATAGGCTAACTAAAAACTAAAAGTTTGATCCTAGGATAACATGTTTATTTAGTTTTTACTTGTTCGATTGGACCACCTTTCTTTCTTGGCTTCTACAGTTTTAGTTGTGAGTACATATTCACCACTTATTCTTCTTTTTTTCCACATGCAATCATCACAACTAGTTAATTCTAGTTTTTCCTGAGTGTGTTACTTCATATTTGTTATACACAACCTACAATACCAGAGCTTATTATGACTAAATATTTACCCAAAAATATTAATTTCTTCACTTCCCCAGTTTTTATCAGTAACTGACATCAGCCCAGTGGCCGACACTGGTCTTTCTACCTAACCGACACTGGTTTACTGACTGTTATCAATCTTTGTGTTTTTTATTTTTATCAGAAAGAAACAACCTATTTCTATCCTTCCATACATCTTCACACATCTATTTCTGAGTTTTTTCACCTTTATAGAGTTCAACCTCCCATTTTACACCTTTTCTTATGGCTTGAGACGCACCAACAAGTGCATGCACTTATTAAATTCCATGCTAGTTACATACCTTTACCTACTACACCTTCGCCACCTTCTATTTCTTCTCCAATTCACCCTAATGGACCTGTGATTATACCTTATGGTGATGAGAATTTCACTCAATTCCTTGATCATCGACACCAAGGCATTACACCAATACCTTCCCAATTCTTTTACCCATGAATCATTGGGTCAACCTCTCTATAGAATTCCTATTTCCATGCCCCTCATTTCTACCACCACCACCATATTGGAAAATGGTAATGTAGCTACCGAATATACTCTAGCGTCAACCGTATCACCCTGTCTCATAACCACCTACATCACAAGTGACCTCTACACCATCGATATTTGTCATCCCCTCGACATCTATCATACCCTTATCTATGGCCCCTCATGCTTAGGATTCCCTTCATCATTAGTACTGTATATACCTTTGTCTACGCAGCCGCCAGTTACGTCGAAATCCTATAACTCCTTTCAGAATTTGATCCTTTATATACCCCAAACTCTTCCACCCATCGCTAACACGTGTCTTTACATAAGTTCCTCCACTTACACCTTACCTCAGATGCATCCTATTTCCTCCACTTCATATTCAAAGGTACTTTTCCTCCTCTTCTTCCAGTGCATATATACCTACACCTCAATTCATGTATTCTGCACCACCATGCACTGGTATGCCTTACACAACTTATTCCTCTTATCAAACCCCGTATACCTCAGGGGGAATTCTCAATAAATTACTGCCATGGATCTCATCAAACTGATGATGCATAACATGCAGACACTTGAGGCCTCTATTTATGGATCTCGTAATGTCATAACCTATGATGAGATTTGTAAATGAACCCTTCTACCCCTCCATTCCTATTCACCCTATCTCACGCAATGGGAGTTTCCCAAATTCAACGCATTTTAATAGTAAGGATGACCCCCAACAACACTTGCATTTGTTCAAACACAATTATAATTTCGGATAGGCCATCCTACATGATGAGTTTCTCCTTTGAATGTTTACCCATGTCGCTTGTCAGGACTTGCCCTAGATTGATTGCATATGCTTTTCCCAAGCACTCGGTATTTTCCTTCAACCAATTGGCCCAAACCTTCCTTGATCACTTCCCAATTGTTGGCTAGATTTTCTACACATGCTAAAAACCTAGGCATTCATGAGATAAATCTCCCTCATTTACCGGTGAGGCTCTCGTGTAAGATTTTGTCAGTTATATGTCCTAATATCTATTTGTTGGTATTATTTTGACTATGTAGCTCATGAACCATAGCTAGACAGTTTTGCGCATGCAAGTAAGTAGCTGTAAAAGAAAGGAAAAATCTACAGAAGCAGAAAATAATAAGAAACGAGAAGAAATTAGAGAGGGTGTGCAACCCAAGCAATAGTTTACAGAGTTGATTGCATGCACATAGATTAAAACAAATAGATCATTAAGCATAGAATTTAAAGTAAAGGAAACTTTCAGATCTAGATATATAATAACACAAAGTTTATGAACATATCTAGAAATAAAGTAAGAAGCAAAATGCACCATTGACACAAAGTTCTCTGGAAATCTCTTATCTATTCCTCTATTTGCTTGCAGAAAGCTATCAAGAGTTTCAACTCAAATTCTAGAACACAAGAATGTGTCTGATTACAAATTCTGATGATTTAACCTATAGGTTTTTCCTCTATTTATAATGTATAAAGGGAAATTACAAATAGGAATCTTTAAATGAATTCCTGCATGTGGAAGCTATGAAAAGGGAAACAACCTTTCAGAAATCTTCCTCCTGGAATTCCTCTTTGCATGACATGCATGATTTATAACTGAAAAATAGAACCTTCTATTTTGCATGTCTGCCACCTATTTCCAAGTAATTGACTTCTTTAAGTAACGACTTTTAAACAAATCACTTAACTTTTATAATTTTAATTGATTGCTCAATTACTTTGTCAGAAGAAAATAAAAGAAAGAGGAAAAAATAAGAAGAAAGCTGCAACCCAATCAGTCTTGTTCTTCTTCCATATTCTGCATGCGGGTGAACTCTTTTTCCTTTGATTCTCACCAAACTGGATTTGGAAGTTATGCATGACTATGATTTACTTGTGGGTATTGCCTTTGACCTTTCTTCCCTTTTATCCTTGAAGCTTTTGCAATTCTTCTTTAGTACATGCACTAGTGTAATGTTTGCTATAAATAATTCAGACAAAACTCATCAATTGTTATTTTTTAGTTGCATATGAGCAATTTTAAATTCTGGAAAGCACTTTGGGTGAGTGCAAATATAAGTAAATTCAATGAAAGCTTTAATTGGAATATTGGGAAATATAAGTAAATTCAATGAAAGCTTCAACTGGAATATTAGGAGCACATGCACAAGATCCTAGAAGGAATTTTCCATGCAGTGGCTTCTACATGGGTTGTGTTAGAAACAAGAGGATGAATTTCTATTGGAAGCCTTTGCAATCATGACCTCTAGATCTTTCAATTAAATCAGTGATAGGTTTAGGGCCAATGTCTGTATCATTGACTTCAAAAAATATGGAAGTCTGTGCATGTTTCTACTTGATCTTTCTCTTTCATCATGATTCAACATGGCTGGAACAATCTTCGTCTGAGCAATCTTTTTCTATGTTATTTTTCTTTTAATTCTATCGAAATCCCTTGCAATTGGATCCATTTGTTACAGATCTAGGAATTTCTTCAGATTTAGAAGATATATTAAATGTATCTGACATTGATTTGAGTACCTGTGATGAATACCTATGATTTTATTTAGACAAAGAGGGAGTCCATGGCATGAATACTTGATTTTTATCACCAAAATCTGCATATAAAGTCTTCTGCCCTAAAATTTAAGGTTTTTATCACCAAAATCTGCATATAAAGTCTTCTACCCTAAAATTTGAGGTTTTGCTTGCATGCAAACCAAGAAAAAATATTATTTAATTCACTAGAGCACTTATAACAACATGCAAATAATTATCATAGCAATAATCAAGCCATTCTAACCCTAGGCGCCAAACCTTGAAGCTCTCCTGGCAATGAAAAACACTCTTTAATGCAAAAACCTCCTTCCTTTGGCACCAAAACCTGTCTAGACTGCAATCCTTTCCAAAAAGAATTAATTGCTTCTTTATTATGGCAGCCCCTGCTTATATAACCCTCAACATTCTATTTTTAATAATTGTCCTTCCTATTTCTGGTAATTTAATTAATAAACAATCATGTTTATTCACCTAAATTGGGTGCCCAATTATGCATGTTGCTGATTACTTTTAAATAAATTTATTTTTATTTATTTGTAGCATGCATCCTTGACTTCTCCTTAGCTCATCCACTTGCATTGACTTTCCTTCTATTTATGGCACCAAAATTCCTTGACTTCTCCTTAGCTCATCCACTTGCATTGACTTTCCTTCTATTTATGGCACCAAAATTGGGTGAATAAACCATTAATAAATACTATTAAATGCATTGTATTCACTCAAGGTGATTCACACTTTTTGGCAAGAGGAATTGCTAAAAATAAGAAGTCAACTTGATGGGAATTTCCACCCTGCACTGCAGCTCCAAAAATTCCCTCTTCCACTTAAGTGATTTGACTTTCATCATGGGAATTTTTACCTTACAAGGTAGGTAAGAAATTCCCGCTTATCTTCCACCTCTAATATTCCCATTGCAGCTTAATTGACTTTGACTTCATGGGAAAAATTACCTTGCAAGGAAAGTAAGAAATTCCCACCTTCCTACCACTACTGAAATTCCCACTGGCAGCTTAAAGTCTTCCTTCCAAAAACTGTGACTTGCATTAAAACTGGCCTCCTTTGATAAAGAGTGACTTGCATGGGTGAATAAATTTCTTTGGTGGGAAACGTTAACTTGCCAGGCAGACATAAAATTCCCGTGTGAATAAATTTCTTTGGTGGGAAATGTTAGCCTGCCAAGCAGGCATAAAATTCCCATCGGTGCTTTAAGTGCTTTTTCTTTATTTTATAATGAGAATTTTCACCCTACAAGGCAGGTAAGAAATTCCCGTCTGCCTGCCGCCTCTAATTTTCCCATCACAACTTAAGTGAC
This sequence comes from Taxus chinensis, assembly GCA_019776745.2. Classification (NCBI taxonomy): domain Eukaryota; kingdom Viridiplantae; phylum Streptophyta; class Pinopsida; order Cupressales; family Taxaceae; genus Taxus; species Taxus chinensis. The sequence continues at coordinate 765,671,277 of CM034146.1, read as the reverse complement.
TTTGACTTCATGGGAAAAATTACCCTGCAAGGTAGGTAATAAATTCCCACCTACTTGCCACTACCAAAAATCACATTGCAACTTACACTCATTAATTTTAAAAAATGTGACTTTCCTGGGAGATGCTTTTTTGTGCATGACTTCAATCTTTTTTTTATCAGAAGTTTGCATTTTGAGGTTGATTCCTTCTGGTGCTGGGTTAGTAGATTATCTCCATATGCGTCACATAATTAAACATACTATACTGGTGAAGGAATTGACCTAGGGGAATTTCAAAGAGAAACTATGGAGAAAACCAGAGAAAAATGCAAAAGAAATAAATAAAAGTGAAAACTGTTGCCAAAAGTCACAGAAAAATCTTTGAATTCATTCCTAGTGAAAACTCTATTGAGATGTGTGAATATTGGCATGTAAAAATTCAACAGGATTCAATCGAAGTACAATTTACTTCAAATGGGGATTTATTTATTTAACAAATAATTAAATAAAAATTTTCCCATAGACAAAAATTGGCAAAGGAATAAAATGAGTTTCAGCATCAGGGTATTTGTCAAAATTTGCTCATATGATTCACTAGGAATATCTTAATGTAATACAAACATCTTCTGGCAATAAAAACATGAAAAAGACCCGTTATTTTTTTTAAAAGAACAATTTTTTTTCAAATGGGGTAGTCCCAGAAGAAATATGGGGACACCACCAATCAATATCTCTAAAAAGGTCTCTATGATAGACTTATACTCTAATCACCAATATGACGATGACTCTATCATTGATTTCATCGCATGTTGGCATTGCATGTTGGAAAGGCCTAATCAATCAACTTTCCTTCTATAACATCCTCATTTATCATTCTAATAACAAAGGGAATTTTTTTTGCATAACATTCACTGTTCTAAGTTCACATAATTTAGAAAAAAAATTCCTTAGTTAATCCATCACATAATAGTAAACCGTATGCAACTTTAATGACTCGGTGTTAAACCGATCTCTCATTTTTGTTTATAACAAATGTATTCAAGTATATTAGTGGTTTCCTTCATTGGATAAGGATCATTCATGTTCCAACCATCTAAAGAGCATATCTAAGTATCTGTTACTGATACCCATCCAATATCACGCTTCTTTAGTCCAAGTGAAATCAAGACAACGCAATCAGTAACTTGCGATACTTTGACCAAATTTTTAAGACATGTATCTCATGCTTTAATTCCTAGACGAAATACTCGTCAAAAGGAATATGTATTTCACTAAGATTTAATATGTTATCTAGACTATACTACCTTGACTTTCAACAAATCCATAAATCCATGTCACCGTTACATACTCTATAGTGACAGTGGAATCAACCTGTGCTAACATCATCTTAATGATGACTACAGGGAATGAAGTGAAGCCAATATGATGACCAGTCTATCATTGATTTGGCTGCACATTGGTGGCACCTAACTTAATCAAACTTTCCTTCTCTCTACCACAGTTTGAACTCATAGAGTTGTTCACAAGGGCATGTACTAGACACATTTCCCCGACTCTCCAGGTTCAAACATTTTTTCACATTTGATGAATCCTTCACCATGGTATGGAAACTAGAGATCTGTGCTCTTGAAGAAGAGAAATTTAAGTTGGGTAACAAGAAATCTAACTTCAAATCAAATGAATCTTCATCTAAACCATTGAATAACCATTCTAATAGCCATTCCAAGGTGAAAGTATCAACCAACATGGTGCTTATGAAATCTGGACCCTCTCATCCATCTAATCAACCAAAACCACCTACTAACATATCTCTCTGTTCAAAACTTTCAATATAAATATGAAAAAATGGCTTACACTCCTATCGGAGAACCATATTATTCTATGTTGGAAAATCTTTTAAAAGTTAGAGCCATCACCCTTCCACCTATCAAACCAAAAACTAGTTTTGATCCTTCTCGTCCTACACTATCATGGTACAAAGAAAAAGACTTATGTAACTATCACTGAGTTAGGGGACATAGCGACGACAATGTCAAAACCTTCAAGAAAATTGTACAAGGAATGATAGATAGTCATGATCTTGTCCTGGAAAATCCTAATCCACCTACCAATGCCAATATGGGTGTGTTTAAGAAACCTTTTTCCTAATCATACCTAATCAAACTAGGCTTCAAAGACCGCTAATAATGACACTAATTTACATGAGATTAACACCATTTTCAACATAGTACCTGTTCCATCTAGCCAGTTTCCTCCCATCGCATCTATCAAGGAAATTATTACACGAAATCCTCTACCCACCGAGGATCTTACCACATCTACTCCTCTATCCACATAGGATCTTATCACACCTACTCCTCTACCCATGGAGCATCCTATCCAACCTATTTCTCTACTTATCACAGAGCCTATCTTGCATGTTCCTCTACCCAAGGAGGAACCTATCTCACCTGTTCCTCTACCCAAGGAGGAGATAACCCTTATCCACCTTTTCACTTGAAGAGGAGTCCACATCGATTGTTTTTCCCTATCCTTGACCAATAGAGGATCTAATCTTATCTCCTCTTCCTATAGGAAATGCTTCTCCCATAGTCTTCCAAGATCCTGTCAACCATCTTACATCACTCTTGCCTATTGAATTAGAGGTAAAAACCTTCCCTATATCACAAAACTTGGATTTCTAGATGGGTTTCACCACTGGTTTGTTGTCTTCAAAACCAAAACCATTCTCATGCTTGATGGACTGATTAGAGTATGTTGATTACTACACACTCTGGGGGTGCCTTCGACTCCTAGTATCGACCCAAATGCAGATGTTTTCCCTGAATACCTTAACTAACTATCATAAGGTCTTCAATGCAACTAAAACCATGACACCTGGGATGAACATATTAGCCCCTTCTTCTTTAGCATCACCTTCATCCAAAATCCCTATCTACACCTATACCTACCACTTTTTTAGGAGTCCTACCAATACCTATCCCACTGTATCCCATAGTGAAACTAGAATTTTTTACTGAACCAACATCCGTCATAAAATCGATTCCTACACCTAAAAGGAAGACCCAACCTCCTAGGCCTCACACCCCAGTCTCTCCCACGACATCTCTTTCACCTTTACCTCTACCTTCTATTTTAGGCCCACACCCTTCCACCTTGGTTAAGTTACATCTTGACCAAGGAAAATCCAAGATGTGACAACCCTCACTCACTCCTTTACCTTCTATTTTTCCCACGCCTTCACCTTGATCACCTGTTCTGCCTACATCTTCTCCATTACCTAAAACTAAACTATTTCCAACACCACCACTTTCACCTTGGATTTATAGGGTACCCCTACATTCTACATCTCATTCTACCTTGCACACCACTCTTACACCTTTAGCTAAGAAGATGTGCAATCTAAATTGAAACCAAAACCTTCACTACCCACCAGAAAGGTAGTCACACCTACAACACCTCCAAAAAAACCTCTCCCACAAAAATCACCCACACCTTCATCCAAGAAAACTTTGACTTCTCAATGTGATCCATTTTCAGGATCATATTCTAACATCCTCATGAGGTTATTAGAAACCTCTGCTATCTCATTTCTACCTATTAATCCTTATGACCCACTCAAACCCAAACCATTGGGGATTGACAAAACCAAAATATACACATATCATCTCTCACCAGGGCATGATTTTTAAGGTTGTAAGGCCCTAAAAAAAATTATCCTTCAACTCTGAACTTTGGATGGTCTATTTGATGAAGATGACATGTTGGATGAGAATTCCATTCCCCCTGCACTCATTGTCACACATGGTCTATCCCTATATATATTCAACAACCTTTACCTGCATCGCCACAAACCTCTTTTTCTCCTCTAATATTTGAAATAAACATGGTCCAAGTGGCCACTTGATCACAAAAAGATAAAGGAAGTGAGAAAATTGGTAGCCCATATAGTGCACCTTCACCCACCATTCCACCTACACCTGCCCCTAAGGTAACCATCTATGGGCTGACTTATCAGTTTTCTGATGGAGTTATACATCACTCTATGATTAAAAAACTTTATCATTCTCCTCTAAATATTTCCTTGTATGACCTAATTCAAACCTCTGAGTCTCATCATTAGGCCCTCATGGAGGTCCTGCAATCTATTAAGATTCTACCAAATTATCCTACACATGTGGCCTCCATCTTTAACCCTCGTAATGTGGCCACCCCCACCACTTCACCTCAAAAGTTTTCCCCCATTACCTCTCTATATGTTTCTATTATCAGTTTCAATGATTAAGAGATTTCCCCTCTAAATTCAGATGATCCCGATCCATCACTCTTCATCACTGCCTACATCAAAGAGACTTGTGTTTGACATGTTATGATTGATAGAGGTGCTAACATTAATATCATTTCTTCCCATGCGTATGAACAATTACACATACCCAGAAACTACATGCATAATAACCTTGTTATGCTATGTTTGTTCATTAATTCCATGAATTCTACCCTTGGCACCATCATCCTCCACATCTGCATTGGTCCCCACACCAGTCCCAAAACTATTCTATATTCTTGAGGGTGAATTTCAATATAACCTTATTCTTGGACAACCCTAGATTCACGCCATGGGGTATGTACCTTCAAGACTTCACCATTATATAAAATTTAAATATGAAGGTCACCCCTACACCATTCAGTCAAATCCTTCACCTTTTAAAACCTACAACATGCTTTACTAACCAAATGATGTCCTTGTTCTAGTCAAGGCATCTACTAGCCTTGCGGATTCATCTTCTTCTGCTGCCTTATCTATCACTTCTTCCACTACACATTCCACATCCATCCCATCTATCCCCTCTACTTTTTCCACTTCTAAAGATATCCCATCTACCAACCTGATTATTTCACCAATAACTGATGCCCCCGATTCTCAGACTTTGAGTTGCTAATCCATCCCTGCTACCCAAGTCCCGAATTCTGACCCCTTGGTAGGTGTTTTTAAATGTCTTTCCCTGGGGGAATACCACCTATATAAAATAGAAACTTTCCTTACTCCTCAAAAGTATGAAATCCTTCACCAACACCCACATTACAACTTTCATGTAGGAGAGGTTTTTCCCTATGGTTCTCCCCACCTTCGCACAACCCTAACCTATGGGGGAGTTGACACTTCTTCCTATTATCCTGAATCACCTACCTAAACCCAAAATTTCTCATCAAAATTTCAACCTCACAAATCACCAATTCATCCACACTTTTCTTCATCGATGTGCCTGGAAGGGATTTGGTTTTGGTCTTTATGAGCAAAGTCGTCACACAATCATACCTTACACCACCTGACAACACAAAGACCATCGTGGTGTCATATTTTCCATGTCACCTATTCCTAAGAAGGATAGAATCAACATCATAGAGGAATATAAGCCTTCCCCACCTAAGTCACCTACCATACCACCTTCACCCATGGAGTCTATGGATCCAGAATCCATCCCTCCTATTTTTTTTTTCATGAACATAGTTTCTTTGGGACTTATGATCTATCATCATGATTACAAGGTCCCCTCTTCCCTTCCTCTTCTCTATCCTGACATGTTGGATGATGAAAAAACTTTTATTAATGTCGTTTAATGTTAGGATGATGATTTTATTCTCACCTTTTAGGTGAAAAAAATTCTTACATTCACCGGTCGTTACATTCTGAGACACAAACTGTGCTGAATAAATCGACCATAGATATTAACATTCACACTGAGGATGACCCTCAAATTATAAAGATAGTCCAATATTTATATTCTGCTTATCAAGAAGCCTTCACCTCTTTCCTTCGAGATCATAACAATGATTTTTCTTGGTCTTATGTTGATATGCCTAGTATTGACCCTAATATCATGGTCTAAAATATCATGACTATCCTCGATGAAAAACTTGTAAAACACAAGTTGTAAAAAATGCATCCACGCATTGCCCTTCATATGAAAGAAGTACTCCAGTGGCTTCTTTCTATTTCCTTCATTCTACCCATTGACTATCCATAATGGATTTATAACATTTTTCCTATCACCAAAGTTACCGGGGGACACCACATTTTTATGGACTTCTATGACCTTAACCTTACCTACCCTAAGCATTGACTTTCCTCTTCCTAGCATTGACCAACTCATTGATCTTACATCTAGACATGAGATGATATATCTTATGGATGGATTCTTGGGTTATAATCAATTATTACTCACTTCGGAAGATCAACACAAACTAACTTTCATCACCCCTTGGGGGAAATTCTGTTATCGCATCATGCCCATTGGCTTGAAAAATGCTACGGTCACCTATTAACATGCTATGACCTATATATATTCCACAATATCATGTATGAAATATTAGAATATTATGTCAACAAACTTATTGGTAAGTCCAAAATTCAAGCCAAATACCTCACAGTTATAAAATTCATCTTTGATCGTCTCATCCAATACTGCATTTTCCTTCAACCAAAGAAGCGTATCTTTTCCATTATCTCTAGAAAAATCCTTGGTTTCATCATCTATTTGCAGAGCATCAAATTAAATCATGCCAAAATCAAGGCTATTATTGAGATTCCTCCACCTACTAACCTTTGACAACTTCATAGTTTGCAAGGAAAATTGCAATCCATTCGAAACTTTATTTCCCAAATTTTTGACTACTGTCACCATTTTCATCATCTCCTTAAAAATGATGTCTCCTTCAATTGGAACAATGAGTGCCACAAGTCCTTTGAAATGTTGAAGAAATACCTTCTTCAGCCACCTATGCTCATCCCAACTAAAGATGACAAACATTTTTACATCTACATTTCTGCCACTAACCATTCCTTGGGTGTCATGCTCAGTCATCATGACGAGCAACTCAGGGAGCAAGCAGTTTATTACATAAGCCATAATATTTTAGACTATGAGAGTAGTTATACTCATGCTGAAAAAATTTGCCTAGCCTTGGTATTCGTGGCCACCAAACTTCACCACTACCTACTTAACCACAAAACCTTCACATCACTAACACCGAACCTCTGTATTACATGTATGCTAAACCTTACCAACACCATTTCAACGCATGTTAGATTATACTCCTTGCGGACCTAAACCTAGAATTTATTCATCAAAAGTCTGTCAAGGGACAAATCATTGCAGATCAGCTTGTAGATTTTCTGCTTCGTGGAAATCAATCTTCTAACTTTGATTTTCCTGATGAATCTATCGCAACCCTCTCTTTTGATGACGCCATTTACCAAATGACCTTATTCTTCGATGGATCTAACTTTAATTACGGGGGTGGTGCAGGAGTCATCCTCATTCCTCTTGATGGTGAGCCTATACCTTTATCTTTCAAACTTGACTTTTACTACACTAATAACATGGCCGAGTATGAAGCACTTGTGTTAGGTATTCAAACTATCATAGCCCTAGATGTTAAATCCATTAATATCTTTGGTGACTCTCAACTAGTTGTGAACCAAGTCAATGGTTTTTCCTAGTGTTGTAATGAGGAGCTTTAAAAGTATAAACATCATGTCAACATACTTTTGACCACGTTTGATCACTACCTCATTCTAACTACTCCATGATCCTATAACAAATTCAAGGATACCATGGCTTGTATTTCATCTCAAATACCCACCTCACCTTCAGATTCTAAAATATTTTTCATAGTAAAACAGTTGCACTCACTCTCATATATTGTCCATGGTGTAATTTTTTTGGGAAGAATTGAAACTAACCCGCCCGACATTTGGTTTAAGCAGTTTGCTGACTACCTCTCCCTTTCAATTTTGCCTCTAGATATCACTCGCAATGGACTATGAACCTTCCTAAAAATTGTCTCTCATTACGACATCATAGGGGGTCTTCTTTATAAATGTGACTTTGACGGTATCCTCCTGTGGTGCCTCACTAATTTTTAAATCTCACACACTATAAAATAAATTCATGATGGTATTTTTAAGTGAAATTTTAGTGGCCTCTGTAGTTCACAAAACATATCATTCACCTCGGATATTACTAGCCAACCCTTAACCAAGACTTTTGTGACTACATCAAACATTGTGTGAAGTGTCAATAGTATGCTAACCTTCACCACACCCCTAATCACGTCTTACAAGTCACTCGAAGACTTTTGGCCCCTTTTCACAATGGGGTTTGGATCTCATTGGAGAGATTAACTCCTCATTCCTCTCAATGTCATTGTTATATCATTACAACGAATGAATATTTCACTAAATGGGTGGAAGCCATCCCTCTCATTTCTACCAAAGTTGAAAAGATAACTAAATTCATCAACCATCATATCATTTTCTATTTTGGTGTTCCTCATCACCTTATCACTAACAATGAAAAAAAATTTAAGAACAAAACCCTACGTAAACTGTGTGAAAACTTTGGCATTCAACTCATTTTTTCTTCACCATATTACCCACATGAAAGTTGGTCAAGACAAATATTCTAATAAGACTATCCAAAAAATTCTTATGAGAAGTGGTTGATGACATTGGTAATGATTGACACACGCAAATTCCTTTCTCCTTATGGGTTTTATCATACCAACATTTGTACCTCTACTGATGTCGCACCTTTCTAGTTGGTCTACGGTATAGAGGTCATCCTACCTCTTGAAGTCCAAATTCCATCTCTTCGTATATCACTTAAATATATTATCTTTGAAAATGATTTTCACCAAGAACATTTGGCATAACTTGAGCTATTGGATGGACATCATTTAAATGTCTATTAACCATATCCAAATATAGCCAAAATGCATCAAGCATGCCTATGAAAAATGTGTTCATGAGTGAAATTTCAAGATCGGTGACCTTTTACAGAAGGAAAATCAACATGTGACCAACATGGAGAAAAGTAAACAAGGAAAGTTTTCTCCTAATTGGATTGGACCCTATATTGTCACCCATACCGATGGATTGGGAGCTTATCGTTTATCTTATCTCAAGGGTAAACCCAAACCTGATCCCATTAATGCCATGCATATTATATAGTTCTACTATTAAATAAAGTACTACATCACTTTATGTCACTAATATGTTCATCCCTTGATTGAACCTCTCCCTCCACCTACCTCTTTTAAGGACCAACTACTAAACTAGAATTGTGTGATTATCTGTCACCATTCAACCTTATCTTCAATATGAGTACCACGACTCTACTCATGGCATGATTCCCATGGATACTTTTCATCATCTTTAGGATGGTATCCCATTTCTGTTCATCACTTGAAACCCGTCTTTCATATCTAACCTTTTCATGTTATGGATTTTCCCTCATAAAAGAGGCCTATACTTATTTATTGTCTTGTCCATGACTTCAAGTACAAAAATAAAAGAAAAAAATATATGGGATAACAAAAAATCTCCTCCTTGAGTCAAACTTCTCGCAAGTAGATGATTCCCTTAAATGAACATCTATGTCTTTCTATTGTTGCTATAAGTAGATTGCTCCCTCGAAAGATATCTATAAAAATACAGCCAACTACTGTACTTACTCTTTCCAAAAATAAGACTAATCTATATTTGTCAAAAGAAAAAATTATCTTCGAGCTTCCCACATCGATAAAATTCACGAAAACCTCAAGGAGACACTACTATTTATCCCAATATAGACTTCTTGCATCGATCAATCTATACATGCAAAAAAGCAAAAACAAAAATAAAAAGTCAAGAAGAATACAAACTTTTGGTCATGGACTTGCCTATTTTGGTTTTGGGTATCTTGCAGAAGGGGCATGCCATCCCACAACAGGGTTAGCTAAATGAAATTTTCCACCTTACCTTATTGTTATTATCTTCTAAATCAACTCAAGGTACATGGCGTGTATTCTACACACTGTGATCACACAACTTCTTTCAACTCTATACCCATCCCTCATGTAATGTATCTAGTGACTTATGTTCAATAAAGTCTATGGGTATGACAATTATGGTCCTTGCCAAATATGGGCATGCCTCTTATTTTGGTTTCTTATCTATGTACTTGTTGTTTCTTCAATAGGGCAAGAACATCGAAATGAAATCAACCATAACACCTTCATCTATGTCTACACTTAATTCACCTTTCCTATTACCTATTCAACATTCGACCTTGCATATTTTAAAACATGCCTTACCTATCCAACCTACCTCATTCTTCACTGGTTTATAGGAGAACTACATTGTCCTGAGGCCCCTGTTGACAATTTTTGCATGAGGGTACATGAGAGAGTGCAAGAGGTGTCCTACCTTCCATGGGATGATATAAAGATGGAGATTTTGTTTATTTTTTATTTTTGACTTATATATACTGGTCTGCGTACCGAAGAGGCAAGATGTATATGGGTGTTTTTGATATACTTGTTTATATATGTATATACATTGTATCGACATACAGACTTTCCAGTATATAGATGATGACATTGATATTTGTTTGTGTGTTGTTTCATCTCCATTGTATTGTTATTATGGAAAGTAGTTGTAGGCATGGTTGATGTTATGGTTTGTTTTTAATTTCCAATGTATTGTTTTGATGGAAACTAGCTATGTAGGCATAATTTCGTTATGGTTGTGTTTGTTTCGATTTAATTTCCACGTTATTGGTAGTATGGAAAGTAAATGACGATGTGTATGGGTGATGTATGGTTTATTTTGTGTTAATTTCTAAGTTATTGATTTTATGGAAACTACCTAACTAGGTTTGTTTATGGGGGTAAAATGGTGGGGGAAAAGAGTGGCCGAGCTAACCTCCAAGGGCCCCATGCCCTCGGAGTGATGCCTACATATCCCTTGCAAAAGGGGTTGTTATTTCTCAAAAGTGCACCCTAGTTGAGGGATAACAATAAGAATTCTAAGACTGATTTATTCCCTCACTTCTGTAGATACAATGGAGTCACCTCAGGTATGTGGGTATACCTATTGTTGAGGTGAGTATTCGGTATCAAGTTTGGTTCCTTATTGATGTATTCTAAACTAATGTTTTGGCATTTTTTGGATTTTTAAGGGTAAAAATATTGTTTTAACTAAATTTAGAATGGGGTGATACACCAAATTGATTGAGGGATTTGACTAACTACATGCACAATAAACTGAGAACAAATTGTAGAAGCACAAACCAATAGATTTCAACTTAATCCTAAGGCAAACAATTGTGTGTTGAGGCATAAATCACAACAACATAATAACTAACATGCACACTGAGACTATACAGAAAACAAAAAAATTACAGCAAGGTAAGATAATTAATTCAGGGAATTAACATTCACAAGAGCTAATAGAAAGATACACACCACTGCAAATAATTAGAAACATAATAACTGGTTCTCATTCAAGGGTAAAACTAACAAAAATATGCTTCAACGCTCCTATATCCAAAAATTCATTTTTTTGTGCATTGCCAATGCACACAATATATAGCAAAATAATTCACCCAACCCCTCCTAAAAATAGGTTGCAGTCTGTACTCGCTCATGTATGTTAGTTTTAGCCTTTACCATGAATAAATAAAGGAATAAAAATAACCATGCTTTTATAATGAGGCAAAAATAGCCTTAGTTCCAAAAATACACTTAGTCAAAGTGTAGTTTACTGCTCTATTTTTAATACAATAAATAACTTGGGTAAATACTTTAGCTAAATTTTGTGTGCATTAACAATGCACAAAAAGGAATTTTTGGATGTAGGAGTGTTAAAGCATAATTTTGCCAGTTTTTCCCTTGAATGAGAACTAGTTATTGTCTTTCCAATTATTTTTAGTGGTGTGTATATTTCTATTAGCTCTTGTGAATGTTAATTCCCTGAATTAATTATCTTACCTTGCTATAAATTTGGTGTTTTCTGCATATTCTTAGTGTGCATGTTAGCTGTTGTGTTATTTTGATTTATCCCTCAACACACAAGTGTTTTCCTTAGGATTAAACTGAAACCCATTGGTTCATGCTTCTGTAATTTGTTCTCAGTTTATTGTGCATGTAATCAGTCAAAGCCCTCAATCACTTTGGTGTATCACTCCATTTTATATTCAGTTACAACAATATTTTTACCCTTAAAACTCCAAAAAAACCCCAAAAATTAGTTTAGGATACATCAATAAGGAACCGACCTTGATACCGGAGACTTACCTCAACAATAGATATACCCACAGACCTGAGGTGTTTCCATTATATCTACATAAGTGAGCAAATAAAGCAAGCTTAGAACCCCTACTGTTATCCCTCAACTAGGGTGTGCTTATGAGAGATAACAGTTTTTGGCACGCCCGGTGGGACATCATAGAGATTAATGTCTTACTTTCCGAAGGTGTTCCATCATTCAAGCATATTAAACACTTTGCATACCAGTTTTTGGGACAAAAATAAGTATTGATGCGTTCTGAAGATTGAAAATGCAAAAATTGTCAACATTTTTGATGACTCCGTAAATATAATTTCAGACTAATGCAGCATTTTTCATCATCAAATTCTTCAGTTGCAACTTTTTCAGGTAATTTTCAAGAAAATATAGATCTGTTATTTTGTTGTTTTTAGCTCATTTTCATGACCAACAGACATGTTTTTCCATTTTCACATATTTTATGAGGTCATGTAATCATGACATCAATTCCTTAGTGGAATGCTTATATCCAAGAGTTGTATCTAACATATCCATAGTCTTATCATCCATATTCCCAATCAGATCAACATTATGACCCCTATCAAAATGAATATCCCCATAACCCAAACCATGCACATCAATATGATTATCAGTATGACCATGGTTATGTTGTCCAAAACCAAGGTTATGTAGAAGGTTATGCTGATTATACATAATAGGAAGAAAATTGAAGGAAAAATTCATGAAATAGAGCAGAGCATGCAAGTACTAAAAGAATAGGTGCAAAAGGAGTTATAAGCTAAAAAACCTGGTCTTAAGAAACGCTGTCAATGGGGAGGTCCTACACCTAGCTGGTTTAGTCTACAACAAAGGCTTGAGGTAATGCCAACAAACTATTAATCAAATGGCTGATTTTACTTTATCTTTGCAAGCAGTGGAGAATGATAGCATCAGGTTGAGGAACCCTGTCAATGGGATGTTCCCACTTACCTTCCCAATCATAATCCAATACCCATAGACCCTCCTTGCTAACCAATGCAACCCATTAATCAGTTTTCAAATTATCAGGATACAGTAACTTCTGCTCTTTCTATTCCATAATCACATACTGATAAAAAATATCCATTTCCAAGCTTTCATTTTACAACTTTTCCAAATATAGACCTTGTATCCCATTCTCTTGTTCAAGAATTGCCAGTTCAAACTGAAATCAAGCCCACTCCTCCTCCTCCATCCGTAGTACTAATTCATGAAGGATAAAATCAGAATATCAAGGAGGGGTAGCCAACTGAAGAGAACAGTAGGTTGGACTTTTTGCAGAATTTACAGGGATGGGAGTCAAAGTTTAAATTTGATCAAATTATAGAGTTAGAGAAAGAACCCATACAGAAGGTATAATTTTATTATGCAGCAAAGCAAGCAAAAGTGGAAGATGATCAACAATCTTTATATTCTGAATACAGTGTGCATGAAGGCACTATATTAACACAAGTTACTGATTCATCAGAGCTTGAAAAGTCTGAAAAGGAAGAATAATCAATTTCAAATGAAGAGGAGTGAAAGGAGGTTGAAATCCAATTAGAATGTGTTGTAGAGTTTGACAGTGAAGATGTTTATTTCTTGTCAGATTTGGAAGATATCATTGGTGACGAAAAACCCATAAAACTCACAATTTTTATAGTTTCACCATTCGTCTTTCATAATAAAGAGCCTCTTGGATCTAAAAAGGAGCAAGAAATTTTATTGGATACAGATCCTTTCTTTCCCCTCCTCAAAATATTCCAAAGTGCACAAAGGCGCCCAATCCCTCTTTAGAGTTGTTTGTACATAATGTTAGCATGATAGTGCACATGGATTTTCAGATTCATTACCAATAGTAAACAACACACAACACAAAAACCAATATCTAGATCTTAGAGTATATGTAAGATGAACGAAACAATGACTATAACAAGATTTACCATGCAAGAACCAAATTCAGTCATGTTCAACACCATTATCCAACCAATATGAACCATTTTATTAAATTACTGTAAAACACAAAAGCTTCTTACATTACATAAATATCTCCATGAGTAATGCGCGTGACAAACCAACAACATAACTCTACAATTTGACACACACACACCAAACCTATGCAAATCAATATATATATATTATTATATATATATCTAGGGGTGGGGACTTTCCCTTCACTGCCCATGCACTTCTCAAAATAGGTCACATGCTAATAATAATCATGTGCCTTTACAATAGGATGCACAACATGCAAGTGCTCTAACAATAGAATTCCTATAGTTAACTCTGAGTAGAAATCCTATTATTAGCTTAAACTATGCATGGTGCTCAGTTGTTGCTTGTTCCCAAAATACCATTGTGTGGACCACAAGTCTTCATGTCTTTGTGTGCTCATCACACTAACTCCAAAAATAGCCTTTAAAATAGAAACGGCTAAGTCCTGATCCTGGGCGCTTCATGATATATTGTAGCGTCACGTGCTCTTCCAGTGCCCTACATTTGCACGCCCAACACTTAGGCCATTCTTTTCCATCCAACATTACCCCACACTAAAATGGATTGTCACCCCTGGAAATGGGTAATCACCTTGTCACTCCAAAGAATATAGGATAAATGAATGAAAGAACAAAGAATAAGGAATATGGTGATTCATCTTATTGTGTACCCTTTTCTTCTTCCAGAATAATGAATTATGGATATTCACTTTGAATTTCTCCCTTAAGTTCATACTAGTCCTTAAGCATTACATTTGCCTTGTCAGGGATGTCTACAACGATGACATCTAACTCATCCAAAGTCATTTTTCCACCCTCACTGTTCAAAATTCTAAATATGTTGGCCATACCTAAGACCACCCCTTCCATAACACCCACCTTCACGGAAATGAGTTTCACGATGCCCTTGATCTGATCCATATGTTGTTTCTTCGCAACATCTAACGTGTCACATTTTGTCTCTACTAAGGTAACTCATTTTGTGTACCCACGTGTTTCATCCTTTGCTGCTTGTAGAACTTCATTCTCCTCTACCTTTTGTCCTTACCTGTATTAAGTTATCTAGCATTATAAACATGGCCAATACTATATCTACCTTATTTCATCCTTTATGGCTTGCAAAACAACCTCATAGCTAAATATATTCCTTGCAATTGAAGCCTTGGCCCTTTTCTTCTGCAACATTCTTTGGTTTAGGGAGGCATACTGGTTTGTCCTCTAAAATCAAACGAAATATTGTACAGAGGTAATGCAGTTCTGACTTGAACTCCTCTGGCACCTTCTTATGAAAATATGGCCTTTTCTATAAGATTTCATTGGTAATCTGCTCGGCCATCTTTTTGACATTTTGTGCCTTAGCCACTGCATTATCCCACTCCTGGGTGAGTCATTTGAGTTCTCTTTCCTTATCTTTCTTATCTTCTAGGAGCTCCCGTACTGTTGCCTCCTTATCAATATTCCGGCGCGTTACTTCAGTGGACACTTTGAGCAATGTGTTACTCACTTGTTCATCATAAAATTGTGTGGGTTTGATGGTCATATGAGTGCGTATGTGGCACCTTCCTCATCTTCTTTGAACTACATGCCTCCTTGCAAACATCAAAGTCAGGCTCATCCATGTGAGTCTGCATGCTCCATGATAAATGCTTATGAGTGCATGTGTTGGCCATCTTCTGGTCCATCCAATCCCAACCATATAATTGTATATTGGGCAGGGTGCTCTAGAAGCGGGCACACATGATTTTTTCTTGGTCATCCAAGTAGCCCAAATTTTGAGTTCTCACTGCCTCTTCATCATTATGCCCACCTTGTGTTTGCCAACATCCTCATGAAAATAGATGCCCTCTTCTTGCTATATGGCCACGCCTGCATCCTGTTGCATAGTGCCTTCGACATTCCTGTTTACTTCTCCCTCTTTCTCTTCTCCTTCAAGTGTGGACCGTTCTAGAACTTTTGTATCCCCATTGGCGTTGCCATTCCCTTTCAACTGAGTGTTGCTCATGGGTACTCATATTATCTTCAATGGTTTCATATACGACTAGGTCCCCAATATCTTCATCCTCCTACATCTCAACACTAGGGGTGTCCTCCTTCTACGCACTTTGTCGAGGGGACTCTTCCTCCTCACTATCCTTTACACAAACATATTTTCAGTGCTTTCTCCTTTCTTCTTCCTCATTCTTCACAGGAGTTACGTGCGGTGATCTTCTTACTGGCTATAAAGTCCCTGCACTAGTGTCTTTAGGATGTGCGCCTTTTTCACATAACTCTTCTGGTATGCACAAGTCCATCGTTGTCCTCTGGTTCCTCCTACTCTAGGACATTCTCCAACTCTTTAGCCACTGGATCTTCCTGAGCTGGGGGTACAGAGGCGTCTTGTCCTTGATGTTCCCATGGTCTGTCCCCTTTTTTGGAGGTCTTGGGAGTGTCATATCCACGCCCTTCACCACCTTTCCATCCTTGAACCTTGGCCTCAGATAAATGTACACGCACGTAGGTTCAATTTGTCCTACGACCAAACTCTTCAGTGTGATGTCCACATTGCCTGATTTCATGGTTTCCACATAGGCCTCTTTCCATGGCCATACATAAGTCTTGTGCAGAATGTGGATATATGTGTCTACTTTGTCTGCATCAAACTGAAGCTTACACACATCGTGGAACCTGTTCACTGACTCCTTGAAATATCTGGTAGTAAAAGCAAAGGGCAACTTACACCATGGGCTCTTACCACCCGAATGCATATGGAAGTGCCCCAAGCTGAAGTGTTGGTAGACTGCAAACTCAGCTTCTCCATTCAGTACTTTGGGCAGCTCACGCGGAATACCATATTCTCCTTCAAATGCCCTGCACAGTCTCCTGAACCACCTTCCCAAGCGCTCCTTATACCCGTTAGAAATAGTTCCGTGTAGAGTGTATTTGGAAAATTTCTTCACTGGGGATTTATTCTCCAACGGAAACTCCCAGATGTTCTCCCTAGGTCCGTCGGGTACTCCAATTTCACTAAATATAATCAATAATAGGATTGCACCCCAAGTAATCTTCTCACCTTTATCTACTTGGACGCATGCCTCATTCACCAAGATTTTTGTGATGTACCCAACAATGTTGTAATATGTCTTGTTGACCATTTTGTGTGCTATATGTAACCAATACATATTCACCTCATTCCACCGTTTAGTGGCACCCAACTTGCTTCCTGTCAAGCTTGTTGCAACCTTGGTGGCCATGTCTGTAATGTTGGTCACTTTGAAGGCTCACCCCCCTTCTTATACTAATGTAGGGCGGCTGTGGCATCAATGCCCTCATCATCTGATAGATCTCCCGTGATCTCTAAGCCTGAGTCATGCAACCCTGTCACCTTCCCAATCAACTTGGTGGTGATCCTCATTCTCCTACCCGTGAAGTAGAAAAAATCTTCATGGATGCACGACATGAGCCACTGATACAATTGGTCAGGCTTCCCAAAATAGGTAAACTCCAGAATTTACATGACCCCCACGCTTTCGAGTAATTTCTTCACGGAGGCCTCCAAAACCCTAGTGTCCATCCACCAACCACCGATTTGTCTTCCTGTAAACTTATGTTGCGACATCCTTGAGGCATTTCTCAGTGTGGTGGTTGATTTCTAAAACCCTACACTATGTAATCTTTGTTTTCCATGTCCACCCCTCAATAACTTCTTCCAGATATAACATCTCAACCAGCCACTCCTTTATTAGGTCGTCAACCTCCTTCTCCACAACTGGAGCCCTCTGTGGTGCCATCATTCCTCTTTGATCCTGTGAGTGCGAATGAAAACCTAGCTGTCATGCAAACGAAACCTAAGTCACTCTCCCATCGCACACACACACCACCACTTGAATCCTTCTTCTGTACCTAGATGCTCAACAATGTGCTTCGAAATGTGACAGGTTTACTCACTCTGCAGAGTGCTCGTCATCTCCAGCTCTTCTTTGCACTTCTCAATTTTCTTCAAACTCGTAAGGTAACAAATGTCATTGCAAACGTCAGCTTTAAACCAAGTTTCAAAAATCCCCTTCATTAATTGCTCCACCTACCACCATACATGGTATTAATTCCCTTTGAGCGCGTTTTGCACCTCTTTGTCCTACCCCAATCTCTCGCACCTCAAATTTTGGTGCCTCAGTCATAAATTTCTAGCGCGCCACTACTTATCTATCACAGATCTCCTCTACCCATGCTTCCTTACACCAAAGTATTTATCCAATGTGACCCAAACATACGTAGTCTCAAATGTTGTAGCCTCCTTGAGTTATACTGAGCAGTCACCAACTTACGTGTGGTCTTTAACTTTGAGCAATCCTCTTGAATTTTTCATCACTTTTCAAAACTTGTTCCCTTTATGGACACCCGTGAGTTTATTTCTTTTCTGTACCAGACTAACCTTGTTTATCCACCCCACACTAAGGGTATGTGCAGTCCTTTGCACATAAAAACACTTGAGATTGTAATCAGCTTCTGGTGCACAAGCACACTTATTACACATAACATTGAACTAAATTGACAAAGCATAGCGACGATGAAGGAAACACATCTAAAGGAAATACAGTAAGGGAAATATAATCTAAATGGAAATACTACCTTATTACAAACACCAAGAAGACTTATTTATAGTAGGGCTTCAACCTACTCCCATTGAAGTAACAGGGCAATCATGTTCCATCAAGCGCCTCTAGCTGGCAAGTGCCTGAGTCAAGTATATGAGTGATAACATACGGTCCCAACCAATGCACCTTAAGCTTGCCTGGGTGGCACAGAAACTTAAAATCATAAAGAAGTACCATCTACCCAACCTCAAGCTTCTTGTCCCTGATGTGCCTATCGTGTCATGCCTTCTGCCTAGATTTTTCTTACTTCTGACTCCATCATGCTATGGCACACCTCTCATCTAGTTGTGTCAACTTGTCAATTCTCTCTTCTAATGTTTACTCATCAGCTAGACCTCCTGCACGCGTAATACACAAAGAAGGTAACATGAATTCCATGGGAAGAACTGCTTCTGCACCAAACACCAACTGAAAGGGTGTTGTCCTTATTCAACTATTTGTAGGTTGTTCTATATGCCCAAAGTACAACAGAAACTTTATCATCCCAGTCTTTCCTTCCAACATCACAAATCTTTGTCAAATTCTGGCTCAATATCTTGTTGAAAGCCTCAACAGTCCCATTTTCCTGAGGGTGATAAGGTGTTTTCTTATGGTGTGCAACCATAAATTCATCCAATAATATCCTGATGGTCTCATTAAGGAAATGAGTTCCTCTATCACTTGTCAAACTTAAAGGACATCCATACCTGGTAAGAATATTTTCCCACAAGAACCTTGTTATTGTTGTTGTTGTACAATCCTTTATAGGTGTCACTTCCACCCACCTTGTAAGATAATCTATACAAGTGATGATATAGCGTGATCCAGTTCTACGCGCGGCTGGGGAAATAGGACCCACAAAGTCAATTGCTCATTTCTCAAAAGGCTCTGTACTAGTAATAGGCCTCAAAGGAATTTCATCTCTCTGCCCAGGTTTTCCAAGGTGCTGAGAGTGATCACATGCCTTACAATACTCCTTGCAATCCTTGTACAAGGTTTCCCACCATAAACCAGCTAGTAAAATCTTGTGTGCAGTGGCATCACCTGCATAGTGTCCACCTGCAATACTGCCATGAGCCTCCTCCATGATTGTCCATGCGCTCATGCTCCAATACACACCGACGCAATACTTCATCTTGACCTAGTTTGTATAAGTCACCACTGATCAACATGAAAGGTGTGACACGAATTGCAAGTTGTTTCTTTTCCAAGGCCTTCATTCCTTCGAGCACTATACCTGTGCGTAAAAAGATAACAATATCCTCTAACTCCGAGGGCATGCATGGTTCAACCTGTATAACTGTGCATCTAACATTGTATCTTCAATACTCTGTGCATCCTCTCCTGATTGAATCCTTGACAAATGATCTAGACCAGAATTGCTTTTACCTAGCTTTACCACCACTATAAAGTCAAACTCTTGGAATAAGAGAACCCATCAGCATATGTGCCCCTGTAAAATGGGCTTGTTCACCAAGTATCTCAATGCCATGTGATCTGTATAGAAAAAAAAAGGTGTTGCTAGAAAGTACTATCAGAACTTATGCAATGCGTAGATCATTGACAAAGCCTCGCACTCCGTAGTTGTATAATTTTTTCTGCAGGAGTCAACTTTTCTACTAGCAAAGCAGATAGGATGATCTACAATACCTTCTCTAGCTAGAACTGCACCAATGGCCATGCCAGAGGCATCCACATGTACATGAAAGGGTAGATTCCATGAAGGAAAATGTAAAATAGGCGTTATAGTAAGCCTCTCCTTCAGCACTTCTAATGTGCATTGTTGCGGTTCTCCCCAATAGAACTTCCCTTTACCTTTTAATAACTCCTCCAAGGGTGTGGAAATCTTAGCATATCCTTTGATAAATTTTTCTATAATACCCTGTGTGGCCCAAGAATCTACACACCTCACTCTGACTGGTGGGTTCCTCTAAGCCTAGAATGACTGCAATCTTAGCTGGATCTACCAACAAACCCTCCTTGCAGATGATATGCCCTAATAGAGTTCCAAAAGGTGTAGCAAATACACACTTCTTGATATTTAAAGAGATGCTTAACTATCTGAACCTCTCAAACATTAACCTCAAATTGTCACAATGATCCTTGATGAGCCCATACATGGTCCAATCATCCAAGTAAACCTGCAAGAATTTGTGAATAAAATCCTGGAATGCTTGAACAACAATGCGTAAAAATACTGCAGGCGTGTTCTTCAATCCAAAGGGCATCACCATGTATGCAAAACTTCCCCATTTAGTGGTGAAAGTTTTCTTCTCTTGATCCTCTTTAGCAATTCTTACTTGATGATACCCAGAGAATCCATCTGTAAAAGAGTAAATTTCACTCCCTGCAATGCCTTCCAATATTTCCTCAATGAATGGTGTAGGGAAAGGATCAATCACACATGCAACATTCAACTCCCTGTAGTCCACAAAAATCTTGATTCTTCCATCTTTCTTTATGTTGATTACCATAGGGCTAACCCACTCTGATTCCTCTATGGGCTCAATAATGCCAGATTCCAACATCTTGTCAATTTCTTCTTTAACTTTTACGCGCAGGTTAGGGTTCATCCTATAAGGTCTCTTCCTAACCGAGCACACCTTCCTTTAACTTAATTTTCATCTCACCCAAAGATTCATGCACTCCTTTCAAATCATGGTAGCCCCTAGGAAACAAGTCCTGGAAATCACGTAGCAACTCAATTATCTTAGCCACTTCAGAGTCAAACCAATAATCTCCAATTATGGCCTCCTTAGGTTCAGCATCCGTGTCCAATGTTCACTTTCTTCATCTTCATAGGTTCATGGTAGGTGCACGCCTTCTCATCCACACTATCTAAGACCTCACGCGTACCCTCTAAATGATCTATGTCCAAATTTTCCACTTCTTCATCATCCACCATGTAGACCATCTTTCCTTTCTCCTTCTCTAGGAAAGCGTGCTCAAGCAGTTCTGCATCTGTCTCATCTACTGCGTCAAAATGCGCTTCTAGGTCTGACTCACCAAATAACTCCTGAATGAGTTCTTCAGCCTTTGCACTATCTCCCATAGTCAATCGCTTCATAACCTGTAATGCCTCTTTCACCAGAGGTTTAGTGGAGAAGTAGTCAAAAGTATGGATCATTCATAGAATCAAGTCTTGCCAATTTCCAGTCTCTCTATGCAACTCCATATAAACATACCAAGCGCATACGCAACCTCGCAAGGTGAAATAAAGTTTGTGCACCCACAATAAGGTGGTAAATCTTCCTGCCCCTCTATCCAAGAGTCTCTCACACTGTTGAACGTGGTGCTGAACAGGATTATTACCATGATATTCACATATTTGAGTAGGTGCATTACTCCTGAGAAATCAGGCTGATAGAGCAATTCTCACTTCTCTCCATTCTATAAGATTATCCCTATGAACCATCCACCAGCGCTACTGTTGTCCCGTGTAGGGTATAAACTAACATATTCCTTCTGTCCACCTGATCCTTCCACTGTACTTCCATGGCTCGCAGGAATACCTCAGGGTTTCCCTTGCACAGTGTACCGGGGTATAGGGTTGTTTCCTAACTGCCTAACACAACGTGACCTGATTACGCATGTAAATATGTGCTTCTTACCTCACCCAACCATCTCATAAGTGTCATGTGCCCAATTTTCACAGGAAATACTTGTAGTATCACTGATGGATTGTGCATCATCCCACTGGATAATTCCTTCCTTAGATGGCTCAAGCACTTCCGAATCTCAAATGGTGTGCACATAAATTCTGTTAAGGTCTTCTTCACTTAAGGGCTCAACATAAGGTGCAGATTTCCCGTCTGTCAAAGGGATAATAACTCATTCTTCCTTGTTCTCAAAACTGATATATCCCTTATTGAACCATAGATCAACATTATTTGCATAGCACCAAGGGCACCCAAGTAGAGCTGGGAAGTTGTCCACTTTTACAAGCGCTAAGACCTCAAAGTCCCCAGTGAACTTGGCCCCCTGTATAGTAATGGATGCATCCTTCAATACTCCAATTGGCATGGCCTTAGTCTGATTTTCCATATACAACACATTGGAAGATGGTTGCAATGGAGGTCTGCCCATCTGAAACCCATGCATCTAAAGTAAGCACATTCACTTCCACGCCTGTGTCAATCAAGATATTTCTCAAAATCCATCCATCCACAACAACATTCAGAGTGATCTCCTTGTCATAATCCAAGCTATGGGGAGGGAGATTAGCATGCAAAATCTGTCACCCATTCTCAATACCAGTGCATAGAGTGTTTCCTTTTAACCAACTCCCTAGTAATGGAATAATGTTCTCCTGACGCAACATCTTGCATACTTCCTTCAGATCATCAACATCCAACTGGAAAGTCTTAGCTGCCTTCTTCTGTTCCAACTTCCATGACTGTTCCTTTAAACACTGTATTTCACCCTACATATTTCTGAGTACCTCCATGGTTTCCTGATAAACCTCCTTCTGATGTGTAGGGTCTGGGTATTTTGCATGTAAAACCTCCTCCTTAGTAATGGTAGGCTTCTGTTGCAACATTTCTCTGGTGCGCGTAGCCTTAGCGTGTGTAGTAATCTTCACAGGTACTACCTCAGGATCTGGTGCTAACTTCGGCATCCATTGGTTTTCCATGGGGCGTTGTATCCTAACCATCCCTTGCACCCTTGTTCTCTATTTGTGCTTCTTTCTCAGATGTTCATATAAGTCTGGGAACTCTTCATAGTTATGATTATTTCCACAAAAAGAAAAAGTAATGTTTTGAGGACATTCACCTGTAATGGTCAGGGGATCCACACGTATAACATGTTCCACGAGGGAACTCACTTCATCCACTATCGGGGCCTCAACCTTTGAATCCACCATGGTATCCTTAACCTCTACCACGGCCTCCCTCAAAGCACCCTTCATTTTGATCATAGCATCCTTGAGTGTGATCATGATCATGTTTCTCACTTTTATCCTTAGAGTTATTCGAAACTCCAGTCTGTCATACACCAATATCAATGGCATCATGGATCTGATCAATCAACCTACAATCTTCAGTATTGTGAGTTGTGGACAACAAAATCTTACGATAGTAAGGACACGTTCTTCCTTATCGCACATGTCACAACAATGGAAAACGGCTTGCATCATGGTCTAAATGACATATCTCACAATCTAGTAGTAAGGAGCACACTAATTTATGAGGAAAACTATCCTTAGTATGCCCCTCTACTTCACAATATGTGCACCAAATTCCACTGCGTGTCTCATGTGTTGTATTGGCTGATAGTTTCTCTAACTGTTTTTCCATTACCACAATCTGAGCTTCCAAGAATGGGCTCACTCCAGTGTCGATGCTCTCGACTGCCTCAGCACACAAAGCTGCTTCAAGTGCCTCACACTGGTCTGTATAAGTCTTATGTGAGAGCACCCTCCTAAAAGGTGTGATCAGACCTCCGAAGAACCAGTGTGCATGCTAACTTGCATGGATATCATATGATAGTTTAGACAAGAGTGTTTTGAAATGAGCATCATATTCCTGAAACACTCTCAGTAGTGCCCTATTTGATATCCTTGAGTGCACTTATACTTTTCTTCTCAAACTCTAGGATATAAAATTCTTTAATGAAAGCATCTCATAACACCGTATAATCCACACAAGTCTAATCAGGGTCAAACTTCTTGTACCAGTTGTGCACGCATCCCTGCAACATAGTTGGAAACTGACTGGCCTTGCGCTCTGAAGCTGTAATTCCTTTTGGCACGCCACAGTATCTCACACATATGGACATGCTCAGCAACATCTTCTATTCCCTATACTCTGGGAGATGAAGTGACATCTCCATGTAAATATTTTGGGGCTGGTGAGGACCATGCCCACCAAATCCATCCAGAACCTCATGTGTTACCTCCGCCTCCAAATCCACCAGATCCCGAGAGTTACCTGTCCCTCCTGATCCTCCACCTATAGCAGGAATTGAACCAGAGGATGTACTTCCACTATGTCCCAACAGTGGTGCTAAACTAAACTCCTACAGTTACAAAGTTGCGCTACTCCCATATGTGATTCCAAAGTTCTGTGCACCCCTGTGTTCTGCACCAACAACGCGCCTGAAAAGGTTCCTCCAACCGGTCCTCCAAATAACATGGAAGACGTCTACTCGGCCATAAATGTACTTGCTATTTGATTCACTCCTGAACTTGTTGATAAGTCAACCCTACCTCTTGCTACTCTACTACCCAAACTAGCTTGCTGACTACTGGTTGTACTAGAAACTGGAAAACCAAGCGCAAGGGCTAGGTTGCCAGGTAGATTCAGATGCACACCCACAACCCATGTTGTCTCTATTGGCACACTCTCATAAGAGGCCAATGAGGGTTCCCTATCATGCTTTCCCAAATGGGGGAGTTCCAGATGCTCTGGCTCCACGTCCTCTGCGTGAGCTCCAAATCCTTCACAAGCCATCTCTCTCCTCAACACCATTCGTTCTGCAATCTCACACTGCTTCTCTAAATCCCTCTCACATGCCTCATTGAACTCAAGCCACCTTTCTTCTCTTTTCCTTTCTGCCGCTAGGTCTGCCATCCTTTACGAAACCTGCTCCTACCCCCGTGCGTGGTGGGGTTTAGCTAGCCATCGGCTTCTCTTCCAAATTCAGGGTTACCATCAATATCTTGATTGCTAGTGTAATTTCATGCATATATGCTCCCATGAGATAACATAAAAATTAAAACTCAGCTACCTTCAGACAAGAGTAAGTGGAAATTGAGTACTCCAAAATATAGTTATTTAGAACACCACTGAACCAAGAATCCACAACGCACATCCAAATTAGATCAACATCATTGAGAGCCTAAAATTATTTTTGCATCAAGACAATTGTGCGAAACCTTCAATTCCTTTTAGATGCATAAGCAACCAACCACTCGTATAGCTCTATTGGAAAGATAGCAAAAAATATTTCATATAAGTAGTCATACAGATTCTGCTCCACCCACGTGTGTGCGTCAAACTCAGATCCAATGTTGAATCTTCTACGCATACTCTTCTTCTAGATCCACTTATCCATTCCTTAACACTTTCCAAGGTCAACTGATACGTCTTCATCACGCAACATCCTGAAAAAAACTAAAACAGAGGCCCTGGCAACGGAACCAATGATGTAGCTTAGAATTTACTGTGAATAACCTAAGCGTGCTGACACATCACTTAGCCTGAGTTGAGCACTCACCCCGAAGCGTGCAAAGGCACCATGGTCTCTCTTTAGAGTTTCTTGTATAGAATGTTAGCATGATGGTCCACATGTATTTTCAGATTCATTACCAAAAGTAAATAACATACAACGCATAAAGCAGATCTAGATCTTAGAGTATATGTAAGATGAACTAAACAATGACTATAACAAGATTTACCATGCAAGAACTAGATTTAGTCATGTTCAACACCGTTATCCAACCAATCTGAACCATTGTATTAAATAGTGTAAAACACAAAAGCTTCTTAAATTACATAAATATCTCCATGAGTAATGCACACGACAAACACAATCAACATAACTCTACAATTTGACACACAGACACACCAAAACCATGTAAAATCATATATATATATATATATATATAGGGGTGGGGACTTGCCCTTCACCGCCCATGCACTTCTCAAAATAGGTCACATGCTAATAATAGTCATGCACCTTTACAATAGGATGCACAACATGCAAGTGCTCTAACAATAAACTTCATATAGTTAACTTTGAGTAACAATCCTATTATTGGCCTAAACTATGCATAGCACCCAACTATTGCTTGTTCCTAAAATACCATTGCGTGGACCGCAAATCTTCATGTATTTGTGTTCTTAACACAATAACTCCAAAAATAGCCTTTAAAATAGAAACGACTAAGTCCTGATCCTATGCGCTTCAGATATATTGTCATGATGGATTTGAATATTGGAAAAGAATTTGACAGTACAGCTAAAAAATCGGTCGTAACAGTCATAGTACAACAGCTTGCAAAAGAAACAATGTTTTTAGATCAACCTCATAACGTACTTAGTGGTGAAAAGGAAATCAATGAGATAGTGTAGATCAAAGGAACATATCACATCAAAACAATAAATTTATCAGTGGTTAGGAGGCCATGTCCTATTCGGTTCTTGGCTGATTCTTAGCCAGTTCGAACACTACAAGAGTTCATGCTTGTCTCAGAACCCAAAAATGAGCATTAGATTCCCAAGAATCAATTCCAAAACCCCTCAAAACAGTTTACACAATAGTTAGAAAGATTCTTCATGTTTTGGGATGATTTTTGGAATAAATTCAAGGTACACATCTCATTTTCGGTTCTGTCATGTTACCTATTTTCCAAGCTGCATTCATGGCCTCATTTTTTGAGAAAGGGAAGCTACTTTTAGCTGCTTGTTTCAGGTTTCATTTAGATTCAATTAATAAGTACATTTATGCATGTAATCTGGTTTACCAGATCCTTTCCCAACTTTAGTTTGTTTTTCAAAAAGGTCAATTTTTCAGAAAAGGGTAAATTTTGGTTATATGCTTTTGACTCCATGCCCAATGGATAAGAGCAATGCATTGGTCTTTAAGCTAACAGGCATTTTTCCATGTAGTATCACCGGAAATGTTTACAATTTTTGTACTTGTGCAAAAATGGGTAACTCAAAACTTTGTTTTCACTGGAAGGAATTGATGAATGGACCTAACTAAGGGGGATCCATACAATTTCTTAAAGCTTTTAAGTTGCAGTGAGTGGGTCAGCAAAGAAAAATGCAGCTATGTGTGTTGTTGCAGAATACAATAACTCACGTATGTTGATATTCCATGTTCTCCTTCATCAAAGTTGTAAAAAATCTCCGAAGAACTAAAGTACAACCTTAAGGAAGGCATAAATAGTTGCAGACCTGAGGAGTTGGACTCTATTCATTTTAAGAAGGTCCCTCTGAAAAATTAGTTTAGAAATTTTGGCAAATCTCAAAAATCAACTTTCGAATCGTTGGCGAATTTCTGAAAAAATGTTTCATGGCAAAGGTGATTTCACAGAGAGCAATTTTCCCTAGTTTCACAAAGTAGGTCAGGAAGTTTAGCATGCAGGTTGGGTGGGAAGGTTGGTTGGGTGGGTTGGATGGTTGAAATTGAGGGGTTGGGCGATTAAGGGTTGGATGGCTAAGGGTTGGATGGGAAGGTTGGATGGCTAATGTTTGGCGAATGGGTTGGACGGGGGTTAGACTATGGGGTTGGATGGTTGGGTTGGATTGGTTAAGGGGTTGGACGGGTTGATTGGATGGGGGTTGGACGGGTGGGTTGGATGGGTAAGGGTTGGACGGGTGGGTTGGACGGTAAGGGTTGGACAAAATGGGTTGGACGGGTTGGACATGGTAAGGGTTGGACGGGTAAGGGTTAGACGGGTTACAAAGGGTTGGATGGGTATGGTTGGACGGGATGGTTGGTCATGGAGTTGGATGGGGTTGGATGACTAAGAGTTGGATGGCCAAGGGTTGGACGGGTGGGTAGACGGTTGGAGTTGGACGACTCAGGGTTGGATGGGTGGGATGGATGGTTAAAGGCGTTGGACGGTAGAGGGGTTGGATGGCTATGGGTTGGGTGGGTGGTTGGATGGTTGATGGGTTGGATGGTTAAGGAGTTGGACGGCAAAGGGTTGGATGGTGGGTTGGTCAGTTGAGGGGTTGGACGGCTAATGGTTGGATGACTAAGTTTTTAGATGGGTTCATTAATTATGGGTTAGGTGGCCACCTTGGCTAGCCAATACTTTTCAGCCACGTGTCCTTTGACCCATTCAGAACCCTATAAATACCCCTACAAGGTTCATTTCTTCACTTTTCTACAAAATTTCCAGTGCTCTGAGCTCTCCAATTTTCAAAGTTCTTCCAAATTTCAACAATGGCAAGCACCACATCTACTCCTACACCCAAATTCCAATACAAAAACCTCATGTGCCCACAGATTGTAGCCCTTCTGAAAGCAAAAGACGCACAAAAGGATTGGCTCAAAAAATCAGAATTTACCAGGCTTGTGGACATGCCCCAATTCGATACTGATACTTCAGTGCTTGATTACCTTCTCACCTCTTACAACGAGAATGATGGAAAATTTTCCATTCTCTTGGTGCATCTGAGACGTCATCAAATTTCATTCACAATTGAGCCCGCAGACGTACATCGGTTAACTGGGTTACCATTCGAAAATAAGCCGCATGTTACTACAAAGGTTGTCCTCACAGACGAAGACAAAAAGTTTTTGGAGTCTCATTACAGTGTGCAGGTTGATGGTAAGTTTATTATTTTCAAATTATTTTTCTCTTAACATTTTTCCACCACCCAATCCTCTAACATTTTTTCTGTTATTGCAGCTCCTCTTAATCGTTCATCACGAGGCCTACTTCTTCAAGGTATTACAAACCAATTCTTTCTTGCAGTTGCATCACTTTTTCAGGCCAGGATTGTATTACAGGGAAGATCTGCAGACATTCCATATTGGGTAGTTCAATATTTATTGCAGACACTAGCAGGTCAACAATTCGATTGGTGCACATATTTGTCCAATCGAATAAAAACAGATGTCTCTCGTGCCCGCAATGCCAATCAATCTGATAAATCCAAGACTGTATTCTCTTGTTGCAATTTTATTATTGCTTTCTATCAGGAAGTGTTCTACGAATTTCAGAAAGCTAAAATTCCAACTACAATCAATGATAAAATGATTGGTCTAACTCTTGAAGAACAACAGGTAATTGTTACTTTTACAGTTTTCTTGTTATAACGATTTCAAATTCAATATTTTTCAATAAAATAATAATTGTAAGATTTTCTATTGCAGAGAAGAATTATTGTTGCAACAACTCATAAGGAGGCAATTGCTCGAGGAAAATCCCCTGCAGAGGTCTCTGTTGATTCTGACATGGATTCAACAGAATCAACACCAGTAAGACCTCCTCATCAAAAGTGACCTAGGGGGTCACTATGTCCATCACGTCTACCATCACATTTAACTACATGTATGAAGTTTTCTATTGATATAATTAACTAATTCAAACAACTAATATAGATTATGTAGGTAGTACTGTATTTTAATATTTCTACTGTTCTTTTTTACATTTATTGTATTCAGAAACTACTGAAACAAGTGATGATGATCAAACTCATTCTGACGCACAAGATCAAAATGTTACGCTTGCATCTCCAAACGTGCAAGGTAAATTGTAATATTTAATATT
This sequence comes from Taxus chinensis, assembly GCA_019776745.2. Taxonomy (NCBI): domain Eukaryota; kingdom Viridiplantae; phylum Streptophyta; class Pinopsida; order Cupressales; family Taxaceae; genus Taxus; species Taxus chinensis. Next base: position 765,641,352 of record CM034146.1, on the reverse strand, counting down.
TAGCATGTTTTATTACGTTACTACTTTTTAGAATTTACAAGGCCTAACCGTATAATGGCTTCTAACAATTTGTTGTTTGCATCTTGCAGGTAATATATCTTCTGAGCACATTCCACTTGCAAGGAGGCCACCAATACCGCCAACACGTTCAGTCCAAACAAAAAGAAGATCTGCAGGCAAGAATATAAGGTTTCCTGTAGAATCAGCTGGAACAGTTCATCCTGCAACAACAGAATTTCTTGGACTCTCGCTAGGAGGTGTTTTAAGTGTAACGACCTCACAACTTTTCAACAACATCACCCTTGACAAGGAGTATTTGGGCTTCGATACTGGTGATGCTGACAAGGGAAACTATTTTGACACTCATGATATGATTCAATCTACTCCGCCTCAACCACAACAACAACAAAATGTGCATGATGTACAGGACAATGACTCTCCTCCTCCTCCATCAAACACTCCACAAACAAATGATGAAAAGACACATTTTATATTAGAAAATATGATATCAGATAGTATGGGGGAAACAATTCAAGAGGTTGTAATGTCTGATGTGGATTTGGTGCGGTCTTGGGAGAGGAGAGAAAAAATTTTGATAAAAGAAATAAATACAAGATACCATAATCACGCTCAAAGGCATTCATTGTTCACTGCCGTAGAGAGCCAACCAGCAAGGCAAGACATTTTGCTAAATAAAGCTCAGTCAGGGACAATTTCCTATACTAATAATTACAATGATGAAATTATAGACATAATGTTAAACAGGTTGGAGAATCTGAATGCTGAAGCACATGCTTACTACAACAAATGGGCAAAAGACAAGACAAATGTTTTAATAGCAAATGTTGAAAAAGAAAAAGTTGTGGTGAGTGGGCTTTATGTTTTACATGCAAAATCCTAATATTATAAGCACTGTAATATATTTGTTTAACTTATCTAATAAACTAAAAAAAAAAATTTCTGTTTTGCAGGAAAAATATGAAAATTTAAAGAAAGAAGCAGTTGTTTTTGAAGCACATTTAAAGAATGCCCACAAAAGCCTGAATTCATTTGTACAGTTGAAGGAAAAACTGATAGTAATAAATAAACAAAATAATACATTGAGAAGAATAATCAAGGAGCATAAGATGGATCCAGAAATCTTACTGAAGGAAAAGACAGACGCAGATGCAACACTTTTGACAGCAGGAGACGTAGCGAGGGAGGAACTGAATATTCTTGAAAATATCAATACCGCTGCACGAGATTTGTAGGCATCAGGAGTTATAGCAGATAGCTCTTTACAGACACAACAGATTCCTCCACCTCTAACGCAAGAAAAAGATCAAGCTTCTCCTGCTACATAAGAAATTCAATATGTTAGTGAAGTTCACCATGTGACAGGTGTGTTGTCACAATTCCGACACTGGCGTAGGAATTAAAAGATAGTGGCCAACCAATTTTTTTTTTTTTATTCCGTGAGGCAAGACGTAAGGACAACTATGATTCAGAATCATAGGCAGAAAAGAGGATGACCTCGTAATGTGTCCTTATATGACAGAACTTGTCCAGAAGCTTTGACAATATGTTAGTGAAGTTCACCATGTGACAGGTGTGTTGTCACAATTCCGAACACTGGCGTAGGAATTAAAAGATAGTGGCCAGCCAATTTTTTTTGTTTTTATTCCGTGAGGTAGATGTAAGGACAACTATGATTCAGAATCATAGGCAGAAAAGAGGATGACCTCGTAATGTGTCCTTATATGACAAAACTTGTCTGGAAGCTTTGAAATGTATTGACAACCCCCTTTTTGTAATTGTATTGGCCAACAATGCTTTATGAATTTGTACTTTTCTTCATAAAGTAATCCACCACATGAGAGAACCATTTCAACAGTACTTTGGGAATTGGAATTGTAACTATATATTGTTATTCAATTTCTACATAATACAAATGATGTTTCTGTCTCTTTGTTTACGTAAATGTTGCTTAAATTTACTTGATTTTGTTTGTTTAAAATATTTACGTTTATGATTTCTTGCAGATGTAAAATAAATCAATTAACAGATATAAAAGACAAATATTTTCTTATTTCAGTTTAAAAACCAAATATAAAAAACAAATATTTAATATTGCATTTATTGAAAGTTGCAATCTCTGTATGAAATACATCAATAGTTATAATTTATTACATTAAATAATTGTAATGAAATCTATGTGAATTGAAACAGTCCTGGATCAACACTTTCATTCGTGTCTTGGAAATCAACTGTAGCATGATCTTTGGATGTGTCTCCATCCCCTGGGTTAGGCAGAATATTACTAACTCCTCTTCTTTCTGCTAGTGAATTCCATAATGCGAGTGCTCTATCATAAGGGAAAGACTCCACTGAGTAACGTGATACATACAACCTCAGACAACTTTCTAGATTCATATCCAATCTGTTTCAAACTTTCAATTTTAAAAAGGATAGTGCACTGAAAACCCTCTCATCTTCCACAGAACCCAGAATCATAGTTTGACAGAGTTCATACAACTTAATATACTCGCTCAAATCTTCACTTAGAATACTACTGGAACAAATATCCTTCCAAATCCTTTTGATGGCACCATAATCCTGTGGGTTTTGTAGAAGCTGAACTTGTCTTATCATAGTATTAGCAAAATCCATTGACTGGGAACTAAGTATTTTTCTTTGTAAAATACCTTCTATAGAAACTTCGTTTATCTCTTCAGTCTTAGAGAAATGGTCAGTTAGAACACCCATGTTTTTGACAAATAAAGGACTGATAGATGTATAAGGTTTGCCCCCAGACAAATTCCAAAACTGTGGATTTACAACTCCCATTGCTTCAAGAATTTTATCATTTTTGAATCTTTCCCAGATCTCTTTAGCTAACGATTCAGAGATCTTTCTCAACTTATTCCTAGTTTCCATTAATACTGCATCATATAAATTCCATGTCACTTTTACTTCTTCTATTTCTGAGACAACCATATCAACTCTTTTTTGGAACGTATGAAGTGGAATCTCCTTTCCATGTGTTGTAATACACAGATGATCATGTATATTGTATTTTAAGAAGCACCTGGGATTTTTCAAATCTGTCAATGCATTCCAGTTTTCAAAAGCAACACCCTGAAAACTCCCATCAGAAATATATAAACTTTCAAGACTCCAGCACACACGTCTTCTAAGTCTTATGAAGTCTGTTATGTAGAAAGAATGATCTTGTGCATGCTTCATTAAGATATTAAGCTCCCTCAACATGGGAAAAATACCGTAGAGTGTGATTAAAGTTTCTATGTCTGTTAGACGACACAATAGATCTTTAGCTTTATCTACATCCCTGTGGTATTTATACATAAATCCTGTCAATGAAGGATATTCATCAAATATTCTACAGGCAGGTTCATACATAGATATCCATCTGGTATCTACATCTTTGAGAAGCTTTTTTCCCTCTGTCAGTCCAATTGCAAATTTTTGAAATTCCAAAAATCTCTTTGGACTGCTAGAATAATAAGCATGCAACTCACGTATCAATTCCTCCACTCTAGCTACATTTTCAAATGTGCTCACAATTTTGTAATCCAGATTCATTCTGTGAGCCATACAATGGACAAAAACCATATACGGAGCAACAATTGTTTGAAGTCTAACAAGAGACCATTTATGGCTCCCTGCATTACAGCTGCACCATCGGTTCCGACACAAACTAATTTTTTGCAATGGAAAAGTCATCCATTCCAGCAACATCCTTCAGATTTGAGACCACCAATTTATAAATATTTTCAGAATTGCAATTCTCAGTCATTTTATGAATTGCTAAGAGGTGTGGAGTTCTTATTTCATTAGCAAATGTATAAACATGAATACAAATCCATGAAGTATTATCAACTGCAGTAACCTCATCTATTGAAAGGGAAATATACTTAGCCTTTTGAACACACAGTTTCAGATCCTCCTTTTCTACTAGAGATAGACATTTTGCAATTTCCCAGCCGCTGGTATCTGACCAATGAGATTGAGGAACGTTCTGTAGACCAATAACTTGATACAAAATTTTATTTTCTCTGAAATCTGACATCGGTCTTCCCCTTTTCAATATATGGAATACGGTAGCAAACTGAATACTTTTTGCATGCATTTCTGCCTCCATAGCTTTGCTCAATCTTGCTACTATGGTCCCACCTTTTTCATTCACATATTTCATACGTTTTTGTTCCTTTTCATATTCTTCTGCGTATTTGACATGTAGACAATCTTTTGCATCTTTCCATTTATATGTTCTGACTATGTTGCCATCCTTTTGCTTTTGGGAAATGTATATTTTCCCACAATGCTTTTCAATTGTGTCCAGTTTGAGTTGCATCGTGTGATCCTTCCCCTGTTTCCAACCACATATTTTGCATCGACATTGTGTTGGAACATCATTACCATTTTCAGTGTACACAGGTTCAATAAACGGATATTTTGTAGCCCATTCGAACTAGAATTTCCTTCCTATTGTCCAGTTTGTCCTCTTTCTTTTGACATTTTTTCTTTTTTTTCTTGGGGTTCAACTTCTACATCTAGGGGCTCTCAGCAGGAATATCTTGATTCTCATGTCTCCTTTTTCTCGAAATAGACCTTGGAGTAGAAGCTTCCTCTGCTGGTGTATCATGAGAATTCGATGAATTTTCTTGTACTTCTATGTCATCAAGGGACATAATGTTTTCCTCAACATATAATGGATCATCGATATCTTTAAATTGATTATTTTGTGAAGGAATTTCTGAAACGTCTGCATATAATTCTATAAAATTGTTACAAATATAGTATTAATTTTATCTATAGTTAAATTTTTACACAGTACAAAGAGTTCCAAGAGTAGTATGAAAAACATAATTATTAAATACTGTAAGATTAAATAACCTGTAAATAGCACATGCCACATACCGATATTTTCAGCTGATGCAGAAACCCCCTTCATTTTTTGTGATTTTCCAAAATAACCAAGCAAAGTATTTCTAGTATCCATGGCTGAATTAGTAACCTTCTTACCCTGATTTCTAGTATCCATGACTGCTTAGGGATGACTCTTATGTTCAAAGGCTCTGAGATTGGATGGTTTAGGGTTAGATGGTAGTGGTTAGATGGTAAAGGGTTGGACAGAAAAGGCTTGGACGGACTCTGTGGTTGGACGGAAAAGGTTTGGATGACTGAGGGGTTGGAATGCTTAGATGGATGAGGGGTTGGATGGAGGGTTGAATGGGTTGGACGGATGAGGGGTTGGATGGATGAGGGTTATTGGATAGATGGTGGTTGGACAGATGAGGGTTTGGATGGCTAGGGTTTGGATGGCTCAGGGTTGGATGGCTCAGGGTTGGATGGCTAAGGTTAGATGGCTAAGGGTTTGGATGGCTAAGGGTTTGGACGAGTTAGGGGTTGGATGAGTTAGGGGTTAGGGGTTGGACTGGTCAAGGGTTGGACGGCTCAGGGTTGGATGGCTTAGGATGAGTGGTGGATGGCTTAGGGTTGGATGGCTCTGAGTTGGACTGAGAGGTTGCTTATGTTTACTTCGGTGAATATGCGCATGAAATGATTCGAAATGGTGGCAAATTACATTCATAAGATCTTATATATGTGTAAAATCTAGGTGAAATGAATAGTATAAGGGACATGTCGGTCAAATTTTTTAGTGAATAAGTCGGCTATGAATCACATAATATTCGCCAATTCGAATTTCCATAATCACTAAAAATTTTCTTACTTCAGTTCTAGCTCTATATTCATCTTCTGTATGATCCATCTATAGTGTACCTGAAAGGGAAAAGAAAATAATGTCAGTCAAAGAGCTCATGGTTTAATTTATACTCATGTGCTATCTAGTTTTAGGCAATTGAATCATTTAAGATCAAAAAACGCAAGGTACATCAAAGTAACAAATGCAGATTTAAGAAAGTAATATCTTGCAAAATCTCATGGCATTCACAATAATCATGACAAACAAAAAAGAAATAATAAAAAAAGGTCACTATGGAATGCAAGAGAGGCTGAAAGCCTTTTATTTTTCTAACTAGTTTTTTTAGTGTGCAGATACTTGCAGTATAATAAAGAATTCAGGATTGTATGAACTATAGGATCGAACCAAATACAAAATGCATTGATTATAAGTTCAGTTTCAAGTGGTAAGATGTACATTTCACTTATAATTTCATCATACTTGAACAAAAGGCAAGCATCAAGCTTCACGAATCAAACATGCAAAAATACAGATGCTTAGAGAATGAAGAAGGTGTAAGATTCACATGATATCTACAAGTTACAGATTTAAGTAAAAATTCAAGTACAAATTGCAGAACACATCATAAAGTTCAGGAAGAGAGTAAAAGTATACTACACAACCACCTAATCAAGCATGCAATTGCTTTCAACATTCTCAAACCAGCAATGGTTTGAAGAGACATGGTTGCATGAGCATCGAATACAATAGAAGGTTGAAATCACAAGCAAAATACAGTTGTTCACTTAGAGTTCAATTTTCAAGTTCAGAAACAGAAGGATCGGAGTGCAAGGCTTTCACTATGCACCTTATAATTCTCACTAGCAACCTTAAATCATCATTCCATGTACTTACTAAAGATGCATCATACTTACTCATTACATAAGACATGAGCTAAATATAAATGATGCATAAACATCATAAGATTATTGTGGCTTTTCTGAGTAGGAGTGGTTGAGTTTAAGTAAGAAACACTTGATAGATGATCACAACAAAAAAATTAATGTCATCTACAGTGTTATCAAACTTGCAAAGAAACAAAACCAAATTGTTTCCAAGTATTTATTTCATGGCACCATCATAGAAATTGACCAAGTACAATGCAAGAAGGTGAAACATTTTTCAAAGAAAGGAAGCATCAATTTGATCTGGTGTAGTAGTAAGAGAAACCTAACATCTTGATGTAATAATGGAGGAATAAAGCTACAATATGAAGATACAATGAATTACAGAGTTCTAAGAAAACAACTCTAACCAACCATTAAGGCAAAAATGGGTATATAGTAAAAAATAGTCACCATTCCAAACAAATCACAGAGAACGTCCATCACTACTACATAAGGGTGAATCCTAGCTTGCAAGAGAAAAACTCAAGGAACACGAATTTCAAGGTATAAATTTCTAATTCTGAGTTAATGTTTTGAAGATACAGTCAAGGTTTTGCAAAAAAATAAGAATCATCAATAAAAGAAGAAGCATGATTCTATCAAAAGTAGTTTTTAAATCTCAAAGCAAGCCAACAACAATGGAATCCATGGCTCAAATATAGGATAACCTCCATGACTAGAGTAAGGAAACATTTGATTCACAAAATCACATTTCCATTCAAAGATCTCAAAAAGCAAACATTGAGTTAGTTGAATCAGTTCAATATATGAAAATAAGGTAACAAATCTAAGGATGACGTGCCCATTGTAGCTACCGGGTTCGAATCCAGTGCAAACCCATATTTGGGTAAGAGTAAAATTTTAGTAAAATGCAAGCCATTCGAGAAAGAAACAGTCAATTATGGTGACCCAGATTGATAATGAGAATAACAGAGCACTAAAAACCCTCAAGTTACCACCTCCAAAAAAAGCAAGAACAACAATAAATGAGGGATTTGGGTGAATAACTTGCGGGTAGGTTCAATCCCACAATACAAAGCCACGATGCCATAGTAAAATAAAGCTCTGAAAGCACAAAATCGAAACCCCATGGCCAAGGAGTTAGACAGAACTTGAAGGCACAAATTATAGAGTTTTGGGTATGAGCAAAACTCATGGCGACCTCTCTCAAGAAAAAAGTGGCAGTTTGAGTTTTTTAATAGCAGGTAGATGCAAAAATAACAACCTAGAGTTACTAGTCATGGCGACCCACAATGAAAATATGAACTCACAGAAAAAGAATATAGATCAAAATTCAAAAACATGCAGCACAGTAGCTCTAACCATAACTCAACCTTCAAACTATGGCAGCCAAAGTAGAAAGAAGCCCCCATGTGAACTCGTGATCAAACGGAATAGATGAAATGTAGAGCTTTGAATGAAAAAATGCACAATAGATAACCCAAAAACTCAATGCATTCAAACTCAGAAAATGGGGAATAAGAAGAAGCAGCAGGATGAATACCTAGAACAGATATGATAAATATTCATAATATTTGTGTCTAGGAAGCTCGAAAAGGCAGAGTTACCTTACATGGCGGCCATATGATGAAATATAGAGTTTTTAAGCCTTCTGAGTGAATGGCTCCACAGATTAATAGCTTGAAAGCAATGGGTTTTATATTGGAGGAAGTTTCTAGGAATGCAAAAGAGAAAAATAAAAACCAATTTATTAGGCCAGGTTATGAAGTGTAAGAGAGAAATCGAATAGGCCAAAATAATGCAAGGGTTTACCTTTAAGGATTTTGGTTGAGTTAAATATAATCAAAAAAGTACAAACCCGTGAAGCAGAAATAGAGATCGAAATTCCTTAATGGCGGCCCTACCAGGTACACATAAATGAGAACCCAAAGTGAGAAAAGTTTCAATGACATTACACAAGCAAATCACAGCCAAAGAAGTGTGTTAGATCTCCATTTAAAGTGAAAAATTTAAGCCCCCAACAACTTACCAAATTATGTCAGACTAACAACCCTCAAATAGTAGTCGAACCAGCTAGAATCCATCACGAGCTCTAGCAAAGAAAACTAGAAGAAGAAAAAAACTCCAGATTCACCTCCCATGGGTGAGAAAAGATTAAAACCAGAGCTTCATCACATGAAAATGATGGCAAGGATCCAAAGTAAAAAGAAAAATGCAGAGTTCCAGAAGTAAAATCATGGCCGCCGAAAGAAATTTTTGGCATAGCTTCACTATCTCATAGAGAGTTCAAAGAATGATGCAAAATATTAGGCTTCGATGCATTTTTCCTCCTCCAAACTCACATCGAGTTACTCAATCCCAACCTGGGTCAGAAACAATGCACCTATCAAATAACGGTGAAACCCTAACCAGGGTTGGGTTAGCTTCTCCACCGAAAATCAACATCATGGGTCGACCCTTCGTGTGGGAGGGGGACTTTTCCTGTTGAAATCATTATGCCTTGACCAAGGTTCGAACACTTTACTCCATGTCAAATAATCAAAGGGGGTCGAGCTTTCCAAAATCATTTATTGTTACTTTGGCCTTAGTATGCCCAGGTTTGTACAAGATATTCAAAAGGGGCCCAAATATAACTTAAGATTATAGTTTTGCACTATGACTGAAACATAAGGAGGGTCAACGAATGCTAAGGTCCCTTGACCTTATTTTCTCTAAAAATGAAAAATAATCAAAAGGAGATCAATGATTATGAAAGTTACATGGATTTATGCCGACATAAGAAAATAAAGGATTGTAATTATTCACCTTTTGATTTTCTAAGGAAAAGGATTATTGCTACAACATGTGCACAGGTGATCCCTACACATAAAAGAATGCATGCATATAGGTTAACATCAGAGCTCATGAAGATCATTTTGAAGTCCTAATTACCTTGTTTTTCACAAAATAAGGGAATTGTTTTCTTGCACATGCCTACAGATGGTCCCCACATTACAAGTGGAGTTATTTTGCTAAGTATTGAAAAGAGAGGCATTATTTTTGTACATAATATAATTTTCCATGCCTTCACAAAATGACAAAACTAAGAAGAAGACATAAATACCCTTACAAGTGGATGAATATGCAAGTGTCACATCAGAGGATTGAATATGATTAACTTGAAACCCATTGTTTCGTGTTTCTGCAATTTGTTCTCAGTTTATTGTGCATGTAATCAATCAAATCCCTCAATCACTTTAGTGTATCAACCCATTTTAAATTCAGTTATAACAATATTTTTACCTTGAAAACTCCAAAAAACCCCAAGAAATTAGTTTAGGATGCATCAATAAGGAACCGGCCTTTATACCAGAGACTCACCTCAACAATACGTATACCCACAGACCTAAGGTGTTTCCATTGTATTTACAGAAGTGAGGGAATAAAAAAAGCTTAGAAACCCTAATGTTATCCCTCAACCAGGGTGTGCTTTTGAGAGATAACAACCCCTTTTGCAAGGCCTATGTAGGAAGCACTTTGAGGGCATGGGGCCCTCGGAGGTTAGCTCGGCCACTCTTTTCCCCCACCATTTCCCCCCTCATAAACAAACCTAGTTAGTTAGTTTCCATAAAACAATAACTTGGAAATTAACATGAAATAAACCATACATCACCCATACACATCATGATTTACTTTCCATAATACCAATAACATGGAAATTAAATAGAAACAAACACAACCATAACCAAACCATGCCTACATAGCTAGTTTCCATCAAAACAATATATTGGAAATTAAAAACAAACAATAACCTCAACCATGCCTACAACTAATTTCCATGATAAAAATACAACAAATATAAAGCACCATCATCTATATACTGGAAAGTTTGTATATCAATACAATGTATATAAAGATATAAATAAGTATGTCAAAAACTCTCATGTACATCTCACCTCTTCAGAATGTAGGATGGTATATATAAATCAAAAAATAAAAAATAAACAACATCTCAAATATCCATGTCATCACTAAGAGGTTATGGCTCCTCTCCCACTTTCTCCTATCCCCTTACCTAGCCCATATCTTCGTGAACTAGATCACCTCCCGATGGCCCTATTCCTATGAAATCGATGACTCCTTAAACTATTGGCACTGCGAGTCTATGACCTGGACCTATCATTAGAGCTGCTTTATGAGCTCTGTAAGTATGTACAACTGACAAAAAGTGATACACACTCTCTATAATATCGATCCTCATAATATCTTTCCTCCTCCAAAATCTCTCTATATCAGTCCATGGATATCACCACAGGTGGGTGGAATCGATCATCTATCTTTGTTCCTAATGTTGTGGTCCCTATACTAGTACCTTTGGTAGTAGTGACCTCTGTCTATGATATCATTATCCCAGGCCATGTGCCCTCGAAGGTGAAGGAGGGTCACCCACATGTCACCTAGCACCAACCTGTACCTATGGTGTTTGTGCAACTATGTATGTAAAGTGGCCACCATATTCCCGATAATGTAGTAACCAAGGCCTGTAACCTGTCCCCCATGCTACCTACTTGTTCCTGTGCCTGCAAGGTAGCCACTAACTGATTCTTGTAGATCCTGACCACTTTCACCTTGTAGTGCTATGACCTGGGCTTATAACGTAGCCACCACTTACCTCTTGTATCCTGTCTCTCTAAACTGATAATCAGTGGCTAAATCAGTTGTTCTTGGCCTAGTTGGTGCTTCCTATACCTAGGCTATCTCACCACTTCCTATACTCGTAATGTGCATTCCCTGCATCGTCTAATCCTCGCTGTCAGTACTACTTGTTCCTCTCACTCCTACTGGATCTTCCAGACATGTGAAGAGGATAACAGTAATCTCCACATCCTCTTACAGTACTATTATGGCAAGGGCATGAGGCACATCCTATTGTATCCCAAACTGGCATCTGACTTGGTCAATCTACAGTATCATCTCATGCTCTCCTTCCCTATGTCCCTATATCCATCTCATCAGCTGTAAACCCTGCCAACTCCTCTGCCATACCTCTAAATGAAGGGTAACTGAGTTATGGTCTCCATAACAATATCAACTAGCTGATAGGCCATCTAGTAAACGCTCTGATAATATGGCACATCTTGTGACACCACATCCACCCTCGCATACTGCCCCTATATGAATAGCCACCTCCTAAAGCCTTTCTATATAAATGGCCACTTATACCAATCCTTGTCGTGGTAGTCCTGGTGGATGCAGGCATACTATATGCTCATAGGCCTAAATAGTATAATAAGATAGGTGCAGCACAAACCAAACCGCCGAATTCTCCTGTATGTCCACATAGCTCCCTGTATAACTGTACTAGTGTAAGCTGGTGCCCATGTAAAATAAACCCTATCCTCAATCATATCCTATAAGACTCCCATCAAGTATCCCATGGAAACCTCCCACCCTCTGGGTCTGGGAAGCGCATAAAAATCCCAATCCCCACCATCATCAACACTGCTAATCTAGTCTCCTGTGGATGTGCAGCCATATACATCTCCCTATATAGCTAAAGCTTGGCGATTATGATAAGAAAAATCAACCATGGCCTCTCCAAAAACCATGTAACCATAGGCTCAACGGATCATCTGAAAGATGATACATGATACAATGGCTCCCCAATAATAGGTAGCCTTAGAATCCTAGTAGACATCCTCTAGGGTGATAGTCATCTCTCCCAATAGGTAGATGGAATGTGTTGGTCAGTCGGATCCCATCTATCGATGAGATCTGACCATCATGATATGATCTCAAACAATCCACCTGTACCATCTATAATAGTTCCCAACCCAACATCCCTCATATGATCCCACTCCTCCTCTATGAATGTCAGGGTCTCATTTGACTAATAAGGGTAGCAGATATGATCTCTCATTGTCATCTATTGTCTCACCTACATCATCAACATTCACACATGTTAATCATTTACCCCTTTACAAAGACTGCATTCTACCTTGGCCTTACCATTGTTACCCTGCAACATGTCCTACCTATTTTCCTTTCATAGCTTCTACCCACCTTTATGTTTCATCATATTTTCCTCACCTACTTCACCTATTTAAATTTCTACACTTACCTCTATCCCATCTTGCGACTCATCCAATCACTTGTTGACATACTACCTTCGATCTATCCCTACCCTTCACATTTCCCTACCATTTTACCCATCCCTAAACTATACCCATTTCCTACCTTGGATACCCTTTACCCAACCTTCCCTTACATTTTCAGCATCCCTAATTTACCCCATTTTTTCTAAAAAACTTGGTCACTTTCACAGTGACCGACATCGGTTACCCCATGACCGATATCGGCCCCCCTTTTCACTCGTCACCGACATTCCGGTTCAGGCCTACCGACATTACCTCGATAGCCGACCGACATCAGTTACTGGTTCAGCCCTACGGCCATGAACCCCCCTGCATCCCCCCAATTTCAAAAATTTGACAAAATCACCTAATCTACCCACCCAAAATGGCCCCAAATTACCTCATACATGTTCATTTTAACCCCTAATTAAACTAGTTTTCACCCTCCACATACTCAATTTCACCTTGCAACTTCAAAAAAAAAAATTTTTTATTTTTCTACCTTATTTTTCTACAAAAATCAACACTAGATAGGATCTAAATCCTACCTCTACTCAGCTGCCATCTCCATGGTGGGATGTCGGGAATCTCTACACTGGAACTCCCCCTTGAGCCCTCTCCTACCTCTGGCATGTCTAAATCACCCTCCCAATCTCTCAACCAATCAACTCAATCAGGGTAGATCTAGTGGGCCTACAAACTCTACTCCTACAACTGCTAAACTCTTGCCAAAACACTCAATAGGGAAGCTCTTGTCATTTTCTTCATGGGTTTTTGCTCTCCACCAGTCATTTTCACCAAATTCAAAATGTTGCAAATGAACCTTTTCCACACAGGGTTTTTTCATTTTAACCTATCGATTGGGTGACCGACATTCAGTTATGGGTCATGCCCTAGGTGACCAATGTCGGTCACCCTTACTCGGCATCAGTTCCTCTTCAACCAGGTATCAGTCACCCTACTTTCACCCAATATATCATATTCCTCAAATCTTTGCTCAGTAATGCCATTTTTTGTTGCCACAACAGCAGCCTTACAACCCCATTGGCTATTAGCTCACCTACTAACCTATTCACCTCCCTAATTATACTTAGGGCACATTTTTTTCCTACACCTCGGCCTTACCTACCTACACCCACACCGACCTCACCCATTTGACACTTGAATTTTCTTATTCAGTTGTACCTTATGATTATGCTACTCGTGTTGTTTAGCCTACATGAATTGACTTGCCTTATGTCTGTGATGTTTATCTCGACTAGACCAAACCTTTTGGTGCTTTGAAACACACCTATGCCCTGTTCCTGCACCTAGCCTTGTTATGTTTCCAGGAGCACTTCCTATACCTTGGATACCTAGACTATATCAACCTTGTTTGGATAAACTATCAATCTTTGATGATGTAGAGTTTGTGAGCTCTTCATCCTAGTGCCTTGTCACATTCTAGATGTGTGTGTGTGCATTTGAATGTCCCCACCTATTACCCACATTGATATCACCATTTCCTATACCCACACCTTACCTCATTTTTCATCACCTACCACCTTATCAAACCCATCACAAATTTTTCATACTCCTTAATCAGTTCCTGGTTTGAGGGGGATCACCTCTACCCATACCTGGGGCTAACCTCACCTCTACCCATACCTGGGGAAACCACCTCATATTTTTTTGATTTTTTCATCGTCTTATCAATACAAGCTACATGACAAAAAGGGGAAAATGTAGACACCCAAAATTGGGTCATAACCCTCTAGGCCCCCTTCGACTAACATACCCCTTACCATGACCCCTCCTCACATTATTATTAATTGGTAACTACCCATATTAAGTTAATAATTCTCCTCATCCCTCCATCTCACCATGGACCCATTCCAAGCCTATTTATTAACCTAGACTAAGTCACCACTCCTCTTAACTAACTAAGACTCATTCTAACCCTAACATTCATTACCTATTATCCCCCCTACCAATTTCTAGCTTCATTTAGCACCAACCCAGACTCCTAGTCCATAAAAAATCTTGACCAACGTCCAAAAATGGAGAGAAAAGGCTATTTTTAGAAAAATAGGACCTTTTCTCCCTAATCGACATCAGTTATTCCTTGGCCAACACCGGTCACCTAACTGCCATCGGTTTCTTTAAATAAGGAATTCCAACCCTTTACCTAGGTTCCTCCATCTTGGATTTTGAGTTATGGAATTCTTAGCTCTTGCATCCAAGCATCCAAGCGACCTCACGAAAAACCAGAGATCATTCCAAGCATTCATAACATCCACCAAGCATCAACAATGTGTTCCAGAGCATTAGATCACTCACAGGGAACTCAGAGCCTTCTGTTGCTGCTTCTGCATGGGATTAGGAACTTGTCTCTCCTCCAACCACAACTATTCTTGTCTACAACCCAGGTTCTAATCTATGCAAGTAAGTCATTTCTACCTTGTCATTTCTTTCAGTATTTCAGTTGTTAATCATTTATCTGCTTTCTTTCACCTTCTACCCTTCCTGGATATCTTCCATCTCACCTCCACCCAACTAACTTTCCCATTTGACCTCTGTACCCATCCCAAATGCCTATTTCTTCATCTACGAGTCTTTAATAAAATCCTACCACCTTACCTAAGCCTCCCCAACTCTCTATGCAATCACAGAGAGCTCAAAACCACCTCATTTTAATCTTTGCACCTAATTTCCCTACCGGCATTGGTCACCCAACTGACGTCATGGCTATTACTAGGTACTGGCATCGGTCACCCAACCGATATCAGTCTCTGTGACTGGTAATTTATCTCAGACCAGCAAGCTCCTAACTTACCCAAAAATCTCCCAAACCTCACCCAAACCTCACCCAATCTCACCTTCCTAAACACCTCTACCACACCTGTCAACCTTGAACAACACCCTACCTTCTCTAGATTTAGTTGTATATTCAATATTTAGCTTAAATATAGTCTATTGTTAGCATATGAGATACCTAAATCATATTGTTACAATAGGACCTTTCTTTTACTGTCTTTTCTTTACATTAAGTTGTTTTTAAACAGTGGATTGATGACCTTTCTAGGAAGTATCACACTTCCCAAATCTAGCATACGCTAAGCATTCCACTGTCATATGCTATTTAACTCTATTTGGTGGTATTGTTGTGCTTCTACAAGTATTCCTTCCTAGTCAAAAAGGAGCTCTTCACGGTCAGCCTGGTCTTCTCAACGGTGCGCAACCTTCTTAGACTTCAAAGGTATTCCTCCTCACCTCACCTTTACCTTATTTTTTATATATGCAACATTGTGGTGAAATGATATGCTTTTGGTCGTTTCGACCATGATTGTCTTATGACATTGTGAGTGATGTCTCATGTTTGAAACCCACTTTTCGCAGTCTATCTTGTATGAAAACTTTATTTTTCCATTGTCTTCTTTTGCGTGTTTGCTACTTTTCCTACTAACACATATTTCTAGCCCACTTTATTTACATGTGCCTTGGTTTCTACCATGCACATCCCCTACCCCTTATAGGTATCCACTTTAGAAAAGCATCAGGTCCTTTCATTTGGGCCGCATTATCCTACAGTTGTTGCATGCACCCCAAACAAGGGGGCATACATTGGGTGAACAAATCACCCCTACAACAGCTCAGATCTATAGTATAGATCGGTACATTACAAAAACAACATAAGAACACAGTTATAGAATGACCCAAAATCTGACTTGGGTCTAAAACATAGTACAAACACTAACGCCCAAAACCAGACACTAACGTCTGGGTGCTCCAGTCTTCCCCAAGGCACTAATGTCCTTGAGGCAGAAAAAATGATCCTCTTAGATCATCTTAGTTCACAAAATTATTCAGAGCAATTATGCAGTAATAGGCACTGACATCCAATCATAGAATGCATTCTATCTCCTTCAATCGGTACAATCGAAACAATTTGGAAATAATATAGAACAAATCGGGACAATCGAAACAAATCAGGACGTACCATTTGCAGTGGTTCTTATTGGGAATATTCGTGGAAGGAGAGCAAAACAAGACCTCTCTCCCCAACACTTACTCTTTAGCATGAAATTTCCTAGAAAAATCACACTTGGAGTGAGATAGCCCAAAAACTTGCACTTGGCATGAGATCACCCAAAAAACTCACTCTTGGCATGAGATCGCCTAAAAACATCACCTTCAACATTCAAATCAACAACTTCAAGCAACATGACATTTTTCTATCCTTTACTCTCTTACATATCAGGTGCACACTTTCCTTTTTACAACCTTTTACACTCTTTACATACTTATACACATGTTTCTCTGATCTATCATATACAAAAAATTGACTAATTTCTTGCTCTTCTTCTGTAGGTTCGTGCTTACAAGAAGCAACTCACACAAGCTACAACAACACGTTACAACACATATGCTTCACCCCTAAGGTCTACTTCCCATTCCTAGTCTCTACGCTTCACTTTACATGTCACTACATGCTTCACTTGTGCACTCGACACGTTATTCGCCGCACACTCTATAGGATCATAAGGTATGTGAATCTTATCTACATTATGTTATCGAGTATTCACCCAAAAACATAAAATGGGGGAAATGTAGACACAAAATCAGTCACTTCGGTACATTTCTAGGTCCTAAAAGCATGCTAGCATTAACATAATTCCTAAGCAAGAAAACTAGTGGTTGACAATTATCTTTGGCCTCTTTCTTTATATATTTATTTCTTTTTAGTCTTCCACACCCTACATCCCAGTTGGAACTTAACTTTTTTATAATTTATGACTTCAAACACCAACGCCCAACCAGAACAATAGTGCCTAGGCACTCCTGTCCCTTTTAGGTGTCCCTGACCCTTTCTTACCTTACTCGCTCTTTTTGGGTCTCTTTTATCTTTGGGAATACTTTTAACTTATAAGTTTGCCTTCCAGTTGTCAATGATGAAATTCAAACAAGGGAATCATTATAAATAAATAGTTATGTTTTTAAAATAAAGGACCAAGAACTAAGCATTACTATCATCACCTAAGCTTGCATCCAAAGGCATTAAAGTACTCAAAAGGCATAACATTCTAGTTACAACCCACTAGCAAGTGTAACTTGTACAAGGGCATCCTAGGGAATAATTCTTACACACACACATAAGAACTACATGGATTCTGAGATGTAGTGCAAAACTCAGTCATAATTTAGCTCTTGGGGTGACCGTCGGGGTTAGTCTGACTTCTCATTATGCATTTTCATTTTTGGATTTGATGTGGTTTGTGGGTATGTGTAGGTAAAATTATTTCGTGTAGGCTATAGGCACCTTCAACAATCAAGGAACGAGTATCAGGCGATCAAGAGTGAAAAAAATTGAAACCCTTGCGACATAGAAGAAATCAAGTCCTCAGCATTTACACAGTCACAAGCGCCCATATCCACTCACTAGCACCCATGCACCCCTATCTGCTATGAGCGCCCCTATCCGGCATTGTTCTTGAGCCCCAGAATTTTCAAAGAGCATTTACAACACTCTTCCCAGTCTATTCAACACTTTACCCTGCTCAGATCACTTCCAAATTGCACGGATATCAACTAAGTATCTTTATCTCCCTCTCTTACTTAGGGTTTTATATTTTACATGTGGCATACTACATTTTAGCATCCATACATTATTTATTTCAATAGTTACTTTGAAATATATATTTAATTCAAATTAAATTAAATAACTTTTATCCATTTATACATTACCTGACATTTCTATTAGCTGACATTAGCTATTTTCTAACCATATAAAATTGCATACCCATCTTTCATCTTCTAGATAAGAATAAGCTTTACAAAGGAAAATCTTTGCAAAGCATGGGCTAGATTTTATAGTCACGTATGTCTGTATGGATGTATCTATGCATGCATGATTATTTTACTCACACTTTCCTTATCTAACAATTTTTGACATATTGACATCATTTTTGGAATTCTGGCAAGACATATTTCTTTAGGACCATTATTAACATTAATTTTTATATATTTAATGTGATAACAACATATCCTACGACTATGGTTTGACATTTTACAAAAAAAATCTCTAGATACTTCTTCAGGTTAGAACATCCCAATATATACTTCAAACATTCAACCTAGTAAGTCTCAATTTCCTATTCAATTCTCATGTTTTTTTGACACAAGAAATGTCCTTGGCAATGTTATCGGTTTGGGTTAGGAGTGCTATTTGTATAATTTCTGTGTCTTTCGTCAACCTAATTTCCATTATTTGACCTCGAAGCTAATAATATTTTCAGTACATTTTTTGTTTTCATATGTTTTGCATCTAATACATGTAGTGACCACATGATAAAACACCTATTTTGGATTTGTGCCAGATTAGTAACCTTACAAATCATAGCCCTAATTTTGTAGGTCTGATCAAAATACAAGTTCATGGACATTTGAGTTTATTTAAGCATTTGTGAGAACTATAATTTTGTGAAACAATAAATCTTGGCTTATAATACAGTAATTGAGGGACATCAATTATCTCATTTCTAACGATTATAGAAAGTCATAGATTTGAGCAGATATTAATAAGCCTCATATTTTAAATAATTTTATATTCAGATCATTTGGGCCTTTGTAGGGATCAATTTGCACATGTAAAGCTTGCTAATGAGATCAAAAGCATAGAAAAATAATGATAATAAGAAAATAGAAGAGAAAGACTTTGAAATTTGAATGCATAGAACTGTTAACAATTTTTCAATGCTAAGTTGGGAACACGTTGCCATGTTGCAAACAAATTAAAAAGTTTCTGGTCTACTCAGAAAATATTCAACAAACTACAATACAAAGCATCATACAAGATATTTTGAATACTGATTAAAAGATTGCCTCATTTCGAAAGTTTTCACAACATCGTTTGAAGGAAGCATGATAAATACCTCAAATGACTCAGAATCATTATCTGAATACGCTCTAGGGAAAGGAGTGTTAGAACTTGGATCATTTCCTAAAGAATTAGGTAAACCTTTTTTTCAAAATAATAAGCACCGTGAGAGGAGAAAGTGGATAATGAATTCCATCTTGTGACCATGGAGGCAGGTCCTTGAGCTCTATGAGTTATCCTTACAACTCCCAACACACAAAGAAAGAAACCAGTGAGCTGAACTACGGAGAAAACCTGCACACACCGTAGTCAGAGAAAACATTTAAACTGGATTTCATTGTTCAGTAATTATGGTTGTTTTAGGAAAATATCAAAATTAGGAGTAAAGAAACAAACAACATTCATCAGAAATCTAGAAAAAAAATATTACTAATGCCAAATCTTGCTTTTTTTACCATTTTAATACATAAAATGGAAATTCGGTAAGGGAAATGCCTCAACAAGATTAAAACAATGATCTTCTTGCAATAAAATCAAAAACACTTCTAGTACTTTTCAATCAAATGATTTCTTGATTTAAAGTTAAATAAATCCTTACTCAGAAATTATGCAAGTAAAATTTTCACTTCCAAGGAAGTTAACTGACCACCAAATCTTTTGCATTGAAAAAATTGATTGTAGAAGTCTAGGATAACATCATAACAAGAGCCATAAGCTATAATATGTTTACCTTCATATTCTAACATTGTCATCTACTTTGTACTGATTTTCTATGTTATTCTGCCCTCGCTAAAATATGGCCACAACTAGTGATGTTAGGCCAATCTAATGTAACAATTTTATACCCAATCATCATTGCAGTGAAATCAAATTGATGTGGAATAATCAGATATGTCTCTCTTTGATTAGAAGAGTTCCTCACCATTCCATCCCCCTAGTCCTGCATACTATGCCCACTTATTGTTCTGATCGGATCGAGAAGATATGTTGCAGCAAATGAGCCATTTAATTCCCCATGCTAAGAACAGTTGTGAAATACTATAACTCATGAATTTCTGGGGATTCATATTATCACCTAATCCAATTATTTTTGATGTCTTATCTTGTCCTCTGATTATGTGTAAATTTGTCTACCCATCGAGCAGGATGGTCTCTTCCCTTGTAAGAAGGTCGTTGCAAGGCATTAATATGACATGATAAGGGAGATAAATAATCAAGGGTAATTATATGTTGTAAAATAGCTTAAAGGTTACCATTCACACAAAGAGAATAATATTGAACGCTCTATTTTGAGAAGTTCCTTTCTCATTACTGGGTACTTGTAATTTGATGCAAAAATAAATTAAAAAATAAAAAGTTACAACAAAAAACTCGCATGACTCAAACAAACCAAAAAAACTAGTCAAAACATTCACAATGGAGACAAAAATAACTCAAACTAACACGAGGACATCAGACAACAGTCAAAATGTAGACATTGTATGCCCGACCTCATACCTATAAAAATAGACATCATCCCTAAAAAATGTTACAATTGCAAAATGGAGGGCATAAGGCGGTCTATGGAAATCAATCCTCCAAAAGCCACAACCAAATCGCACAGTCACGTGGGTCCAAAACACTATCATTATTTTTTCTAGAGGCCTCCAACATGTCCAAAACACACATCGTAGGAATGATTTTTCCAAATGACAAACTGTGCTTGAGGAACAGGGTTACCAACACATCTGCCACGACTCCGCATGACCTCAGGACACACAGACTGTCACAAATCAATCGTACTTTGACGTCCTCTGCCCGCTAATCCCTTTCCTCCGTTTACCTGCTGCATGTCAGATGCCGGAGGCCTCATACTCATTTGAGATGCCTTTCAGCATAACTAAATGGTTTAAGACTTTTATTTTATTTTTATTCTGAGTTGTTTAGGCTCCGTGTTTAAATGCTAACCTGTGATTCTTATAAAGTACACATATATGTATGATGATTAATTTCTATGGAAATTTGTGTGAGAGTATATTTTTACTAGTTTCTATCTGATTCGTCCATCCAATATGTATAATTTAGGAAGATCCTAACGATCAAGTACGTTAGCAATGGAGTCAACAAAATTTGAACTCATGACTTGCTGCATACAACACAAGTGCCCAACCAATGCGTTCTAGTTTTGGTTTAAAATTATATATGACGTTGGCTGTGAACATACGTGACAGTTAGGTTCAGCGTATAATTTATGGGCATTCTAGAGAGAGTGGAAGAGGTGTGATGTAGATTATATTAGAAGTGGATTTTAAACATTGAAACATTTTGTGTAACCATTTGTTGCATTGTTCTGGTTTGGTAATTGTAGTTCAAGAATTTAGAAGTAGAATGTGTCAGAAAAGATGCATGACCAAAACTATAATTGTAACCTAAAGAGGAAAAATATTATTAATACTATACTGATAGCCCACATCAGCATAAGTTTTCGTCTTGTGAGTTTTTGTGAGTGTGTACATACATATCCATGTATATCCCCCTGTAATGTTGAATTGTGAGAGATAAATACGATGCGAGTTTCTTGAAGAACAACTCTAAAGCATATTTTGACAATGTAGATCGTAAGAGCTTCAAACTAAAATAGGAGTTAAGACAATATGTTAACAATAAATGTGGTGATGGAACATACATTGAAGTAGATGATGTAACCTACTAGATATTTAGAAGGTATTGTAATCATATTTTGGCATTGGAAGAACTGTGAACGGACAAATACCATAGCAAAGGCATACAAGTTTAAGAAAACAGCAAACATTATTGCATAATTGTTGA
Organism: Taxus chinensis; assembly: GCA_019776745.2. Lineage (NCBI taxonomy): Eukaryota > Viridiplantae > Streptophyta > Pinopsida > Cupressales > Taxaceae > Taxus > Taxus chinensis. The sequence continues at coordinate 765,618,978 of CM034146.1, read as the reverse complement.
TGCCATCGAAGAAAATGATCATGAGATTAGCTCTAAGAGGGAGCACAATTTCTAATAAGAAGTTGATCGTATTGAAGATGATGTTAAAGATTCCTTACAAAATGAGAACTTTAATTCACAAAACTCTAATCTAATATGCAAGTGTATAATAATGAATCGTAGCTCAAGTTCCATTGACTATATATCAAATAGTACCGTACAATATGAACGTCTTTATGGATGCCATCCCATCTTATAAGAAGACATGGGTACATCGAGTTTTTGTAATTGCCATGTAAAGTAGAAAATGATGATGACACATGCATTGAAGTAGATGATCCAACCTACAATATATTTGAAAGGTATTGTAAGCATCTTTTGTCACTTAAAGAGATGTGAAAGCACATATCCTTTAACAGAGGCTTCCTAGCTAAAGTAAACACCAAACATGACTGAATCATACTTGAGGCTATTGAAAAAAATGATTACGATATTAACTTCAAGAAGGAGAACAAATCCTAATATGAAGTTTATTGTGTTGAAGATGAGGCTAAAACTTCCTCACAAATTCAGAACTTAATTCACAAATCTCTAATATGGTGTTTAAGTGTATCACGATGTGTCATAACTCAAGTCCCATTGACTATATGTCGAAGAGTACCAATCAGTATGGTTGTTTTTATTCATATGTCATTTCATAAGATTATCAGAATACATGTGTGTTGAGTGGTTATAACCCTCGACTGAAGTAGAAAATGGTGATGAAACATGTTAGATGATCCAACCTACTAGATATTTGGAAGGTACTACATGCATCATTTAACATTGAACGAGTCTTGAAAGGACATATCCAATAGTAAAGACTTCCTAGCTGAAGAAAACAGAAAATATGGATGTATAATAGTTGAGGTCGTCAAAGAAAATGATAATGAGATTACCTCGAAGAAGGAGCACAACTCCTAATCGGAAGTTGATGTGTAAAAGATGATGTTAAAGCTTCCTTACAAAATGATAATTTTTAATTCACAAAAATGTAATCTAGTGTACAAGTGCATCACAATAGGTCATACATCAAGTCCCATTGGTTGTGTTGAAAAGTAGGAAACAATATGAAGGTCTTTATGGACTCCATCCCATCATACTAAAATACATGGGTTTCAAGTTGTTGTAACTGCCAAGTAAAGTAGAAAATGGTGTTGAATACTAAGATCTCTATGAAATTGTAAGAGATAATCACGAAATTGATTGTCAATATATTGACAATCTCCCGCATATAAATAATTACATGAAAAAAAAATATAAGGCGAAACACTTAAAAATTGAACAATATATCTCACAGATCGAGACATGAGTGGATGAAACCACTACACTTAGTGTCAAGTGCCCACTAAGTTGTTTCAAGAAGTACATAACGACATAACCATAATTCAATATACTCAAGAACACACTATTCTCAATATGAGTCCCAACCAACACCATAATGGGCACCTATTTATAGGTGAGGTATCACAAAATGATTAGCAAAACCTCAGTAGCAAAGATTGTTATACATGATACGAAATCAAAATTATAAACACACCAATGATTTTCTCTCATAAAATATGCAGTTTCAAAAAATATATAACTAAATTTATTTGTATGTAAAATTTATTACGAATTTAAGCATGAACTATCTAGGTGGTGTCTGAAAAACTATGACTAACTAGAAATACAACTCAAATATGTAAAAACCAGATACACCGCTATGAAACTCTTGAAAAAATAGACACTTCGAAAAATATAACTAAAAAGACCACCGTCAATCACAATATGGCCTATTGAAGTCAAGTGTGCCAGAAATAGAGAAAAAAATGTGAGCAGTCATTAACACAAAACTATTTGAAGTTAAAAAACATATCTAGAACTTGTAATAAATTTTGCCCTACAACACTAAAACTAAGAGAAATGGTTTTTTCAAGTTTTTAATAATAAAATACTTTATAAAGGTAAGCAAGTAATTTAGAATTTGTATGCTTCTATTCCTAACATGTTTTAAAGTTATTTTTTTCTTTCTAAAAAAAATCTTTTTATTATTTTTCTAAAGAAAAAACGAATCTGTAAAAAAAACTAGCAAAAAAAGATATGCAAAAAGACTATCATTACCTATTTTCAAACCTCCATTAAATGAGCATCATGGATCTATTGTTTTGTTGAAAACAAAAGTCAAAACTAACTTTTTTAGGAATTTTGGATGCAATGGAATAGTTTAAAACTCTCCATGAAATTCTTAAAGTGGTGAACTAACAAGGTCCCTTTAATGCAACTTTGACAGAATACTCACAAAACTAAAGAGGAGAGTATTTTCAAAGATGAAAAATCATCCATGTGCGATGTAGTGAAGCTTCAAAAAGTTATGCTATTATGTATCAAAGGTGGATGTATTCTCCATAGTTACTATAAACAACTATAAGACAAACACCCACATGCATGCATATATAATAAATCAATGAAATATCAAATGGAAGACATAACACAGATTTATCAATGGTATCATGACTACCATAATTTCATTAAGAAGCTCTAATTTGAATTCGCCAGAGTAAGAATAACTCTCTTCCACGGTAATTCTACATACACTAGCTCTCTGCTCTTATAAAAAAGGTAATAAGTTAGGGTTAGGGTTTGGAGAGTAGGTGTTTGCAAAAGAATTCTTAGAAAAGGCTATTGATAGAATAACTCAATCAAGTCAATAACTTGATTGATGTCATCCTCTATTAATAGATGTGGATAAGTATTTACCAATGGGTGAGTTATCCACATATTAGATTACAAAGAATACAAATGCATCTTGAAATCATATAATAGTATATGAAAATTAAATACACTAATAACAAAGACATTTAACATATTTGAGAAATGAAAGGGGTGAGATCATACTATCTACGAATACACTGGGAAACACACAAATGTTGATGTTACATGGAAATTGGGGCATCAAATCATCTAAATTCCATGACGATTGTGGTTATTTTGGATTGGCAGGAGGCAGGGCAAGGAATAGATGACAACCCCATAAACACAATCTCCATCCCTTCAACGTGCCCATTACAAACGTATCTTTTGCAAGTAATTTGAAAACCCAATTTTAGCTACATCGAAGCGTTTAGTGAATTTTTAACTTCTTTATACCCATGCACAAATATTATGAAATCCTTTTAGACATGAAGGCGAGCGATGCATAAATTTTGGATGAAGGTTTCATAATGGGAAGGTAAAGGTTTCCTTTTGAAAAATAGGAATCCTCAACTACTATCAAAATCCTTATGATCTTCACACATTTATGCACTGATAGTGATATACAATAGTAGAGTTTTCATAATTTCAATCAATCTTATTTGTAGTAATATTTGAAAGATCTCGTGAGTGTCAAAGTGAGAAACACAAAGCCATCCTTGTACATGTTATTCTTTTTTTTCCACTACTTCATGAGTTTGATGAATTAACCAATGATTTTTTTGAACACAACAAAAAAAATAGACGATATTCTTTGAGTTCAAAATTGGTGGTCACCACATGCTAAGTTTTCAGCTAAGGCATCTTATGTAGAAGAAAATTGGATCCCTCTTGATTTCATATTTGAAGAGATAAATGAAATTTATACATTGACATGTTTCTATTAGATGAGAATTAAACATTAACATCATTTCCAACATACTTTACAACTCATACAATTAAGTTAGTTAATATCCATTTCTAGAAGTAGATAGTTAAATACATTGATTTTTATTTTATTTTTTTACAAATCTATAATCATGCCAAAGACATTTTCCCTAGTAGAACCATGGGGAGCCTCTGACTATTTATACAATCGGGCGTTGATCTCAATCATCTACTTGGCATTTGGTATCAACGACCTAAACATGATTGCAACCATCCACTTGTGCATTAGGTTGAGTGGCGAGTTGTTCCGTACACATGCCATCTGGCATGGTTTGAGTAGTCTTAGCCCTGCATGAGCCTATGTCATGTCAAAGAAGGAGGGTTCAGATCAACTAAGGCCGCCCACCCATCGTTGTTTCAAAAGTGTGGCCACGACCACACAGGTCGCGACCTAATTTTTTAATCTATTTGGCCCCAACCACATAGGTTATGGCCCCCTTTTTTATATATAATTTATATGCTAGTAGCATGTATAATATAAACTATATTATAATAATGTATATATTATATACATTATAGTAGGTATGTGTGTGATATTTATAGTTTTTATTAATAATACGGTTTTAAATAATTAAAAAATACACAAACCATATTATTAATAAAAACAATGTGTGTGTGTGTGTCTGTGTGTTTTACATATTATATTTTAATTTTTTTTAATAATATGTTTTGTATGCTTTTATTAAGTTCGAAGCCTTGGTGACATGAAATGAACAAATATCAAACTTGATTGACAAATAAAATCCACTTTTCATTGGTATATCCACTTGCTTGAGGGCCTCTATTATCGATGGTTGCTCACATGAAACCTATTTTTGTATAATTACTTGAGCTTACAACCGGTAAATGATGCTACAAATTGCTACAAGACACAAGCACTTTGGTTGGGTTTTGAACCTTTGGGCTTTTCGAGTTTGCTGATTTTTTTGGTTCTCTTTGTGAGATTGAAATGCTTAAATGGAGCACAAAGACTAAATATTATTTGGGTAGGAATAATCTAAGCCATGAAGTAGGTATGGGACATGTGGATATTTAGTTCCCATCTTTCTATTTCCATAATTCCATTCACATCTTTGCCTTATCTAACAAATTAATCACCACCCAATCAAAACCCTTGACGTTGAAAATAAAATATAGCGGAGCCCTTTTTTTGGTAGTCACCATGTTGCTGCTACCAAACATGCCCTAACATATGTCAACTTCTCTTTATCTAATCTTGAACATTAGATTTTTTGCAAATATTAATCATCATCTCATTGTTACGTGTTGGGAATGAACATATGTGTTTCAACTTGTCATTCGTATTTATTTTATGTTATTGCTTTCCTTTATCATGTTGAATCCAAAAGTATTTACTTTCCACCTGTTTATTACCAACTTTCCATTCATGTCCTCTTCAAGTATCTAAAAATAATAATGTTGTCCTATTAAAAAACTTGCATTTCCAACCTCAATCGACATATATTTTCTACTTGCCACTCATATGACCAGCCGATGTACGAGCTCAATTATTGATGATTGTTTGTGCATCAATTATTTCTTGTAATTACTGGAGCTCCAAACTAAAAAGTGGGGCTACAAAATTTTGCAGCAAGTAAGCATTGTGGATGGGTTTTGAATCTAAACCCTTTTGGCACTCTCCTATTTTCTATTTTGGATCCTTTAAGCTCACGTGAATAGTCTGAGTGACAACATGACTATAAAGTTGAGCACATATAGCGGATATTTCTAGGGGAGGAATAATTGGAGTCATGGAGTAGGTGTGGGCATGTAAGTGATTAATTTCCACCGTTAAATCCAAATCCTCAATGATGCCTATCCCTTTTTTCTGATTGTTGAATGACGAAGCCATCATAGTTGTTGATGTTGAAAAACCTAATCTAAAATGGTGTACATCATTTAATTTCCAACTTTCCATTCATATTTTCATCTTATCTACCAAATTAAATGTTGTCCAATTGATGACCTTGAAGCCAAAAAATACAAACTTTGACCGTTAGATAATTTCTCTCATATGGCCACCTGTTGAGCGGGCTCAATTATCAATTATAGTTCATGCATCTCCTTCTTCCTTGAATTTACTCATGCTTAAAACTGAAAAGGGGCCTACAAAATTCTACATGAAGCTAGTGTTGTGGTTAGGGTTCGTACCTTTGACCTTTCCTCTTTTTTTGGTCCCTTATAGCACCAATCACACTCATGTGAATGATGCAAGTGAGTTTGAGATGATAAATTGGAGAACAAATAACAATTATTATTTGGGCAGGAACAATCTAAGTCGCGGAGTAGGTGTGGGACATGCGGATATTTAGTCCCCTCCTTTTTATTTCTAGAATTTCATTCACGTCTTTGACTTAGCTAATAAATTAAACACTTCCCAATCAAAACCCTTTACACCAAAAATACAATATAGCAAAGTTGATTCTGTGGCACTCACGATGTTTCCGCTACTAGACATGCGTCAACACATGTTGACTAATCTTTATCTAATATTGGTCATCATATCTTTTGCAAATCTTAACCTTCATCTCTTTGTTACATGTTGGGAATGAACATATGTGCTTCAACTTTCCATTCAAATTAATTTTACGTTATTGTTTCCCTTTATCATGTTGAATCCATAAGTATTTACTTCCCCCCTGTTTAATTCCAACTTTCCACTCATGTCCTCGTCAAATATGTAAAAAACTATTGTTTCAATATAAAAAAACTTTCCTTTCCAACCTTGATAGGCATATATTTTCTATTTATCGCTCATATGACCAACCGATGTACAAGCTCAATTATTTATGATTGTCTGTGCATCAATTATTTCCTTCAATTACTCGAGCTCCAAACTAAAAAGGGGGGCTACAAACTTTTGTAACAAGCAAGCATTGTGGATGGGTTTTGAACCTAAAGCCTATTGGAATTCCCCTACTTTTTTTTTATTTTGGACCCTTTAAGCTCATGTGAAAAGTCTGAGTGGGATCATAACTATAAAGTTGAGCACATATAGCGAATATTCTAGGGGTGGAATAATCTGAGTCATGGAATAGGTGCGGGGCATGTACATGGTTAATTTCCACTCTCAAATCAAAATCCTCAATGACGCCTTACCGTTTTTTGGATGATCATTGAATGTCTACACCATCACAATTGTTGATGTCAAAAACTCTAATATAAATTGTGCATGAAATCACAACCTATGGATGTTAGGTCCACCTAGAATTCTTCCTATCTCTGACATGCCCTATGAAACGTGCATTTCATTTTCCCTTTACATTTACATGTATTCTAACTACCCAATAAAAGCAAGGGTTTGAATTGGCAACAATTTTTCAGTTTGAAAGTATTTTTCTACCATTCTTTACATTATAAGATATCTTGCAAATTCAATTGACGAATAAGTCATGTCATTGTTGGAGGGTTGACTTTCATATTGTTTTCCCAATGCACTTTCCCCGCCCTTACACTACTCCCCATTCAAATCCCTTCTTCTTTGCCTCTCTTCATCTCCCATTTTTTCTCTCCATCCACTTTGACTTCTTCAATAGATGCCCTTCAGCATTTTCATTGTACATTTCACGTGCGATTGCTAGTATTACAAAATGTACACATTGACGTTTCAAACCATTTAAATGGTTTATCAATGTGATGCATTTTTATCTAATCAAAGTATTTTATTTTATTAGCTTATATTATCAAAATAACCCATTCAGATGGTCCATTAATGAAATGATTTTATTTTTATTTTTATTTTAATATTTTTATCACATTCAAATGGCCTCTCTATGTGATGGATTGTTACTTAATCGAAATATCTTTATTATTAGTTCACACGGTAGGCAAGTTACTACAGTTTTCACCCTTTTCAATTTTTAAAAATATGTTGAACCAACCAAAAATATTTATTTATTGTCAGTGTTTATATTTATATTGTTGAGATATTAATTTAACAAATTTCTAATTAATAAAATTAGAAAAAATGATTTATTTGGTTTTCAATTGGTTATTTTCTATTGATTACACAATTTTAAGGCAATATTACGATACAACTTTTTTTTGTAAACTTTTAACCATACATTTTAAAATTAACACATGTACTATTATTTATTTATGAAAACATTGGTTGGAATATTGATTAGAAGTTATATAGATATTGTTTATTTCATTTTTCATTAATTAATTTATACATGATGTGACAATTTTAATCTCATTCTACAATAATGTTATTTACAACAAATCTAAAAAAAACACGTCCTTACCATCAAGTATCTCACCACAATATTAATAGTCTCATTAATTAGTATGTATAAATTGGTAGATATCAAGTCATATTTATAACCATCATCAATAATTTTTGGTGAGCCCACTATTTTTAATCATTTTTACTTGACACTTGGCAATTTATAAAGTTTTATATTTGATAAAAATTACGTTTTATATTTGCTAGAAGTTTCTACTAAAGTCCTTATGTGATCTTATTAAATGCATTTTAATAAAAATGCATAAATCTTATTGTTGCAGCTTGACATCACATGGTGGGTCGAGGTCATCTTTCTATTGTTCATTATGCTAAGAGACATTTTACAATGATATCTTGGGGTGGTGGTAGGTTGTAATGGAGCAAGTGTGTTCACTTTTAATTCCAACATTAAATTTGACATCTATTTGATTGTCACTTGAAGTCTTCTTTTTTAGAATGTCAAAACCATATTATTTTGTCTAAATAGTGTATTTTCCATTTAGACAAGATCAAATATTTTTTCAAGCTTCACATATTATATATCTAAATTCACACTATTTGCCACTAGTCATAATAACTATGTCATAAAAAAATTTAAATTATTAATAATTATTATTTAAAAATAAATAAATAAATACTTTTGAGATTGATATCTCTCAACATTTAACATATAAATATATTTAAAATATATGTACTCGAACTAATGCGGACTCTTATTGAAATGGTCCATTAATAAGATCGAACAAAATATCTTTATTTTTGTCCATTCAAATGGATTATTCTCTTATCAAAATATCTAAATTTCGTCCGACGACCCCTCCACCTCTATATTTGTTGCCGACATTGCAGACGTGACGTGTTTCGGTATCTGAGCTGGCATCCACGCATAAGAAATAATAGACGCGTAATATGAGCGTGGGCACTGAGAGAGATTTCTAATTAAAACAGTGTATCACAAAAACAATTTATTGAAAATTAATATAGTATATATATATATATAAGCTAAACGATGGCAACGACAATGGTAATGGCAAGAACCATATTCGCCTCACACGATCGGCAATCCGGCTCCTGGATCTTCAAAACATGTCCAAGATTTTCAGTTGTTACTATTTTTGAAGTCCGTATCAGACGAGGCATCGGACTCGCTTCCTTTTGAGGGTAATTTTATCACATTCGGTCCAGTAAATATGTATATTTTATGTTTTTGAATTTGAACTGTAGATTTTTTGTACAATGTGGCCTCTTTGGATTGAGTATGGCCTGTCTTTCTGGGTTTAAGCAGTTCAGAAACTATTTAATTACTGCCGTTTATGTTGTTGGAGTCTGAAGCTGTCAGGAAAATATTGGTTGTCCACCAGTAATTTCTTGTTCTTTTTGTTATTGGAATAATTTTTTTTGCAATGATTGAATTTTATATGCGGCTGAAATATTCACACTTTCTATATAGTTTAGTATCTACTGTGAATGATTTAAACCTTTGCTACAATGAAAGATTTAAATCCTAAGGTTTAGAAGTTTTTACCACAGTGCTCCATCCTTACAGAAATATTTCTGATGCAAATCCCTAAAACTTTTATGCACTTGAATTCAGAAATACTTTCATATAAAGATTCAATCTTATCTTGCATAGAGGGCCTAAACTTACAGTAAGAAATTGAATGTCAATAGATTTGATAACCATCGAAAATGAATTGAACCTTAAATATCGTAGAGTCACAAATCACGGCAGAGATCGAATTCCAGGGCTGCCTGCTTTCTTCCCTTTTTCTGAAGGCTTAAAACAAAACAAAAATGAAAATATCACGTGTTAAATGGAGAATTTTGGAGATTTGATTCATTTTACCAGTAAGTATATTTGAATTCGGCCTTAATTTTGGAGTATTTAGAGAAACTTCGTCAACGCAGGCTCCTTAATTTTCAAGCATTGATACACGATTTACGTTTGCTAATAATTGAGGGTAAAATCGTCCTTTTTTCCCCTGCAGCATAAATTCATTATTTGTCTCTTAGAACATGGATAAATTGTTCTTCCGCATAAGAAAGGCAATTTGAAGCTCCTTATGGGCTGATTATTTTAAGACGCAGTTAAAATTCGATCCAAAGGACGTTGTGGTCAAGGGATGTTTGGATAAGCGATGCAGAAGTCACGCCGAGCTCGATTGAAAAAAGAGCTGGCTGTAAAGGATTTTTGCAAAATCAGGAAGGGTTTATATACGGTCTCCTTTACTCTGTTTTTGATTGCGTGTGGGTTAATTTTTCTGCTCAATTCTATAATCCATCGAAGCGATGGCTGTATAGGTAAAATTCTGTCCATTCATGTTCTTTTATTTGCTTTTAAAATTTTTTGGGGCGTAAAACTTTTGTTTTGTAATCTGTTGGCAATGTTTGCAAATTAAGATTTAGTAATGCTTTTATGGGTTTATATATGATTAGTTTTTCAAATTTCCACAGTTTCGGCATTTTGTTTTTTAGAGTTCGTCATGTTGTTTCATTGTATGTTATATTCCTTTTGTTTTCTTGTAGATCATAAAAATGGAGACCCAGTGGAGGCTTGGAAGATATCATTGCAGCTTCATGGAAATGAAGTGCTTCCAGGTCAAAATGAAGATAGCAATGGACACGAAGGGCAGCATTGCATGGCCCCTTCTGATGATGATGTGGAAAATACCATGAATGTTTGTAGTGTAGTAAATACATATCTCAATGAAGAAACTTCCTCAGAGATAAAAGATCAGGGAATAGATCAAAGTGACAAGCAAGAATCTTTTATGGGTTCTGAAAATAGGCCTGGCAATGAAAAAGAAAACCCTGATTCAGAGGAGCTTGAAAGTTCCATCGAATTTGTGTTTGATGAAGAAAATTCATCCACGATTGAATTATTAATTTATGAGAACAGTAGTTTGGGGCAATCTTTTGATAGTTTTCCTGCTTCTGATGGTTCAGCACAAGCTGACATTTTGCATATGCAAATGAGGTTGCCAGAATATAATGAAACACAACCAGAAACTTGTATCTTGACTGAAGATAAAGACTTGCATCCAGAAATTCATGGGTTGCTTGAAGATAAAGAAATGCATACAGAAACTAAATGTTTCCCCGAAGATAGAGAAATACAGAGAGAAACTCAAAGGTTGCCCGAAGCTAAAGAAATACAGACAGAAACTCAAATGTTGCCTGAAGATAAAGAAACACAACCAGAAACTCAAAGGTTGCCCGAACGTAAAGAAACACAACCAGAAACTCAAAGGTTGCCCGAACGTAAAGAAACACAACCAGAAACTCATAAGTTTACCGAAGATAAGGAAACCTTACCAGAAACTCATAGGTTTCCCGAAGATAAGGAAACCTTACCAGAAACTCGTAGGTTGTCTCGTGTTACTCCTGTGGGTTTGGATGAATTCAAGAGGGAATCAAGCAATGAAATGGATCGAGCTACGATTAATCAACTCGTGGTTATTACACACAGGCTTGAGCCTGGAGATGGTGAATACAATTATGTTGCTGCTTCTAAGGGAGCAAAGATTCTTGCTCACAACAAAGAAGCAAAAGGTGTTCAAAACATTCTTCACAAGGACAAGAATAAGTACCTAAGGAATCCATGTAGCGCAGAAGAAAAGTTCGTTGTCATTGAGCTTTCTGAAGAATCAATGGTTGATACCATAGTTATTGCTGATTTTGAGCATTATTCATCAAAATTGAAGAAGTTTGAGCTGCTTAGTAGTTTAGTTTATCCTACAGATGATTGGGTCCTGCTTGGGAATTTTGTTGCTGAGAATGTTAAACATTCTAAAAGGTTCACTCTTCAGGAACCCAAATGGGCGCGCTATTTAAAATTGCAGTTCCTTAGCCATTATGGTACAGAATTCTATTGCACTTTGAGTAAGGTCGAAGTTTATGGAGGGGATGCAATTGAGCATATGCTTGAAGATTTGATTTCAGTTGGGGATCATTCTTTAAGAACTGGCGAATTGTCAGCTGATCAACCATCAACAGCACCACCTCCTGTTCAAGAGGATAAAAGCACCGATAGAAATGATGAGCTTCATTTGCTCTTTTATGGCAAAGAACCGGCTAGGACATCACTGGAAAAAGAAACAGAGTTCAATGCAAAAAGTGACACCCCAAAGTTAAAAGACGAATCATTCAAAGTCAATTCTGCTGAACCCAAAATAGAAATTATCCAGCAACATGGTGGAAGGACGGGAGGTGACACTGTCCTGAAAATTTTAATGCAGAAAGTTAGATCACTAGAACTGAATCTCTCTGTTTTAGAAAGGTACTTGGAAGAGTTGAATTCACGATATGGCGATCTCTTCTCTGATTTTGACAAGGAACTAGATGAGAACACAGAGTTAATACGGCAAATTTTAACAGAGTTAAATGACCTACAGAGACATCAGAAGATGATGGTATGCCAACTTAATGCTTTTTTGCTTCCAGTTAAATTGACTGTTTTTCATTCCCCATTTCTTTGATATAAAAGTAAAAAGGTGGAGCGCTTATATTTCTGCAATCTAAAGAACCATTTTCTGGTCCATTTTATGCCTATCAGGAGAAAGAGATGCAGGAGTACAGGTCTTGGAGATCTACTATTTCAAGTGAACTAAATGAATTGGCAGCAGAAAACAAATTCCTCAGGTTTGTGGACTCTCATTATACCTTTTGTAGCCCCGTTCCTTTTCAATTATCTCTCATCTATGTTGCACCAAATATTGAGTATGGGAATTCAGGTTCCAGAGGATTAGTTTCAGGGATGACTACAGCAAATGGAAAAACCCCAACTAAACCCAACTGAATACACAAACTGCCGTTTCAATTTTGCACACAAAAATAAATAAATTTCATTAAATTAAAAAACAGTCTTACAAGACCCTTTCTTCTCAGACCCACAAAATTTTAAGTATATTTCTCCATTATTAATTAGCTCTTTGATGAAAAACATGATTCTTTGACAAGGCTATCGCTGAATTATTATCACAAAAAATATTTGTTGGTACTCCTTGCTCTTGCTTCAAGTCTAACATTATTCTCATCAAAGTTGCTTGACATGTTGCCAATGTAACTGCTACATACCCTGCTTCTGTTGATGAAAGAGTTACAATGGGCTATTTTTTGGAAGCCCATGACACTACTGAAACAAAATAAAAAAACATATCCTGAAGTGTTTTTTTTTATTATCGATGTTGCATGCACAATCACTGTCTGTGTACCCAATTAGCTTGAATTCATTTGATTTTGTACATAAGATACCAAAATCTCTTGTTCCACTTATGTATCTCAGAATTATTTTCCCTCCTTGCCAATGTAAATCTTTTGGAGCTTCCATGAACCTTGAAATTAGACGCAATACATACATTATGTTAGGTCTTGTATGACAGTACACTACAAATTTCTGGAGTCCCATCCACCATCTATCATGTTCATCTTTGAAGGAAAATAGAAATGTGTCTTATTTAAGCTTGAAGAATTGGGTATAGGTAATGGTGTATATTGTTGTCTAGAGATGTGGGTAAAGATATATATATATATATATATAGTTGCCAAGAGATGTGAATAGCAGTATGGAGATAGGGCTTCCTAGCAACTGTGCAAATTTCTGTGTTATTGGCAAGGGCACCATGATGAACTACAATTGTATGATCAAATGGATGGAATTGTAGTTGAACCACCCTAAATCAATGTCTAATATTTTATATTGGAGCCCTGTCGGTGGCTGGAACAATCCCGGGGGCAAGATGAATTATATTATACAATCTAATGCAATTCTATGAAGGTGTGGTGGGTGTCAATGGCAATTTGAATTTTACTGTAAGAAGGGCACGAATAATGCCAGTTGTTGGGACTACCAATAATTGAAACTAGATGGAAGAAGAGAAATTGGCTGAATATGCCAACGATGAAAAGGTTGCTGTTTTGCAACAAGCTCTTCAGGAGGCACATGAAGATGTAATAAATACATATTTACAAGTGGCAGACTTTCTATGAAATGCATATTCTTTGTACCCGATTCTAGATTCAAGAAGCCTGGAAATTCTATAGGAATGGTCTTAAAAAGATGTGGATTTTGTTTCCTTGTGAGTGTCTTGGTAGAGGAAAACAACAAATACTATTAGAAGTCCAGGTCTGCTTCAAACACCAACCTAAAGTGCAAATCAATCAGCATGGATTTCATTATGTGTTTGCTTGTTCTGGGAGGTAAAGTTTTTATGTCCTGGTTGGCATACGAACAAAGTAGCATGCTCATTTTATGGCCTTGGATTTGAGTGATAGGGGCTCACAACTTGTTCAGCTGCATATGCAACACATATACAGGTTACACAGGCTTCTTAGACAATATTGTTAGAGACTGAGATCCAAAATAAACCAAATACTTCTAGAAAGAACTATCTAAATGTGTTATTACCGCCTTGATCCCATGTGCAAATTATCACCCTCGAGAAAATGGGCAGGTAGAATTAGTATGATATAGGACGAGGCACCCTCAAAACCAACATATAGTGAGTAGGAATTTGAAGTAGGAAATTGGCTCTTCTCGATATTACAACCTTATAAGCAAAAGTCACTCGAAGGTAAAGGGATGGAGAAAACGTGGCCTAGATGACACGGTCTTTATAAGGTTCTAGCAAGAATGGTACGAATTGTGTGAGCTCATGAAATGCAAGCAGGGTCACAAGTGCATAATAGCTTTGAACAAAGTGGTAGGGAAAAAGATTAAAATTTCAAAATTCTTGCCTCCCCTACATTATTGTTTTTTTTATTTTGATCTAGAACACATTTTGCAAACTCCAAAGATGACTGAGGTAGAGTTGGAATATCTCATTCAATTGCAGAATTCAGAATTTTCCATTGGAAAATGCTACCTGGGAGGGCCCTGAAGTACATCAAGTCCCAACACCTATACTGATTTTTAATCAATCAAAAACAGCAAATATAGTTTTTTGTGTATTTTATATCAAGTTCCTAGTGCAGATCTGGAAAATACGACTAGGGTTGAAGAGAGATAACGGTATAAATCATGCCAAATAAAAATACGTCTGATTTCTAATGACTGTTCAGATATTTAGGGACAGATTTATATAAAAAAACTACACTTATTACAGTCCCAAAATGGCCCAGAAAATCAGATCTGAAGCCTGTTATTATTCAGCTTGAAAATCTTCAAAATACACTTTAGAACTGATAAAAAGTACAGCGATCAGATTACAAAATGATGGCAATTATTTGACAAATATTTTCAGATGAAAATACCTCTGAATTCGCTGCCAAACTGTTTACAATGGACTGATCCAACTGCTGGTTGCAAATCACTGGGAAACACCTTCAAATCCCTCTTCACACATGGCTGAACTGAACCTGGAAGTCTGATGAAGAACACTAGGAATTTCTGAGTGAAATCCCCTTCCAATCTCCTGGGGTTTTCGTCCGCAAGAGATAAATTCACAAGGGTTTTCGTCCTTGGAATTTCTGGTAAAAGCTCAGAGCTCTTAGCAATGCAAAGATGATAATAAAAATCTGGATACTCCCATACAAGTCGACTTGTTTATTTAAAGGGAGATCAACCCAACTACCACCTTCAAATCGGCCAATCAAATTGTTTCATTTCCCTATGCTGGTCGCATTTTCCTTTTTGGGCTGATTGGCACATTCTGCCAGAAATGATTCCCAAGGCAAGTCGCATTTTCTCCTTTCTAATACAATTACTTTTAATTGTATTTTGACATTTTAATTTATTATTAACTTTATCATTTATTATATGTGTTTTTCATAATATTATTATTTTTTAGAAACAATAGCACCATATAATAAAAATAATAAAGTTATTTCACCCTTAAAAACTCCCCTTTGGCCGTCGGGTAGACATAAAGGGCCAAAGGTCTTTGATTTGGAACAAGGGGACATTACAAAATAGCTGACATTGGGATATTTTAGGTTGATGTAAAAGGGTTTATCCATTCTTTACTTGATCTTGACAAGTACTTCTCCATTTTCTAACTATAGTCCTAAGAGGAGACATTACATTTCTTCACTTACTCAAGTAGAGGAAATGGTCATCGCACTTGGTCAACTTGCGGAGGTCGTGTAAAATCCAGAATCACAACCCTAGACTTGCCGTCCTTTGTGGGCCATGTTGTTGATTTGAAGAACTATCGAGGGCCCATGTCTACAGAGACCTCCTCCAGTGCACCGAGCACTTGTGCGTTGCCTACAGACTTGACACAAGGTAGCGCTCCATACCTTCTCATATAACCCATCTTAAAATTCTATGTGGGGCTCTGCACCTGATATTTAATCAGTATAGTAATCCTGTTTCGTTTCCATTTGAAGCAACTAGGCCTTTTGTAGTTTTTTCAAGTCTTGAAAAACAGATAAACATCGACAATGTTTTGGTCCCTGGGGACTAACATTTACAACAATCTTTAGAGTGCTACACACTCAGACAACCTATTTTTTCAGATATAGGCTCACTCACTTTTACAGCAGTTATGCGTAACGTTACGAATGATGCACACAAAAAATGTTGACATTGCACAATGTCATAAACGCAGGAACATAGGCTATGCTGTAAACAACTTGAGCACTCACATACAAGCACATAGCAGGAGGCCATATTCATCGCTGTAATGGGGACACTTCATAGCTGTTTGCTTTCATGCTACTCTGTAAATTGCTGTTGAACGTTTATTGTTAGCTGTCTCCCTTGTTAGTATTCCTTTCTCTATACTATATGCAGGACACCCTTCGATCTTCTTAGAATCATAGGCAGCAACTTGCAACACAGCTAAAGTAACTGTTAAAATAAATATATAAATCAAACCTGCATCCCAGGGATCGGAGATGGGGTAGCCATGGCGCAGCAGAATACTTTTCTAGATCCTATGCTCTCCAGCCGTATGGTTATTTTATATATATATGTATAAAAAGACAATTGCTAGTATTTCCCATTCCATGAATGTCCCTTACACCTCTTTGGTGAAAGTGCGATAAACCTTTGAAAAAGTTGCTGCATGGGTAACTTTAACATTTCCAATATGAGTCCACAGAGGCTAATATTGTTCTGAATAAGCTCTCTATAGTAGATTTGGGATATGGCAACCATAGTCAGACAAAGATGACTCCATCATTTTCGAACCCATTACTAAAGCACTGCCCAGTAGCACGGCTAAGGATGCAAATTGCCCCTTTGTTTATTTCATTCCCATCGTTGTCATTTTTGGATCATGACTGGCACTATCTTTCACATTGTAGCATTCCAATTATTTGGGTTAGATGGTTTCAGGCATTTTAACTTGCATCAATAGCGTATTTTTTTTATGACAGGGTACGAGTCTATGTTGCCAGGATACGGGTACGGGTATGGGTATGGGTACGCGGATACATCAATTTAAAAAAAAACCTTGGGATATGATACATCTTGGATACATCCGTACAAACACACATTTTGACACACACACACACACACACACACACACATATATATATACCTATTATACATAGAGTGAGATATATATAGGGCATATATATATATATATATATATGTATGTATGTATGTATATATGTATGTATGGATGTATCCAAAATGGTATATACCCAATGAATGATTTTGGTATAAATTGATATATATATGTTCATCTACTCATTTTACTCATTTTTTAGTCCATAAGAAATAGGTCTTTTTAGTAATTCATTGAAAAATGATAGTATGGGATCAATGTTCAAAACATTCAATATACTTGAATACATGTTATACATTGTCTTATGATGATTTTAATATTATATTCTCTAGTTAAGCTATTATCATAAATATTCAAGTAGCTTGAGGTTTATTTTGGTGTTAGCACAAGGTGGCCATAAACATGTGTTTCTGTTAAAATTTTTGTAGACTTACAAATCAAATTGGAGTTATTTACAGGAGGAAAATTTAACCAATGACTCAATAGAAAATCCAAGAAAAGTCATTCCAATTTTTTTGAAGCTCTAGAATGAAGAAACATATTATGCATATTTTAATTTGGCTAATCCTCCTTAAGTTTGATACTTTATAAACGGTTGTTTTTAGTTGTTAGACTTCATAGTTTCTAGGACAGGATGCCCGTGGTTGGAAAATGTGAGCTTTGTTAAATGGTTGCAGTTCTAAATTTTAAGATTAGTACTGCAAGCATTCATATAAAAGTTGATCTCAATTTGAAAAAACTTGTACAGAGGATTTATAAAAATGTCCAGGTTTAATTTACACTTGCATTGACATTTCCTTGGCCAATTAAGGTGCTACACTAATTTATAAAATGACCTCATATTTGTTTAAATTTACGAGTTTGAATATTCTCTCTATTATTAAACTAGAGTGAGATTTATAGGTCATATTTAAACAATCTCCAGATTGGCTTTTGGTTGTCATACCCTAAGTTTGTCGAGTCCTCAATAATTAATCTGAAGTTTGTTTGATGAAAATAATCTTATATTATATTAATTCAATACGATACAAGATGACTTTCAACAAAAAAAACGGACGGTACTGAGAGCACGCCCCGGGTACGTCATGGAAACAGAACTAGACTAAGCCTATAACAATGAGACGTCAAACGGTAAGCCAAACCTAGGCGAATACAAAAAAAAGACATAAAATTAGTACCGTACCCGGTATATATCCATTGAATACGGGAGGGTGGGGGCAAACTTCACTTGTAACATGATGCCAGAGTTTCCATACTAAGTGTGACAACATTTCATCATTAGTGTTTATGATAGCGCCATAAATCTCAAATATGCATATAAAAATTCCTTTCCCACAGTCTGCAAAGGTCAACTATTTTTGCTCGCCTCATTTGTTTCATCACATATTAAATTTTGTAATTTTCCCCACACGTCCATTTAGGGGATGCAAATTTGTTTTACTTATAAACTTTTCCGTTCTTCGTTCTTTAAACGATAAGGTGGCAGACCATGAGAATTCTGTGTCCTACATGCTTACGATCACGTGGGTAAGTCGTACGGAATTCTTTACACCCCGTTACCGAAACCAAAAATGACCTTGAAAATTTATTTCAAGATTTTAAATATACATTTTTTTGACTGACTCACGTGATCATGGTTGGCAATAGGATATCTGCATCACATTGATGGGTTTTATGTTCTGTGTCGAACAGTAAAACTTCAAATATATTTTTACTAGTTAATGATGCTTACCAAAAATAAATTAACGCATTTTTAGTTCATTTGGTTATGTACCTCTCCCTGTTTCAATGTTTCATTCACATAGAGTTTATTTAACCTGCCTACTTTTTTTTACTCCGAGTGTCTTCCCAGTATAATGTGCATGATGTGTTCTGAATGCAGGTCTGAGATTCAAAATAATGATCTGCGTATCCAGCATGTGGGTAATAAGGAGCTTATAGTGATGGCTTTGAGTTTTATTTTTGGGTGCATATCAATCTTCAAATATGCCATAGATCGAATTGTAACAGTATTTAGGCTTTGGAAAGGTGGGACGGCTTGTAAACCAAGTCCAGCCTGGGGTTTGTTACTGTTGAACAGCTGCTTAGTTGCTTTCATTGTTGTCTTATAATAAAAGTTAACATTTTCAACCATGGGTGTGTGGTCTATCGACAAGCAGCGGGTTGATCGGGTTTGCATTAAGTAGAGACCTAGGTTCAAACCTAATGTGAACATGGCTGTAAATATATTTGTATATATATGAGGCATCTTTCAAAATTAAATAAAAAAGTTTATGAAGAAATCATTTTAAAATCATTTTACAAAGATAAATTACTTTGGTTTCTTTTGTATGAAGAATGTAGTGGTAAAAGTAATTCCAAGATGTATAGAAGGGGTATATCCAATTCAGGGTAGCGAGGCATGTATTTAGAGGTAATTGAAGATACACTTTTTGATATTGGGAAGCACAAGCAAACACATATACCAATACTGTAGCAAACCTACCATTTTATTAATAGGAGGGCCACTTCCCTTATGGTGTCACCGCATCAGTATAAAGATTATCGTATAGGGTTTATATGTTACACTTTAGTTTGCCTTTCTTTCTCATTCATGTTATGAGTCAAGACTGAATAAAAACTTTCAACCTCTCGCATCTAAAGGGAGAAAGAATAATAAACTTCAAATGGCACATTTAATATGTGCCATGACTGACCTATAGGTATATTGGAGGATATTAAATTTGTGAAGCTTTTTTGTTTTATTGATACGGAAGACTTTGAGCTGCTGTATTTAGCCTATGGGGTGTGCAAGAGCCTTCACTTGAGGTGTGATTCCTTGTACGGTATGGATAATCATGGATATTGTCTTCCATATGTAATATTTAAAATTGCATATAAATAGACATTGTATTGGAAATATACAATTCAAAACATTTTGATGCATGGGAAGTGTAGCAGAAATCCAGATGAATTCCATGATAGTCAGGTAGCCCTTCTAGGAAATAGATTCAAAAAGTTTTTAAGTTTTTAGTTACCAACACATTCTGGAAATGTTGAATTTTGAGTTTTGCTAAAAGTGAAGAACCCCTAGGACTCTTAGAAGATTAAATAAATGCTCTGTAATATTTAGAAGTTTAGAATCTTCCAAGAATGAACGAGTGCGGTTCTTAGAAATGGAATTACTACTTATACCCTTTTTAGCCAACATCGTCCTACCGAAGCGAAGCATGTTTGGATGGAAGGAAGAGTAGATTCACACTCAAATTTTTGTGCCCAGTAAATTTTCATACTTTTGATGCCAACATCAACGAAACATATGTTTTCAGGATTTCACAAGACAAACTCTCAAGGTGCTCTGGCACACTAATCCCTCACTGTCTGGGAAGGAAAAGATGAAATACTTCTTCCATCCTCTTGAGGCAAACATAGCTTTCAACTCTCCGCTTTAGACAAATGCTTCATTTTTTAAAATCCAGTATATATTGAAAAAAAATTGTTCATTTTTTAGCCACAGGCATGCATGCTTGCAAAAAAACATGCCTACTTCTTAAGGGAACCTGTGTGTGCGACGCGCAAGTGTTGATATCCGGTCAAACTGCTGCATGTGACTGTGCGCGGCATTCACAAGCTCGGGAGCAATGCCATGGTTTACAACTTGGAAAAATCCATGGTCGCTGCAAGCTTCTCTTACAGTGCGCAACGCAGCCGCATCGCCTGTGGAGAATGCAGATAAGTCGACGGTGGGAATATCCAGCCATTCTTCTTCGCAAACGCTGTTACTCTCCTCCGGCCATTGGTACGCGGCCGGGATGTGATCCTGCTGCTGCAAAACAGCCGCGTCGAAGACCGGGCACCCCATTCCGGGGATCGGAAATGCTGTGCTCGGATTCAAAGCCCGAGACATCACTCGATCTCGAGAAAAAAAAATCAAAATTCAGCCAAAAAAAACCTATGAATTGCGAGATGATTTTTTCCTTCTAATTAACTGATGTTTTTATAAGATTTTTCTATCGATGATTTCAAGAAGGCACTCGAGTATTGGAATCCAAAGCGATCACAGAGCAAATCATGAAAAATTTGTGTCGTCATGAATGGTTACACAATAAATTGTATGTGATCAGAATGTACATGCATGTCAGAGACAAATCTTCCGATACGTTGATGAAACAAATGAAATCGAATGGACCTAACTATTTAGGCAGCCGTATGTTTCTCTCTAAGTTTAAGGTGTTTTCTCTCCACTTTGTACACGTAATGTGCATTAACGCCTTTAAATTTGTGATAAATTTGGTAGGCAAATTTGCAACTAGTTTATTAGGGAGTCAAAATTGTTGAGGAAATTGAGTGCAAGGTATGGAGATACCCCACACTGAAAGTAGGGTATAGTTTGATGGTCAGGATCGTACCCTGCACAGGTTAAATTTGAAGTCCATTTAGACGTTTTTCGTGATTTTAGACGTACAATAATTGTAAATATCTTGATCTAACCGTCACACGCGACTTGCACATTTAAAACGCGACTGTCAATTTTTATATAGGTTTGTATATAATATTACAAATATATATGTAAATATATATCAAAAAAGATATAATGAATATAGAATAATTAGTAAAAATAACATTATTTTGTGTTTTTGAAGGGCGGTATTGAAAAATTACTATCACCCGAAAATTGTTTGACAAGCATAGGTGGTCATCAAATTTAACCTCTGGAGGGGGTTTTGTGTCATATTTTTTACAGCAACGGGTCTTGTAAAAAATTTAAAATCAGCTACAGGTAAAAATAGAATCTTGTCCTAGAACATAGGAATTTTGATTTTTTTACCCGTCGAGTTTAAGAGGTTACTTGGGAGGTGGGGTTGTGAGTTTTATCACACTAATTATGTTTTTTCATATTTCCATGAAGTCTAGAAACAATGGGATTGAGGGATGGGGGTGGGGGACGGGTCTTGGGAATAGGGGGACCAAGGGCTTGAGTTTAGGGATGGCGGTGGGATGATGGTACAAATATATATAATACTTGAAAAATTATTATAAAAAATGTATAAGGATTAATAAATGAAACTTGGAAATACTAAACACATTGCATTATACAATGACAATGCACAATATCAATATATTAATATGTATATCATGATTTATATTCAAAATGATGATTACATCCAAATTTTAAATACAATTGGATGATGGCCCAATGCCTTTAATAATAAATTATCCCCAAAGTTTGCACTAAACTCCTCATCACTCAAACTAGTAGACTCAACAAGATAACGCTCCTCTAAACCATTATTAATCACCTACGTATGTGTCACACATCATCCACATGTTTTGCCTTTGGCTCTATATTTCATCGAGCTACTTGACTCTCTTTATACAATCAATAAGACATAAGGTTGTATGTACAACAAAAAATACTTAAGAGGTAAGATTGTTCCTCATAATATAGTAGATGAAACTATAAGTAAACTAGTACCTCTCAACAACAGAAGAACCAATATCCTAGGACAATAGACGAATGACTAGTGTAGTTATCAAATAAATAGGACCATGCATAGTCCACTACATAATTAGGTCCTTCTATGCCATAGTCTCCCTATTCATCTTGGCCTCTTCTGGATATCCCTTAAGAGTGAAAAATTTTGACGGCTCGATACAAGTGATGGTGGCATTTAAAGGATTGTACATCTTCTAAATAGGTTTCATGAACCTTGCATTCACCTCGTCATCTTGTATGGGGGCAACTATGTCAGGCCTTTGTATGTACTACTTCGGGTTCGAATCATACACAATTGTGTGTAAGGGAGTGTTGAACTTCTCTCATCTTTGGTGAATGATTTATTGAATATGTTCATTGTAGAATTGTAATGTGGGTCTATCTATTGTACAATAACCTTCATTTGGAGAAACATATTGTCAATGCACACATACACACCTCTCAAAGGGTAGGAGCATTCGTGTCTCCATATCTAATGAATTTGAACATTGGAGTAAATTATGGAGAAAAAATATATTGCATCAACCTAAAAAATTGTCACTCATCGCCACCTCTTTTACCCTCTTCCCTTGCATGATGTAGAATTAGGGCTCAAATTCCACTCTTTTGTCATGATCATTACTTGCAATGCATTTTGCAACTCAATCATTCTCTCTAAGAGAATGAAGTACAATGTATATATAGTCTCTACTTGTTTCAAAAATTCCTTATTGGAGAAGGTCTTGAAGAGTGCATATGAAGTGGGGTGGTTCTAAATAAACATCTACACATCTCTAACATCATTAACAACATATTTAATCCAACCTGATTTTCACATGCCCTTAAGTGCATTGTTTATAGCATACACACAACAAGAATTCCACCAATATGTTTGTAGCTTGTCTTAATCAACTTTCTTGCATCTATCACTACTTGCACCATATTATTCAACTCAACTTCCTCAATAATATCTCTAAATATTTGGAGTTGAAAATTGACATCCTTGCAATGCCTTAGACAATCAATACTGCCCATTTCCCTTCAACACCTTTTGATTTAGCATGTTAGTAGATATTAGAGATATTGAACTGTTGTTGATTTAATTTCATATATGATGCATGTGGATCATTAGAGACATTTGATGTTGATATTGATATACTGTTGACATGGTTATTTATATATATTTCTGACATGTGATATATTTGGTCATATTGAGTAGACCTTTGATAATTGGATTAATGTTGTGATCGTTTTGACATGGATGAAATGTGGAATAGAAATGTTGCTAGAAATTGTAAGATGATATCGATATTTTCATAGATGATATTAATTCGTATATAGATGATTTTATAAATTTATATCACATATTTTGGCATGGATGTTTTAATGCGGCCATGAGGCCGAAGGAGGTATTCTCTTTTTTGCAGGTATATTATATTCACAACAACATCGGGGGGATTGGAGACCAACCACATTGGAATTCTAGATGAATTCAACTAGGGTCACCATGGAAATATGTAATTGTGTGTGTGTTAGAATTATTTGGTTAGGGGAAAATTGTGACCAAGGGGTCATGTGTTGTTTTGTTTTAATTTCCATTTTTTATTAATGTTAGTATGTGTTTCTTTTAGTGATGTAATTTACTTGTTTTAATTATTTAGATTGTGATGTATGTATTTTACCCCTTATTATTATTCATGGGTTGTAGTGTCTTAATTAAGCTAATTTAAATTTGTCCTAAACTAATTAAATATGTGACCAAAAAGGAGTTCATTTATTAGACTTGATTTACTCTTGGATTTTGTGTTGAGTGTTGTATGCTTGAGTCTTTGAGTGTAGTACACTCTACCCTTCATGGGAAACTCGAATTTGGCCTTAGAGGCCAAATTTGGAAGTTTTTGGGACAAGTCAAACTTGTCCCACACCTCTTAAATGTCTATGCCAACCCTACCTATGGGTTGGGGGGTCAAAATTAGGCCCTATTAGGTGTTTTGGAGAAGATAAAAAGGTGAAATGTTTATTGCACTTTCTTTCAAATATTTAATTTTTTCCTTAGGGGGTGTGGGCTTAGATGAAGTGTGTAAGTTTCTTGTCATTCCTTCAACCACTTATTAATTATGCATTGGAATATGAGGTTGACCAAGGTGATGTGGAGTGGAGAGGAAATGAGGTGGCATCCTACTTGGAGCCACATCATCCTCCTCTCTCCTTTTTCTATTTATTGAAATCATTTTGCTTGTTTGGGGGTTACTTGATCATTTTGGTGCTCTTGAATTTTTGGAGAGTTAGAGGATTTTTGGGAGATGCTTATGGATTTCTAGAGCTTGTGGATGCTTGCTTGGTTTTGGAGGAGCTTGGAATTTCATTCTTGGGACAAGCTCTACTATGGAGAGGTAGGAGCTTTACTTGCTTTTGTTATACTTTTATTATGTTTATTATATGTTGTGTTGAGTGTTGTTTTCCTTTGGAATGCTTGTTGGGTATGGGTAGATTGCCTAAGTTTGGAGTAGGAGGAGACTATGGGGAGTTTTCTTGTAGGGAGGCATAATAGTTTACTTTCTTGTGGAGGGAGTTTGGGTTGGGTGCCCCACCTTGCATGAGGAATGCTTGCATTTCTTCTTGTTCTTGTTATGAGGAGGCATAAGAGATTGAGGGGGGTATAAGAGTATATGGAGGAATAAGGGGTACTTGAGGGAGGCATAATATTTTGTAGGGGATTTGAGATATGCATTGGAGGCTTTAAGGTGGGCACCCATTCCCATTGGGAGGCATAAGTGGCCTCCCCATAGGTCTTGCTCTTTTGGCTTTCTTGATAAGCCTTGTTATATTGTTGTTTTGTTGATTCTTCTTGCTTGTGTTGTTGTTGTGTTTGAATGTGGATGGAATGGATTGTGAAACTATTTTTTTAAGTATTGTGGAAGCTTGTAGTTTCCATGAGTTGAAATCATCATCCCATTGTAATGTGGTTGGGGCTCGGGGGCCAATGGAGAGGATGGATTCTCCTCTCCATTGGATATCTTGGTTGGGTGGAGAGCATTGCCTCTCCCCCTATTTTGTTGTGAATCAAAAAATCTTGAGAGAGAGCTATTGTTGCTTGGAGTTGTGGAGCTTGGAGTGTTGTTGGAGACCTTGAGAACTTATCCTTGTGAAGAAATTTATTGTATTCCCACTTAGAGTGGAGGAACTTGTATTATTGTAGTTTCCTTTATTTGCATTCTTGTGTTATTTCCCACCTTGAGTGGATGACTTTTTAATAATTTTGTGGAGAAGATTTTGCATTCAAATATTTGTATATTAAAAAGAGAAAATATTGAAAGATTTGTGTGAATTAGTTGAAACCTTGGTTGTATGGAAAAGAAAGTTGACTTTCATTGTAAAGTTGTTTTTATTGTAAATATGAAATAAGGAAAAATAGAAGTTGTAAGAAGTTGAACTTGTATGCATAGTAAAATTGAATGGAAAAATAAAGTTATTTTAGCTATTTTGAATGTATGTACATTATAGTGAAATGAAAGAGAGAACAAGTTTGATTATATTGTATTTAGAAATGTTGAGTTCTTTACATAGCAAGAAAAATGATAATGTAATAATTAGTTATAGATTCCTTTTGCTCTTATAATGGAAAGAAGAATCTAGTTAAACAAATGGAATTATTCTTGTAAGTAGATGAGTTTTAATAGAGTTGATAATACTTTAAAATGAGTAGATTTAACTAAGAAATGAATAAAAGAGCAATAAATATCAAATCTGGAACTTTAAATGAACAAAAAAAACTCATAATGCATTTTTACATCTTTTAGTAACTTTTAGGTTTTTTTGGAAAATCTCGGCATAAAGGTTCTGTTTCTCAGAAACAGGACCGCCTCCCTGTGCAGAGTGGCGGTCCCATAACTGCCGCTCAGGCTAATGTGGAGGTCTCAAAACTCACCACTCAGTAGGGTGGTAGTCCGTGGTTTGTCACCCAGGAAAGGCAGCGGTCATCACCAATCGCCGCTCAGTAGGGCGGCGTTCCACAGTTTGTCACCCACGCAGGGAAGCGGTCCCAGTGACCGTCAGTGATGCTCTAAACACTTTATGTCACTAATGCACAGCTTTCCGTAGTCCGCGCCTGTGTGGATGGAATTTCTCCAGTTGTAAATTCATAAAATGTAACCTTATGTGTTAACATACCACCAAGCAAAACAATGAGAAATCCATATAGATTGGAATAATGATAAATATACAATATGGTGGATCTAAAAATAGTCTTTTTCATTTATAACAATGGGGTAGGGTTTGCCCCAAATTTAAAACCCAATATACAAATAACTTGAAATCCAAAATAGACTTGGTAGAGGAAATCCCTCCCAATCCTTGAATGAAATAGATTACATTAATAAAACTTCAAAACTAAACTAAGCCTAGACTAGATCTCCATGTAGAATCCTCCATGGCTACTTCCTCTTGTGTTCTCATGGCTTCCTCCTCTCCAACCTCCAATTTTATCAAAAAGGAAATGGAAAAAATGAGAAGAATAGAATAAGAAAAGGTCTTCTAATAGAATTTCATAAGGATTTTTAAGGCTAAGTTTGGAACTCTATGAATCTAGTGGCCAAGATGGATTTGATCTTTTAAGGGTGGAGGATTGACCCTACTTTTTTCACAGTTAGAAATGTATTTTTAAATGTTTAATGTAAAATCCACTTAAGGGTATGTGTAGATAAGTGAGTGGGGCCATTTGATTACCAATATAATATTTCTAATGTCCTAATCATGTAGACCCTACTTCTCTACTTACCCTAACTTTGACATTTTAACATTACCAAATGACTTTTAAACGATTAAGATATTTACTTTTTACCACAACATTAACATAAGGTTATACTTTTGACTATTACTATACTGATACATTATTGGCGGCATCATACCAGTAGCAGCGAATATCTTCTATTGGATGCTACTACTAATTAATACTTATTACAACATCCTATTGAACTATTGATTACATGGACATTGGAGATTAAATTTGAAATTACAGAGGAAAGTTTTAACTAGACTTGGTTCAGGAAGTCCCAGTAACCACCTGAGTCTACTCTTGGTGGAAGTTCGATGTCACTTAACCCTGACAGTTAAACTCCACTTGTATCCATGCCTGTAACTTGAAATTTATCCAAAAAAATAGCACCAAATTATAAGATGTAAAATGTTGTGTTGTAGCATATTCTTAGCAACGTCATTTTTGCAATTATTAAAACCACTAGATTGGACAATAAAACAGTCCACCGATATGTTTGTAGGATGTCTAAAATCAACTTTCTTTCATTTATAACAATGGGGTAGGGTGTGCCCCAAATTATGAAACCCAAATGTACTCAATAATTGGAAAACAAAAACCAGATTGGTAGCTGAGAAATCCCTCCCAATCCTTGCAATGAAATAGATTACATGAATAAACTAAAACTAAACTAAGCCTAGACTAAATCTACGACGTAGAATCCTCCATGGCTCTTCCTTCTTTACTCTCATGGCTTCCTCCTCTCCAACCTACAAATTTGACAAAAAAGGAAATAAACCAAATGAGAAGAATATAATCTTGAGAAAATGTTCTTAATCCATAGATTTTCCTAAGGATTTTAGGGATAAGTTTGGAACCTTAGGATCTAATGGCCAAGATGGATATCCTCCCTTTAAGGATGGGGAATTCACCACTACTTCTTCTATAGGTAGAAGATGTATTTTAGCCACATGTTTAATTTAAAATCCCGTTGGAAAAGTATTGTGTTCCAGATGGCGTCAGTGGAGCCATCATAATTGCTTAGGGGTGTACATCGAATAAATTCTTCCATCATGTAGTATAGTATCACTAGGAGTTTTAATACAAGGTTTCTTCTTAAACTACATTAGGATACCTGAAAATAGAGTAATTAAGAAAGAGGTTAACCATATCTATAGTTGAGTTCAATATTGCTAAAGAGAATGACCCCTTGATGGTATAATATCAAATAAATGGGTAATTCCTTGGTACCACTCGCCCCATAATTTGAATGATTGATTAATGGACCCTCGAGATAATTTTGAGTGACATATAATTTTTAACTAGACCTGGTTCTTCACATATTAAAGCTAAGTAAGTAGTGTAAGTGGAGTGCACATGAACCCTAAAGGTTGATGCATGCCTTGTAAACTTCTTTGTGACTTAAACAAAAAAAAAATTAGTCACATTTTCAGGTCCTAAGTGTTGGGTTGTCCCATATGTGTTCTTAGAACGTCATAATTTAGTTGCAAATTGGCGTTGAGGCAACTACCTACTTTAAGGGACTCCTTGGAATCATAACATTATAATAACTTAGAAGGAAAGGATAATCTCTAAGCACCTTACATCTGACCTATGGAACTACTTACATAACTTACGTAAACCTCCTACAAAAAATGGAAGAAGAATATCTAGGTTCAGCCACCATAAGTCTACTTGACACATCCAATCAATTTGCCATTATACAATTAGCAACATTACCACAAATTGTCATTTATGTACAAACCTAATAGAATTTGGTGAACATCAATTACATCTTTATGTAAGAAGTTGGATGCCCCTTACAAATTTTTAGTACTATGCAGTAGTACGACTGAATGGTAGAATGGAATTGACCAGTCTAGAAAATATGACTAGGGTTTTGTACACCTGTAAAAAAGCTACATAATTAAATAGGATGTCTAAGGGGTCATTCATGACTAATTATGCCTCCAACGTTATCCCTGAGATTATCGACAATCATGCCTTAATAATGTGCAATCAAATGTACATAATGCAATGGTAACTCATAAATACATGGGTTCTTATTTGTACTGATCTAATTTAAAATATTCTATTTTTGATTCAATTCTAAGTCAATCTAGAAATGTTGTTATAATGTTGTAAAGTTAATTTAAGAATAGTTTTTAGAATTTAAATTGAATGAACTTGAGAAGTTGGTTTTTGAAATTATTTGTTGTTAACGATACAATAGGGGAAAGAACATTTGTATAGTCATTACCTCTATTATAATGGTATTGCAACATTAATTAGATATCTGTGGTGTGTGACTGTGTAGGTGTGACGTGTGTTATGTGTGTGTGTCAGTGTGTGTCAGCCAATGTCGTGAATGTGTGCAGTGTGTGTGTAATACTTTTCTAAATGTGTTCATACCCCTAAGTATGTTATTAAGTCTTGCTAAACATACATTACTTCGGTTGTGGGCACCTAAATACACTATCGACAGTCAACACTACTGCAAATAGACCTTAAACCATATGGTGTTCTCCACCTAGCACATGATATTAGTTGTAGTACAATCATATTTGACATCCTTCCTTTGAGAAAGCTTGACTTGAGTTTCTCTATTACAAATCTACTTGAGTGAGCGATTTTGAGTGCTTACAAATGTGGGAAGCATTCACTTATACCTAGTGGGAAGCTTCAGACTTGTAGATAGTGCTACCCTAATGAATGTGCAAAGGCATTTTTGGAGTGCAGGAAGCTTTTAGTGCCTTTTGTAGTATATTTTGCAATAGGACTCAATAAAAGTGCCATGTTTCAAATGAGGTCAATTTTACATGTTTATATATGCTTCCAAAGGTGATTTAAGTTAGAAAGGTCACTAAGGAGGAGTAAGTGACCCAAAGAATAATGTGCAATGAAAATTTTGTGACCAAATTGAGCAAAGTCAAACCCGTACATTAGGGTTGGACCATACGGACATTCCTACCCCTAATTTACATTTTTTACTCAAGGAGGGATAATTTGAAGTGTGAAGTTTGGAAGTTGACAAATGGAGTTTCTTATTGGGCTTCATGCATTTAATTCTCATAAATTGTCCACAGATGAGTGTGCATGACCAAGTAAGCTAGAAAAGAGACCTAGAAATATATTAGATGAGAGAGTGTATAATGTACTTGTTTGAGCAAGAGAACAGTGTCAAGAACAATAGTGTTAAAGGGTAAAATTAACAAATTTGAGTGTCTACACATAGTAACAACTATGAAGGTTTCTTCTTCACCAAAACCCCACAATTTATTTATTTCAACCATTTGTTTCGGTGCTATTCACCACATACTCCACACCTTTCCCTCAGATGTGAAATAGGTGCACATTAAATCTTGTAATGTTTCTTTGAAATTCAAGGTGACAAAAATTATGCTTCCACAACCTAATGACCCACTGTTGTCCCAAGGTTTTCTTAAAGTTATAGTTTGGTTGAAAAATTGTCTTAAGGTGCCTTCTTGTTGAAGGGACCCTTGGAAAAATCT
This sequence comes from Taxus chinensis, assembly GCA_019776745.2. Lineage (NCBI taxonomy): Eukaryota > Viridiplantae > Streptophyta > Pinopsida > Cupressales > Taxaceae > Taxus > Taxus chinensis. The sequence goes on along the minus strand of CM034146.1, from coordinate 765,587,897 downwards.
TCCAATAACTTAAAAGAGCAATTAAAATGTGTAACTTCACTCCCAATGGAACTACTTATATCACCTCCCCACCACATCTATACTCAGAGTCTCATATTTAACCCTCGTAAGCTTTTGTTAACCCTCTTCATCACTCATGTTGTGAGAACTCATAGACACTACAAGAAATGAAATTTATGGATACATATCTCATTAATAATAAATTAATAATTTATTATGCAAAGGCTTAAGAGTCCAAGACACAAGGATTTTGTTTTTATTTTTTTTACTTCAGTTTGCACAAAGTGCAGAAGTAGAGGGATACACATAAATGGGATATTTTATTCAATCTTCAACCTTTTTCAAACAATCATTTTAAAGTTTTTAATCAACTATTCGGGTTTTATAATTGTTGTTTGACAACCCTAAAACAATAAAAACAACATTTTATAAATTTATAAGCACGTATAGTTTTTTGAGCATTTTATTTTTAGTGATTTATGGACTTAAAATAGAAAAAGAAAATATTAAAATGCAAATCCAAAAATTAAAAATAGTGAACTGTCAAAAGATGAAGGCACATGGCGTATGGCTTACCTTGAAGGCTCGAGGGATTTTGACTTGATCAATGTGATGACAATTTGAACTTGAATGATTGATCAATGAAAACTTGGCACTTTCCTTTCCTCTTGTTGTTGCTTTCCATTATGCTAATGCTCTCATAGTCTCACTCTTGTTGCCATGTTTTCTCTCACTCTTGTGCTTGTAGTCTTGCTCAATGTTTATAAGCTTTGATATTGATTTAGAGTGGGGGTGTGAGGTTCATTTATAGTTTTTGTTGAGTACTTAAAGTGTGGGTGGGATGCCATCAACTATTATGGTTAGGGTTGGGGGCAAAACCATCCCAAAAAAATTGTTCTTAATTTTCTAAAAATATATTTTTGGCATAAGGAACGACCACCAATTTTTGAGATTGATAAGGGACTTGGCAAGTTTACTCAAATTTTTAAGGACATCCTGAAGTTCCTCAAAGGTCCTCTCTATGACATAAATGCCCCCTCTTCAAGGAAACATCCAAGGGACATCTCCTAATTCATGGCGGTGATGGTGGTACGAAGAGGGAACATTTCCCAAGAGTGTCCCCAAGTATCTGGGACATCCCTATCCCCAAAAATATAAAAAATTAGGGGAACACGTCCTCTTTGAAAACTATTTTTTTGTCAACCTAGAATGTAATATGCATCCCGACCAATAATTTGTTGATAGTTTGTAGGTAGATTTGGTTTGTATTTACATGTAACTTGCCCATTGTTTTGCAACTCAAAAGAGAAGAAATGTGCTTAAAAAAATTGTTAGTAATCATTTATTTAACAATGTTTTTCTCATTTAAATCTGATTGTAGCCATCAATTTCATGTTGTTTTTTACATGCTAAACACCCACGTAGAATAACATATGGATTTAGAATATTTTTTTAGATATTTTTGATGCAAGAATATAGTTTTGGACTCATCGGTGAGTGTGTTAGAGGAAAAAATATTAAGTGTTAATATTTTAGGTTAACAATATTATCATTTGAACATACCAAATCATACACATATGCAATTATTAGGTGTTAAGAAGTTATTGTTCAATTATTTTAGGTTTTAATATATGATATCTGGAAAAGTTTTTGAAAAGATTTCCTATCAACCTATGACATGTTAAAGAGGTAACTAAAAAAGTCACAAACTCCAAGTTTATCGACCCTACTAACTTTTAGGGACAAATTTAACATTTGCCTATGGAAACAAACCCCATCATTTGACACTAGATTTGTTTATGATTCATCCCCTATGTCTACTTTTGTAGTGTATATGGTGGGGGAGTTTGTTTTTACTGAGAAAATTTGTTCTTGAGACTTATTTTCATGGTTTCATAGCATATACAAATTGTATCAATTCTAGAATGAATAAGAAAAAAATGGATGTATTTCTATCTTCAAGCTTTGGCTACAAACATGAATTTCAATGTATTTTGGTCAAAAATATTTTGAAGGGAATTTTCTTTTTTGAGAATTGAATATTTTCTAATATGTTCTTAACACTTATTTTGCGATTCCCCACTTGACAAGACAACACCCCCTCATGTTAGATTTAGCACTTCTTATTGTAATTATACATTTTAGAGGATGCAACTTTTTAGAATTACATGTTAATAAAAAATATCTTATTGTGTGTGAATGTTTTAGATCCTGCACCATATTATAAGTGTACAATTTAGAGGTTGTAACATTCAAATAAGACACCTTGAGGTGTATGTATAATCATAAACCATCTTCATGGGAGTTCAAAGTAAATATGGTATGGGAAACTCTCTTCATCAAGGGTCATTTATGTTTTTCTTTAGCACTTTTACAAATAAGATTTTTTCCTCTTCCACGCCTTGGGACACTAAGATCACAAATCACAATACTAGAAAAACTATGATAGATTTGATATGGCTTTTGTGTGTTCTTTTTGTGTGTGTTTATGAAAAATTAATAGGATTCCCATCTATAACCTAGGTTGAGATTGATCGCCATGCCTTAATCACCAATCCAACTACCTTTAATTAATTTTTTTCTTGCTAATATTGTAAAAACTGCATTTTTAATTACATTTTTTTTTTCTTGAAGCTATTTTAATGGTATTTGCACCCAATCCACACATTTTGATTGGGGAGTGTGTTTGTGGATTTTTTCATGGGCATAGCTTCAATGATATCCCATTTCCACATTTTAGAAGCCTCACCATCCAAAATTAAGGGATTTTTAATCAATAAAATAGATTTTTTAATCAAAAGATTAAAGTACACAACAGTGGATGTTTGGATTCCCTGAGGTTTATTCCCTTATACAATTTGTGCTCAATATATTTTTACCTAAATGAGAGAAACGCCATTTGTATATCTTTTATAATTAGTTTACGCTACTTTACACTCTTACACATCATGTATTCTACATATAAATTCTTCTTTTCTTCTATATTGCATCATACTTAAATGAGTTTTAGTGTTTAGATTTACCCTATTCCATTTTAATATCTGAACACATAATTTATTGTGGGGATAAGAGAGGTATTATTCTTGTTTGTTTCATGGATAAAACTTTGCATTGTCTCAATCCCATGAAGAATGGTTTTAAGAGGTATACTGCAATGCTATCATAAAATGAAATTTAAGCTGAAGCTATATACTTTATAGAAGATGACTTCCCTAATGTTTTCCAAGTACTCAAATTTGAAATGATGAAGTAATCATCCCTACTTATGTTCCACGTACAAAAAAACCAATAAAGAAGTAAACATGCCTAAAATGGTATATAGTTGGAGAATGTGTCATCAGATATTAATGATTCCCCTCTAACTTAAGAGAGAATGTCAACCAAAGAAGCACATTGCTGAGAAAATATTCCTTTAATTCCTCATACACAAAATGGTAGGGCTTGTCGGATCATTGTAAACACTCTAGTCCTTCTTGAAGTAAATTGTATTGAGAGAGATATCTACTTCAATGGAAGAACAATGAAGAGGACTACAAAATCCTCTAATATGTGGATACATATGGAAGTTTATTGTCTTATTCATGGTATTCTTTGCACACCAAGTCAATTTTGAGATCAATTGGAATATGTGTTGCCTGCTTACAAAAGAGTAAGAGACTATAAAGAAAATATATCTTATTGGTATGATAGTTATTGGAGTATAACAAACTAATAAATTTTAAAATAAGCTTCCAACAAATTTTTATATGAAACTTTTTGATGTAGTATAAATCAACTTTGGTAATGATAAAACTATCAATCCCAGTGAAATATTCATTGATACTTTTTGACACAAACTATGCATTTACTAAGGGTGTTTCTTTTCCAATTGAAATCAAACCATTGAAGGAGTGTGAGACAAATAATATGGCATGTGAATGCTCGCTAAATACTATCAATGAAAATGAATAACTTTTAACATGTAAAAAATTAAAAATAACAAGTATCATAGACATTATTCTTTAAAGCAACAAGTTGCTGGTTTCTACATTTTAGATGTATGATGAGGGGAATACGAAATTCCATGAAATAGATTGTTATGTAATGGAACAACATATAAAGATGAAAAATAAGAGTGAGGAAAGGTTGATCAAAATATCTAAGAGTAAAAGATTAAAGTGCAAATGAACATGGTTTCAACTTTAAATGTTATTGGACAAACAATGTTGAAGATGATTTAGTAATTTTCAAATGACAAGTAACTCCTCAAGTCCTATACTTAGGTTGTATTGTTTTCATCTAGTGGATTTCACATTTACTTGTCATTATAAGATTCAAATAAATATATTAATAAAGAAGTGCTTGAAGATTGATTTTTTGCATTACAAAATTTGAAAACTAGAACTATTTTGTTTTCAAATCTATATGCTATAATCTTCTAACATTTATAATTCAAGCGTATTTTGATAAATTTTTGGGTTAACATTGATCATATGAATTTATTTTAAAATATTTAGTTGTAATATCTATTTTTATTAGGTTTTTAATGATACATTATTTTGTATGCTCTTATAGGGAGGAGATCAACTTTTATAGTTTCAATCGTCAATGCTATCCATTTTCATACTATGAATCCTAATTCAATAGTAAAAATGAAATTCCTTATTTCAAATGCATTAATTATTGTCCAATTAACATTGTAAATTTGAAATGATCTTGAAGATTCAACCAATATAAAACCCATTTATAAGAAGCATAAGATACATTCATATCAAACCAAACAATCCTCAAGTATGAACATGAATAACATAGAAATTGAGCTTCATGTAGTCGCTTGTGGTTAGAAAAGTCAAATATTTTAAACAAATATATCTCTTTCTCAATGGGAAAGAAGGATTCATGGTGAATAGTGTATTAAAACAAGTTCCTTACACTAGTGGAACCACTATATTTGTGAAGTAAGATAAGATGACGAACATTTCTACAACATTTTTAGGATACCATATATGTTATTTGAAAGTCTTTATCAGTTGGTGAATGACGACTTTGGTGAAATACCCTTTTCATTTTCCACCTCTACACAAGGTAGGGTCTATTTATTTGAATAACAAGTGGCCATTGTATGTTTATTAATCCAAAATTGGATCTCAAATGTACCCAATTAATGTAATTCATACTTTTAAGCATGTGTATATGAATTTCTTATAAAAATACATCAAACCTATATGTATCAATGGTTGAATTTGTATGGGGAGTGATCCGGACCTCCTCTAATGGAGATGATCAATTTTTTATGTTCTCAAAATCAAAGGGATTTTCCTTCATGGAGAAACCACCAATATTTTTAGGTGGCAGTTGTGCCACCGCTTCTTGAAAACACTACCAATTTAGCCATACTCATAAATAAAATCCATGAAACAAAAATATTGCAAATGTTTTGTCTCTTTCTTGTGGAGTTTGAGTGAATTGGCATTATTCCAAGGAAAATGGCATATGAAAGGGCATGTATAATGTCATAAATAATTAAGGAGTAATAGAGGGTTTTGTAGAAATGGATCTTCCAATGCAAATAAAAAAATTGAGGGTCTTTGTTCAAAATTCATTAGTTCCTTGCAACCAGTGATGCCTTCAAACTTTGTAGGAAGAGGAAAGATGTCTACATAGTTCTAAACAAACCTTGTACAAGATTTGGAGAGGGAAAGAATTGAATTCCTATCCATGAAGGATTCAAATGTGGTAGTTTATTATAGGAAATAATGAATTGCATAGTTGAGGGCTAGTGTTGTTTCCTTTGTATATAAGATTTTATAATGTCCTAATCAAAAGTACTAAGTGGACTTATATCTACAAATTTCATTCTAGATTAAGAATTTTAAAGTTAAGTACATCAAGGTAAGACATTATAAGAGAACAAAAGCATTAAATAAAGAACCTCAAACCTATCCCATGGACGCTTATATTTTCCTTCGATTTGTGGATGTCCTTGGCTTAACCGAGTGTGAGACAAAAGTGGTAGCAATTGGTTTCTTAAAAGGTAGAAAGGTAGATTTTGATGAAGCAAGAAGCACATTCTTTATTTGATTAGGAAATAAAAATAAATACTCTCAATAGAAGCGAATTTTGGTATTTCTCTTCATTTTACAAGAAATTGGCTACCTACTATTAATTTATTAAGAGATTGTAGATAGTACATACAAAAACTTGGTTATTTTATAGTATTTTCCCTAGATTAAAATAATGTTAAATTGTCACAATCACTCCTTACCATTTAAATTATAGACAGTCTTATAACAAGGGTCCTTTTTTCTATTACTACCCAAGTTGTATATGTCTCTTCAATGCATCTTAGAATTTCTTCTATTACACTAAAAATCCCCATTCAATCCAAAAATAATCTCACATTGGTTGGTTAGTTTGGTCTTTGGTAACATAAAAATATTAATATACCATGATTCTTATGCTAATAAGGGTGATGCCATGAAGGAAGTGACCCTCTTACTAACATAATGGTTGATTAGTTGTGGGATCAACATGCCTTACTACCCAAATCAAATATGCCTCTTCAACACTTAATTTGTCATTAATTTTTTTATTTATTTAAAAAAAGAAGATATTTTTGACTGATCTATCATTACTCGAGGGATGATAAATAGTAATGGTAGATCATAAAACATGATTCAAAACATTTCCTAAAATATACTATACGTAAATTTATTTAAAAACTATTCTCAAAATTTTAAGCATTTAATTATCATGAATTTTATAGTTGATTTTAGGAATAATTTTATTCCCTTAAATGAATATGTTTTTTTTGGATTGAAACCAAAGCTTGAATGCATTGGTTGCACACTATTCATAGGATTTATCATCAAAGATTGATGGGTTTCCATTTCGTCAAATTTTCTTAGAGTACGATCCCGACCTCATCCCTTATTACTTGGTATCCTATGAGATATGTATTTCAATGGAAGAGAGTTTGAGGAGAGAGTAACAGCAGAAGATGGAAGTTTTCCACATCCTCTCCTATTTTTTAAGAAGGTATATTACTAAATATGAGCTATAAATAAATAAAATGATTTCAAATTCATCTTATAAACTAAATTATGAAAAATTTACATACATCTGATAAAAGTTTTACTACATACTCTCATAAAACTTGTTATATCATACAACGAATCTTAAATAAAATATTCCTACATTTATTAAACCACACCTGCTAAGAAATATTATGAACCCCCTCCCATAAGAACACTTCATTAAAGTCAAATCAAGATTTACATAATTAGAACATATAATATATTCAACATTCCTCCTTCCAATAACATTCACCCTACTGAGCATCCTCCTTTTCTCTATTCTAACATGCCTACATATTTTTGGTTGAAGTTTTTCGTGTTTTTCCTTTTTCGGGTAATATTAATGTGCCCGAACAATAATGATTGTTAGGATTTAAAGTTGTCATTACACTTGATCCCAACAACTCTATTTAACTGGAATTATCATACTCCCTTCTACAACTAGACTAAAATCAACTGCACCACTCCTCCTCACATAGTTGTTCCTCTCAATTAACGAGTATCCATCTTTCTTCACCTCTTATTATTTGACATTTAGAGTCACAATTTATATAAATATCTCATACAATATATGTCCCATTCCTCCTAATAACATTCACTCTTGATCGTATTCCTCCTCCTTGTTGTTCTCCTTTCCACTATCCTACCATATATTCATTATTTATTTTTTAAAAATCTTATGTTCCTTTTTTTTATCTCTATTCTTCTTGCTCACACAATGTCAAGAAATATTAATGTGTTTAAACAAAAATAGATGTTGGTATTCAAAGCAAACATGTCACTTGATTCCAAGAACACTTTATCTTACTGGAATTCTTGTACTCCCTTCTGCAACTCAAGTGAAATCTTACACTTTTCCTACTTATGTCAACTACATTAGGTGGAGAATAAATGATATGTCGGTCGCACCTAACTTTTCATTTTTCAAGTTATGCAATTCAATGGCACCATACTCTTACATAAGAATGAATCAAATAATATCTATTCTCATGTAACAAATCCTATCATCTAATTACTATAGACTATATAAATATCCACTAGATTCATATTTAAAAGCTCGAGTTGATTCAGACCAAAACTAACAATTGATTCCTTATATGATTAGGAAAGCAAAAGGAAAACTCCCAATAGAAGTGATATATTTTATTTCATGAAATTGGGTACCTATTATTAGTTTATTAAGAGATTGTAGATAAGATATTCACAAACTTGGTTATTTTCTAGTATTTTCCCTAGAATAAAATAATTTTGGATTGACACACTCACTCCTTAACATATAAATTATAAACATTGTCTTATAATTCTTATAAGAAGGGCTCTTGTTTCTTTTCTACCAAAGTTGGATATGTCTCGTCAATGCATCTTGGAATTGTTTCAACTTCTCCAAAAATCCTTATTTAATCAAAAAATAATAATCCCATTTTTTAGTTTGCTTGGTTTGCGATAACATAAAAACTTCAATATATGTATCTAAGGACATACCTTACTTCCCAAATCAGATATGTATCTTTAATACATAATTTATTATTATTATTTTAATTTTGAAAACTATTTATTTTATAAATATTTTATATTTTATAACCCTAATTTATAATATTTTTAACATTTTATTTTGGAAAAACATAATTATTAATCCTATGTAAATGTTAATTATATATAAGATATTTATGTGTGATTTGTCAGATGATAAATAGTAATGATAGATTATAAAACGTGATTTACCTAAGATATAATATACATAGATTTATGTAAAAAGTATTCTCTAATTTTTAATAGTGGGATTTTATTATAAATTTAATAGTCATGGGAAGAATTTTATTAGCTGCTCCTATTTTTACTCAACAGGTAGCTCCATACAAAAGAAAATTATAAGAAAATTTAAAAAACTTTTACTTCAAATACGGAGTAAAAACTTTTACTTCAAATACGAAGCAACATTTTCTTAAGAAAAAAGTTTGAGGGAAGGTAAAAGGAGAGGTTGGAAGTTTCCCACACCCTCACTTATTTTATATAAGAGAAAATAATGCCAAAAACCAATTATGGATAGATATAACTATTTTTAATTTTATAATATACATTAAAATATAATAAATTTTTGTACATCTAATAATTAAAAAAACTGTCATATAAAAAATTCTTAAAAATATTCTTAAAATTACTCAACCACGCGTTAGAAAAATCTTGAACCCCTCCCGTAAGATAATATATTCCCCCACTCCTTCCTCCCTCCTTACACCTTCAAAGAACATACAATATATTCCCCATTCCTCCTCCCAATAACATTCACCCTTGTGATGATATTGTCACCTCATCCTCCTTTTCTCTAATCTAACATGCTACATCTTTTTTTGACATTTTTTTCGTGTTTTCCCCTTTTTCAGGCAATATTAATGTGTCTGAACAACAATGGATGTTGGGATTCAAAGTTGGCATCACATTTGATCCCAAGAACACACTCTCTCTCTCTCTATAACTGGAATTATCATACTCCCCTCTACAACTAGATTGGAATCACTTGCACCACTCGTATTCCCCAATCTGTTGTTGCCCTCAATTTATCATACATGACCTTAGAGGGCACCATTTCTCGGAATCTCTCTTCTCTTCAATTAAAGTATCTTATACTATTGGTATAATAAAATATTTAATTATTCAGTTAAATGTACTATAAGATTTTAGGAATTCTTTAAATATTGTTATTTTGTTGATGAATAGGTCTTGAAGTAATCCTCTACAATCTATGTAAACATTTCATCTAGATTTTATTATCATAATCTAAAGAAATATATTTTTGGATGTGGTAAGTTTCATAGAGAATGAAAGACCTATAACCATTCAACAATAGATGGGGTAACTTGCTTAAATAAAAACCTAGAAAGTGATTTAATTGAAATCCATAAGATCGTTAAGGTATTTTATACTATTGGTAGAAAATAAATTTAATTCTTTGGTTAAATGTATAATAAAATTTTAGTAATTCTTTAAACCTTGTTATTTTACCAATAAATAAGTCTTGAAGTATCTCCTTCGTATTTTATCATCATAATTTAAAGAATTTATTACGCCGAAGGCGTTCCCCCTATGGGAAAGGGCTTTGTGGAAATTCACGGGACTATGTCAAATTTGACAGCCTAAATGATGGTTTAGCTTTTCTCTGCTATTTTTATAGATTTGCTATTTTTAACAATTTTACTTTTTTGATTTTGCATACTGTGGCGGGTTTGCTATTTTTAAGTTTTGTTTTTGCATGCGATAGCCTTTGAAGGAAACATCAGTAATTGCATGTTGAAACATTACTTAGGTCTTTGATGAGGAACCTGACTTTCCAAGAAGCTTATGATCAGACATTTTGGGCATTTGAATTTTCTCACCCAGAAGGCACGAGCCTCTGAGATGCCTTAATTATCTAACTTCTCCCTAAGTGGTGATTTGGAGTGCAGTTATTGCTTCCTGCGTTTTCCCTGGATTATTCCAGGCCCAGGAATTGATGGCCAAGGACACACATGGAGACCTGGTTCATTATCACACTCCATTTCAGGTCAGTTCTGAAGACTCGGGCGTTGTTGGGACTAGGCAGTGGATTGATGACATCTTGGAAAGTAATTTTCCAATGATGCAACTCAAGGAATTATTCAATGTGAATCACTTCATTGTAATTCAGGCTACAACTACCTCTTTGTTTTTCCCCTTAATTTTTTGGTACAACTACATGGCATTTGATGAGGTTGAGGGGATAAAGTGGCTTGGAAACAAGTGAGGATTGATGAACTTTTGCAGAATCCTGATTATCTAAAGAGATTGTACTATGAAATGCATCTGTTGAAGACCGTAAAACATGAGAATATTATCAAGTTCTAAAATTCATGGATAAATGATAAAAACAAGGCTGTGAAGATCATAGCAGATATTTTCACATATGGCACTCTGATGCAGTTAGTTTTTCAAAATTCCCTGAACCCTAAATGCTTATAGAGTTGCATTAGATTTAACTTTCACTAAAATTAGCGAGAAGCATTGCTAGTATTATTACGCTCATTTTAGCTATTATGGACATCATTATGGCGATAAACATGTTGACCTAAAATTTTTGTACAGATATCGGAAGAAACATAAACATGTTGACATGAAGGTTGCCAAGGGTTACGCAAGGAAAAATTTGTGGGGTTTACTTTATCTCCACAGTCATAATTCTCAAATTATTCAGAGAGACTTAAAATGCGACAACATCTTTGTTAACAGTAACCATGGTGAGGTCAAAATTGGGGATCTTGGTTTGGCCACTTTACTGCGGTAGGCACATGCTCAGAGTGTTATTGGCAAGTTTTATTTGTATGTTTTGTCTTTCATTCGGTTGATGTGTGCACTCTCTAAGTGTGGTAATCATTGGGTCTAATTAAGTTTAACATTTGTTATCTTTAGGAACTCCTAAATTCATGGCTCCAGAACTTTATGAAGGATATTATAATGAATTGGTTGACATCTATTCATTTGGTATGTGTCTATTGGAGATGGTGACTTTTGAGTATCCATACAGTGAATGTAATAATTCAGCTCAAATTTATAAGAAAGTGACATTTATAAGTTCTTCTCTTCTCTTGCAATTAATTTGTTGTCAATAAAAATATGTGATTAATGTGTACTTAGTGAGGTGTTATGTTTGTGTTCTTGGGTTTAGGTATAGAGAAAGTCAATAATTATCCTCCTCTAGATCCCAAGGAGAAGGCCAAGTTAGTTATCCTTGTATTGGCCTAGGCCCTATCCATTTGTTGTGCTAAAGCGCAGTGGGGTTGAAGGAGATGTGGCCCTGAATGATATAAACAAGAGAATTATGATGCCTCCCAAAAGACCCATCCAACATCCTATTGGGGATTATGCCAGACTTCCATCTGCTGCTTCAACTGGTTCTGGGCTCTCAGGAAAGGCAATAGTTGCTCTCACCAAAATACACACACGGGGAAAAGGAGCCATTAAAATTATGAGGAAAAAAGGCTAAGTTGTATATTACATGCATCCATGTATTATATTGTCAATTGCAAACATGTGTACTCCACTCGATGCTATAAAAAAGATTTCTATATGTAACTTATTGCCCCCTATAAGTTTATATTGTCTTTGGATTTGGGTCTTTCTGAGATTTATCTAGGTTTAACAAGATGGCAACTTTTGTGAAGCCTAAGAATTCTCTCAAGAGGGCCGAAGGTTAGTGTTGGTGATTATCTTTTCCTTTCTATTTTGATGTTAAATTTATTTGTATAGTTTGGTTTAGATCAGGTTGATAAAAGGGTTCTATTGCATTAGAAAATTATTAACCGCATCGTTTTAGAATGAAAAGAAGCAACGAAAATGGTGTAGCAGGAGTGATAATTGTGTCTTTACAAAAACTTGGGGCCTTCACCGTGTATGAAATTTGAATAGTTTTCTTTATCTGAATGGAACAGGAACAAGAACATCTCACCACCTGCAACTTGTGGTCAACAAGGTAAATGGTGCTTTTTGAATGCTATGGTTTGCAAAGAGTTCTCATCATTTGATATTCTAGTTTTTTATTTGTAGAAAGCCAGGTCCCAAAGATTGCTAATTTACAGCCATCTAAAGAAAAACCTTTAATCAAGAGACCTTTAATTGAGGGTATATTAAAGTGGCCTTTATAATCTTATCTATTTGTTTTTAATCAATAATAGACTCTCTAACATCATATAATTCAGGTGTTATATTTGTATTCTTGGGTTTAGGTATAGAGAAAGTCAATAATTATCCTCCTCCAACTCTTAAGGAGAAGGCCAAGGAGATTTTCTCTAGATTTGAGTGCTTCAGTAGACATGTTGTCCAGCAAGATAAAGGAGTTAATTTTGGACGAAATGACGGTAACCCATGTTGGTAGGGATATCAGATCTCAATATGTTAGAACAAAGAAGCATCACTGAGTTTTAATTCATTCAAATTAAAACATTAATGTATAATGGTGATTTCACAGCAAAGCTATGCAATTTTTATGCCTGTGTATGTAGTTGTTAAGATTTTGGCTTTTGCCGTTGTGATCTTTTCTTTTTAACTTCAACTGAAAATTTGAGTAAGTTCCATTTCAAAACTTTGTAAGGGAGATTCACGAAATTTGAAAACCACCTTGAACCTCTATTGGTACTTATTGTATTTGGTGTTCTTCGAGTTATCCATAGAATTGTCCAAATCTTGTTGGCTTTATGAAAGTTGTTCATGTTTGTTTATCTGAATCCTTGGATAATCCTCCTATTTAAAACTATGTTGTAGGAATCCCCCACTGCACATGTGTTTCCTGCTAGAAATGTTGCCTGATGCAAAATTCAAGGCAAAACCATCTTGAACCTCTACTGTTTTTGGTGTTCTTTGAGTTATCCATCAAAATTGTCCAAATCCTTTTAATTTTTTTAAGTTGTTCATGTTCGTGTTTCCGAATCCTTGAGACTCCACTTTAAAGCTAAGTTGTAGGAAACACCCCTTGCACATGGCAACATTTCCTCCTCCAGCTCCCAAGGAGAAAGCCAAGTTCACTACCCATGTATTGGCCTATCCATTTGTTGTGCTAAAGCCCAGTGGGGTTAAAGGAGATGTGACCCTAAATGATATAAACAAGAGAATTCGGATGCCTCCCAAAAGACCCATCCAACATCCTGTTGGGGATTATGCCAAACCTCCAACTGTTGCTTCAACTGACTCTGGTCTCTCAGGAAAGGCAATAGTTTCTCTCACCAAAATACACACATAGGGAAAAGGAGCCATTACAATTATGAGGACAAAAGGTTGAGTTGTATATTACATGCATCCATGTATTATGTTGTCAACTGCAAACGTGTGTGATATTTAGGAACAATATGTATTATAAGACCTTCTTTTCTCTGAAGGTACACTTTCCTAAGTTTAGACAATCAAATTTTTTTGAAAACTTGTTAGATATATTGTATATGTTCTTCAAAATTCTTGTAATGGATGAGGTGAAATCACTAAATAAAAACACCAAAGGTGGACCTAAGAGGTCAAAGGAGGAGATTAAGGGTATGATTACAACCAAAGTAGAAGTTAAAGGCTTCACAAAGGAGAAGTGAAGTTTAAGGGCATGATAATTTTATGCTCAAGAAGATGAATTAGTAGAATGTTTCTTCTTACAATTAGTTTGTGTATATATATATATATATATATATATATATATATGCTAATTGGATTTGAGGCCTAGGGTATATGATCCACATTTGAAACATCTGGATTAGGGGACTAATACAATAGAAAAATACTCTCTAGCGCAATAAATGGAGGAATCCCAATGGTCAAAATAAAAAAGCTTATACCGTTTGACGTTCACATTATTGCATTGTACACATGCGATTGCTAGTATTATTAGATGTGGTAAGTTTCATGGAGAAATGGACATATATTCTAGGTAATTAGAGTGTTTGGTACATATTTTAAATTTTAAGAAGATACACTGAAAACATTAAGAAGAAAAAATGAAAATTGTCAACTCATATTCCATCTAGGTTCAATGTAACAACTAATGTAATTCGCTAGTATAAATAAAAATATAACAAACTTATATACATCTCCTACTAATTTTAAGACATACTCCTTAAAAAAAGTCATTTATATCATGAAACAACTTGTAAAATATTCCTAAAATTACTCAACCACACAAACTTAAAAATATTATGAACCCCCGCGCATAAGACAATGTAAGATGAGCCAATTTTTTAGCATGGACCAATACTTGTGAGAATACACAAAAATTAAGGAGCTCCTACATGTCGATTCATCATTTACATTTTGAATAAAATGAGTCAAATAGAATAAGTCACATCAAGTCATTCACCCCAATTAGGTAATCAAATGATGACAAATAGATAATAACATTCACCCTTGACCGTATTTCCCCTCCTCTTTTCCTCTGTTCTACCATGCCTGCATCTTTTTGGGTGATGTTTTTCGTGTTTTCCATTTTTCCGATCTCAATTCATAATATGAATGCATCTGAACAACAATGGTTGTTGAGATTCAAAGCTGGCATCACACTTGATCCCGACAACTCTCTCTCTAACTGGATTTCTCTTACTCCGCTCTGCAACTGGACTGGTATCACTTGCACCTCTCCTATTTCCCAATCTGTTGTTGCCCTCAATTTGTCCTCCATGAGCTTAGAAGGCACCATTTCTCCTCTGCTTGGGAATCTCTCCTCTCTTCACTCCCTCGATCTCTCTAACAATGCCCTTCATGCTCAAATCCCACCTCAACTCGGTCAGCTTTCCCGTCTGCAGATACTCTGGCTCTACGGAAATCAATTGCAAGGAACCATTCCGCCCTCTCTCTCTGGTTGTCGCAATTTGTTTCACCTGAAACTCTCCTATAACCGACTCCATGGCAGTATTCCACTTGAGCTCAGCCTCCTCTCAAATTTGAAAATAATCTCCAAGGTGCTACCTGCTTAACTTGGGCTCTAACAATCTCACGGGTAATATTCCTTCCTCTCTCGGAAATTTATCCGCCTTAACTGAAATCCATTTTTCCCAGAACCAGCTAAGCGGACATATTCCATGGGAAATTGGTACCAAGCTCACCAGATTACAAATCCTTAGTTTATGGGGAAATCAACTGGGTGGAAACATACCAAATTCCATAGGAAATTGTTCCAATCTCAGACTACTTCTTCTAAGCCGCAACCATCTGAGTGGAATGGTGCCGACTGAGTTGGGTAAGTTGAGCTCGCTTCAAAGGCTTTATCTACGCTCAAATAAACTTGTAAGTGGAAGCAGTAGCAGAATGACTTTTCTCGTTTCTCTCACTAATTGCTCACACTTGGAACACTTAATTGTGGCAAATAACTATCTCACTGGTATTTTGCCTCTCTCCATCGCCCGCCTTTCATCCAATCTGTCTATCTTGGATTTGTCAGGCAACAGTATAAGCGGAAACATCCCTCAACAAATTGCCAATATCACAAACTTAACCTACTTAAATTTAGGCAATAATCTCTTAAGCGGCAGTATTCCATCTGGAATTGCAAGATTCCATAAGCTGGAAAGATTATTTTTGGATGGGAACAGCTTAGAAGGAAGCATTCCAAGTGAGATGAGTGAAATGAGAAGTCTGGGACTCTTATCTCTTAGTCGCAATAAATTATCTGGAAAAATACCAGATTCTCTTTGTAGCCTTGCACAACTAAGAAAACTATATCTTGATCAAAACTACTTATCTGGAGGGATACCTGCTAGTCTAGAGGGATGTCAGAATTTGGAGCTGCTTGACTTGTCTTACAATAAATTAAGGGGAAGGATACCTGGCGAAGTCATTGCCAGCCTTAAAAACCTTCAATTCTACCTCAATCTTTCATGGAATTCTCTGCATGGATCGTTGCCAGGGGAGATTAGTAAAATTGTAATGGCCCAAGCCATAGACATTTCTGGCAATCTGCTGCATGGGATGATTCCACAAGCTCTAGGAGACTGCACAGCATTAGAGCATCTAAATCTGTCCCGCAATGCTTTTGAAGGTCCCATGCCAAACACACTTTCCAAATTACAAAATCTCCAAGATATGGATCTTTCTGCCAATTTTTTATCAGGTTCAATACCATTGTCCCTCAGACGACTAAAGGTGCTTCAGTACATGAATCTTTCTTTCAACAATTTGTCAGGTCAAATTCCAGAAGAGGGGTTGTTTCCAAATACCACTGTCATGGCATTGTTGATGGGAAACCGAGGCCTCTGCGGTCCGCAATACTACTCATTACCTGCATGTCCAAAAGAGAGCAAGGGAAAGAATTCACTACTCAGAAATATAGTCCTTGGAATCATTGCATTTATACTATGCTCCTTAATCTTGGGAACAGTGTGGCGGCAGAAATTCTCAAGACAACAGTTCCGTTCATCAAATTTTATTTTTGGAAGCCTGAGGTATCCAAAATTTTCATATCAGGATCTTGAGACTGCAACAAATGGATTTGATGAGGCAAATTTGCTTGGAGTGGGGATCTTTGGGTCAGTCTACAAAGGCAATTTGAGTGATGGTAAGGTAGTTGCCATCAAGACTCTGGATTTGCAGAATGAAGATGCCCACAAGAGCTTTAACACAGAATGCAGAGTGTTGGAGAGCATTCGCCACCGCAATCTCACCAGGATCATAAGTGCATTTTCGTACCCTGGCTTAATAGGTTTGGTTCTTCCATTTGCATCTAATGGGAGCTTAGAAAAGCATTTGCACCCTGACAGAGATGAGCTGGACTTCTGTGAATTGGGACTAAGTGAACGTTTGAAGATTGCCTTAGATGTAGCCCATGCCATGGAATATTTGCATCATGATTGCTCTCCGCAAGTTGTGCATTGTGATTTAAAACCAGGGAATGTGCTGCTGGATTCTGACATGACAGCCCTTGTGACTGATTTTGGTATATCCCGTTTAACTACTAGTACTGCAAACTCCAGGGATTTACCAAGTACAACAACATTTGCACTCAAAGGATCTATTGGCTACATTGCTCCAGGTAAAAATTTTATTTGAATTTTATTGACATTTTTATTATCTCCCTTTCCCTTAATTGTTGGAGTAAAATTGATTGCAGAGTATGGATTGGGAGGGAGTGTTTCTACAAAGGGAGATGTTTACAGCTATGGAATTCTGATATTAGAGATGCTTACAAGGAAGAGGCCAAGTGATGACAGGTTTGTGGGTGACATGAACCTTCCAAAGTGGGTGAGATCAGCTTTTCCAGAGAGAATAGCAGATATTGTTGATAGCAGGTTGTTGAAGGATGTGAATGACAGTAGATGTCTTGTTTCTTTCATGAATGTTGGTTTGATTTGCAGCAGCGAATCACCAGGAGAACGACCCTCCATGAGAGATGTAGCGAGGGCACTGGAGAGTCTGTGGGCATCTTTCATGAGAAGTGCAACTGCTTCCAAATTAACGTCAACCATATCAGATCTCCTACGAATGCACTCAAAATTTAAATGGTCTCATTATTATTAAATATTGTCGAAGGAGCACTAAAAATTCAGTAGGATATTCCAATTTCTAGTGAATCCAGGTTTGACAATTGTCAAGGAGCCCCAACTTGCAAGTTTTTCCCGTCCTGTAGCTTCCAACTTGCAGATATAGAAGATACCATCATTTTCAAGATTTTTTGTTTGATTATCTATACTAATGTTTCAGAGTTAAAAAGAAAAAGCTTTCATGTGACAATTAAGTAGGTTCAATTGAATGTCAAATTTAAATTAATAAATAAAATATGTCAAGTAATAACATCATATTTCATTCTTTGTTATTGTAAAATGTTTATTAATATATTTAAATACTAATAATTTAAGAAAGATTTTTTTTTTAATTTTAATATATTTTATTATAAAAATTGTTATGAATTAAATAAATAATCTTTAAAAACAAAGACAAAATGTTTGATGACCATGGATGGTGTCATGCTCACAATTTGGTCTAAAATTTAAAACATCCAACTATAAAATTGAGGTAACTTTTTTCTTTTCGTTTTAGAGGTGATGAATATAATAGTCAAGCTAAAAATTTAACAATTTGATAATGTTCCTCTGACCGCCATGCATGGTATCTCGAAAGATAAGGTAAAAACAAAATCCATGAAACGTGCCTTCAGGCTAGTTGCGATATATCTCATCGATTCATTGCGTCGTCAACCCCTAATGGTTTGTGAGATCCTATTTAGATAACTTTAAAAACCATCAGTGAGGATATTTCTCCAATACTCTCGTTA
Source organism: Taxus chinensis (assembly GCA_019776745.2). Taxonomy (NCBI): domain Eukaryota; kingdom Viridiplantae; phylum Streptophyta; class Pinopsida; order Cupressales; family Taxaceae; genus Taxus; species Taxus chinensis. The sequence goes on along the minus strand of CM034146.1, from coordinate 765,569,102 downwards.
TATTACGAGGATAATTATATTTTATTTGAGGAACGAGTCTCATTTCAAACTTACATGTAAAACTTGAGTGTCACCATGAGATAAAAAAACTAGCTTTGATACCTGTCTACAGATATTTCTTCCCTTTTATTGAAACCAAAATTTTATTTCTTCTCCTTTATATAAATATAAACATATTTATTTTTAACAAAATAAAGACGACTCTTAACTAAATGTAGAATAAAGTATGCTTAAATTTTAAATAATTTACTACACCAGAGGTTTAAAAATAAAAGTAAATATTCAAACATATGAGTCTATAGGCAAACACTTGTCTCTGCTAGGGTTTTTTCATGCTTTCTCTTGCCATACTTCGCTATGAAATTTGTGTCCATACTTTTTCTTGCGGTCTCCGGTCCATCATATCATAGTATCTTCTGGTTTTTTCCTCGTCGTAAAGGCAGTGCATAACTTATAAATGGCTAGCAAGGAAGTTTGTGCCAAAAGTTAACGATGAGGTATGGACTCTGTCTCCCCCGAGATGTTATTATTTTAGATGAATGTTTAGATCTTGTGGTCAAGTGCTATCAAAACCTTTGCCTTATTGCTTACTTCTGTGGCCGCATTCCCTCAAAGACCTATCTACAAAACTAGGTGAAAAACCATTGGGAGTCTAACTGTATCTTAGTTTCAGGTGTCCCTAACCTCATCAAGGGGTTTTCTCTTTTTCCTTTCGTGAGCCTTCTCAGCTTCAAATTCTTTTGCTTAGGGTGACGTGTTGGTACTTAGGAAATACCTTACTTGTGCTCTCACCTTGGACTCCAAATTTTAATCCCACCATCCAAGTCTCTTTAAATTTCATGTTTGGATTGAACTTCCCAGCCTTCTTGTTCATTTCTGGTCAGTTCTACCAGGGATTGTGAAACCCATTGGCAGGGTGATTTGCCATGAATATGAGCTTTTCCTTTTCACTCGTTTTAACAAGGGTGTGTGTGTCGAAGTCGATCTTGCAAAAGATCTACAGGACCATTTGGATATTCAGGTTGTGTCACTGCGTATCTCTCAAAAGGTGGTGTATTTCAACCTCCCCAACATGTATTTCCGTTGTCAGGCCCTAGACCATTGCATTTGGGATTGTCTACTTTTGGCCTACTCTCAGCTAGCACCAACTCAACCCACTAACCCTAAGCCCAAGGCTGACTCTCTGGTTCATGGTTAGAATTTGATTGGGGCTAAGAAAACCTCTGGTGTGAAACCTTTTATTGAGGTTCTGCCTCCCATATCTTTTCCTCCTCCATCAAGGGATGAGCCCAAAGTGGAGCCACCTCGCCCTCCAGTTTCCATCCCTTCCAAACCCTCCTCGAGCCAGGTTACTCTACCCAATTCAGAGAATACTACGAATTTTTCTTCAACCTCTATCCCTCTCTGACCTTCTCGAAGTCCACCTTGAGAAGTTTCACGTGGCGTGTGAGAGGATAATGGGGCCGAGTGCCGCTCCATTCGCGTTGAGCATTCTGATTCAGACTAGCTTATTATTACCAACATTTTTTACATTCTCAGCTCTGAGGACGGAATTCTGGACATGCAGGAGGATTTTAATATGTCTGATTTTTCATGAATTTTATGTCATGGAATGTTCGAGGTCTAACAGAACCCTCAAAAAAATTCTTTATTCGTTTAGCTTGCCTGTTAATTAGAAGTTTAGATATTATTTATTTACTAGAAATCAAGATTTCTGGTTTTTTGCTTCAGATTACTCTGACTTGCATTGCCCTAGATTTTACGCATTTTCACATACAACATATTGAGGGAAGAGGGGGTGCTAGCATTTCCATTGTTTTGAAATTTTCGGCATCAATCTCTACCTCGGGATAGGATCCCAATAATAAGTTTGTTTGGGTGATTATGAGTATTAATTACCTTTCTTTTGGTATTTTTAATATTTACGCCCCTAATGATGATCCTGAAAAGACAGCTTTATGGAAAAGGTTAGGTGATAACTTATCGTTTTCTTATTGGTTGGTGTGTGGTGACTTTAATATGGTGGAGTACCCTGATGATAAATGTGGCACCCTTCCTATGCATTGGTGTATTGGCGAGCGTGCGGCCTAGTATTATTTTAAAATTCGTTGGGATCTGTCTGATCCTTTTCTCAAATGACGACAAAAATTTAAAGACCAAGCTTGGTTTACCTAGACCAATCTTCGAGATGGATATGATCAGGTTTTAAAAAGACTCGACCGTGCACTTCTTTCACAACAGGTTTTTAATTTATTTTGACATGCAAGCCTCCTCCATTATCAAGGTGTGGTCTAATTTTCTTTTCTTAGACCACCATCCAATCCCATTTAGGTTTTTTGGCAAGGGGGCCTCCCGAGGTGCAAAAAAAAAAATTCTTTCTTAATGTCTCTCTGTTGAATCATCTTAGAGTGGTCCTGATCATTGCCAAAATTTGGAACATGGCACCATGTTCGCTTTTTGCTACCAGGTGGATTTCTTGGTGGGAAGTGGTGATTTGGTGCACCACCTAGTTCCTCTATCAGTTTGGTAAATAGGTAGCCTGAGTCTGTAGGCAAGCCGATTTGGCTCTGCACTCAGAATTCAAAAGGATTTATCTACTTCTCAAGAACAATCCTTTTGACACACATCTTCAACTCTAGGTTGCTGGTATTCGGCATAAGCTCAAGTTCAACGAATCACATTTAGCCCGTGGTGTAGATCCGGTCAAGACTTCATTAGCTTAGGGTGGGAGAAATGATCCGAAAATTGACCAATTTTTTTTAATCGAACATGGACCCCTATAGGCTTTAAATTATTTTTCAAACTTATCCCATTAAAATCAACTTTAAGCAATGCAAGAATTAAAACACACTGCACACATGTTGATAACGAAGTTCGGCAGATGGCCTACCTCTTCGGGTTCGTAATTTGAACTGATATATTATCCACTTAATGACTGTAAAACAAAATTACAATCTAAGCAAGATAATATTGAATACAAAATGGAATATGAACCTGAAAACCAAGTAGCTACCCCACTTATAAGCAGATTCGATCCAGTATTCATCTTCAGTCACAAAGTTCTACAGTATATCGATTGGTCTTCTAGATGACACCCCAATCGATTCTCCAGACTCTGCACTTTGAAGTGTGGCTCAAATGGCCTATTGGGTAGTCTGAATAACTCTTAATAACATTAATGCACCTATTAAAAATAATGTCTTATCTTCATCTTGTCGATAATATTAATTAGTCCTTAATGATGACGATGCCTATATGATATAGGTCTTAATATCTCTCCATAATTCCTATATTAAAATAGGTCTTCCATCTTTATAATATCGCCATGATCATGCCTTTGAATTTCATCAGTCGTCCTCCTCGACTCGGGCTTGGAACATTTATTCTCGAAGAAAACTTGGAGCTTCATCACCTATAGTACATACATTTCCTATAATAGGCCTTTAACACAACTATGCCTATATTAAATTATAGATCTTACTACAATAATTTAACTAAATTATTTTAGTTCTTTAACACAACTATGCCTTTAAGAAGGCTTTTAATTCTCCTCCTAGCTCGGAACTAAGAACGAGCTTGTGTTGTCTATTTTCCTAAGGAGAGGCCCTTATGTAGGCCTAACTCGGCCCAAGTATTGTGGAAATTATCCACATCCTCCAGCTCATAATGCAATTCGCAACCGTGGCATAGTTGTCTGTCGATATTTGTTTTTGGCCGTCAAGTTAGGGGTTCGAATCCCCTTTTCCTTTGCATTCACTGCCCTTTATCCGCCTTAAATAGAAGTGCGACCGATTCTATGTTAATTGCCCTCCTCTAGTGGGTTAGTTGAGCGGTCAGGGTGGTTGGGGGTTTCAACATGTTATTTTTGCATCGCCCGAAACTTATCCACATGCCACATGGGGCTTAGGATTTATTGGTCATTTGCTCGTCTTCACATGGGTTGTTGACCGCTCCCCACTTTAACCTTCTACCGCTTATCATTGCCACTATCACGTGGCTTAGTCCTTCACATATCCACGTGGACTTCATTGCCGATTTAGTCCCACATGCTTGGGAAATGGATATAACAAATGATTTTTAGCCGAAAGGCGTGTTTTTAGTTAGAATCCCTGGGGTCTCTGACAGCATCCAACGCTGCACATACCATCTAAATGGTGGAAATTACCCGCTCTTACAATGGACAGAAAATTGCATGTCACAACGCTTAAAACTGCTCGCCACCCCCCCGGGTTGGATTTTGCAAGGAGTTTAGACGTTTTTAGTCATTTTAAATGTCAAATTACAGTCGCTTTTAAAATATGACCGTCTTGATTGACAGGTAAAAGTATAATTTAAACGTCAAAATGACATGTATATTACAAATTTAACCGTCAAAAGATATATATATATATATATATATATATACTTTTAAAAAAAAATTACAATGAGCGGTCAACAACCCATGTGGAGACGACCAAATCACCAATAAATCCTAAGCCCCATGTGGCATGTGGATAAGTTTCGGGCGATGCAAAAATAACATGTTGAAACCCCCAACCACCCTAACCCATCTCGTAAGCGCTCAACCATGTAGGGGGGTTAGCACCATTTTGTTAGTGATTGGTCATGAGGCTTATTTTTTTGGGTTGATTTGCAGTAGAGTGATACCACGCAACATCAAATTCCCTATGTCGTTTTCTCTAAAAGTGCATAGTTTCTCGAGCTCTACGCATTGATGGCAATTTTTTTTTAATTTTCATAAAATTCATTTTTGCACCTTTTTGGAATTGCCAACTGTTATTACGCTAAAAGATGTTAGTGTTTATTATGCCGAGAAAATAAAATTTAGTATTTCTTTGCTGCATTCAAGAAAATAAGCAATGAAATCGCCAGTCGTTATTACACTGAAAGGTGTTAGCGCAAGGGGAGACCAACAAATTATGCACCGACCAAGATGCTTTGGTTGGCGGTGTACGGGAAAACAAGATTCTCACATATGGCATTAAAACAAAGGCGCGATAATGTGTGTAAATATATGCAAAATATATAGTTGTATAGTTTGTATGCGTATTTGTATTTTTAAATATACGCAAAATAAAATGTTAAAAAAGTTTGTATGAGAATTTGTATTTTTCAATACATTCATCAAATTATAGAGCTGGCAATATAGAGATATTCAAAAGAATATTCAAAATGTTGATTTATATGGAGGTTTGTTTCTTTACAATAAGTGGCGGAATCGCAAATTGTTATTACATTGCGAAAATAATATTTTATATTCCTTTATTGCAGCCAAGAAAATAATGTGCATTAAAACACAAGCACGATAATGTGTGTAATAAACATTCCTATTTTTTGGGATTGAGTTATTACCTCGTTATCCGATGTCCCTCTAAAGACTCATGTTCACGCTTGCGCGTGGACCTGAGAGCGTACATTGGACGGAAATAATACTATCATTAAAGACTAAGAAGTGTCGCTCTGGTTGTATATATTGGATTAGGGAATAACGTTTGAAAAATAACAAAGTTGTTGCGCTTCGGGAAAAGCAAACAACGGTTTAGGTGTTGTTATAGAAAATATGGGCCGATTCGTAGATGCGCAACGCAAAAACTTGATGACAATAACTCAGTTTGATCTAAACGATCAGACGAGGCATCCCGAATCGTGCGGTGACTTAACCATTCCCCTCAGTCACATTGTCGTTGGCTCCAAGTTCACGTGCTCAAGAGAATGAGGAGCGAGACGAGGCATCCCGGATCGTGCGAGGACTTAATCATTCCCCTCAATCACTTTTTTCATCGGCTCCAAGTTTGTGTGCTCAAGAGAATGAGGAGCAAGAAACAAAGAAAATTACCTGAGCACTGTCTCATCCAAGGCTTGTTTAATTACAGGCTCTAGCCGTTCGATTTGTGAAAATCCCAAAACCACCTCAAACTGGAGCTCCCGATATGCCGTCAGACAAAGCCAGATTAAACGTTCGTTGTTTTCTCCACATTGCATCATTCAGTCTCTTTGTTGCTTCCATTGTCACGTTTCCGTAAGGAAACAATAATTTCTCGGAAGATCCTTTAGAGTTGCGCGATTAAACCAGAAATTTCTCTAAAGATTTAGCAAAACAATTCTCTGAACAAGTTTTTATGGATTTGATTTTTTTTGCGATGAAATCGTTACTCTCAAAGCCAAATATATATGGTCGCTGCCAAACAGGCTGTAGACCGTTTTTTATTTGATCTATCACGTTTTGTAATATATTTATTTATTTATTTATTCTATATGTATACTGTTATTACTACTGGTTTGTTTTACAGTTTTTTAATAAATATTTATTTATTTAAAATATATATATTATATATAGTGTTTTTATTAATGATGTTCTACATTTTTTTAAATTCTTTAGTTATTCAATATATATATATATATATATATATATATATATATATATATATAATTATATTTATACAATAACATAAATAGTGTTTTGTATATTGTATTTTGAATATTTTTGTTGATATGTTTTTATTAAGCTCGAGTTATTGTCTTGAAAGGCATTTCCATGAGAGGAAGCCTTCTCCCCCTCTGACAACTGAAGACATGAATGATTACAATTTATTTGGTTACGGAAGCACTGACAATTATCGCCTGTACACGTGGCACGTAGTCGTTGGAGACAACTTGTCGCATGTTGAATGACCAAAACTGTTGTGAGGCCTTCAACATTATGTTCTTTCAACACCGACTTTGTATCTTTAAAATTGAACGCGTCAACTAATGGACGAGAAGAACAGCTGTGGAGAAGCTCCGGATCATCATATAACAGACAATTGTCCATATGTGCCAAGATCGATGTCGGAATATTCATCAAGGAACCTTCCTCCTGCTCTATATTCCTTGTGTTGAGATCTCGCACGTGAAAAATTGAATCCATATTTGAAGTACAAGAAAGGTTTTTGTCGTCTTCTATGTCGTAGTTTTGAATCTCTTCATCATGTGGGGACTTAACCATTCCCCTCAATCACATTGTCATCGGCTGCAAGTTCGTGTGCTCAAGAGAATGAGGAGCAAGAAACAAAGCAAATTACCTAAGCATTGTCTCATCGAAGTCTTGTTTAATGGTGGGCTCTATCCGTTCGCTTTGTGAATATCCCAAAACCGCCTCAAACTAGAGTATGCACATATTGTGCAAAGAGAAACAAAAATGAAGATGTTCGAGTTGGAGCAGCAAGGCCTATAGCGTAGACAACCGTTACGGTGGTGGTGGCATTAAATCCAAAAACACAACCCTTTAAGCGAGTTTTTTCATTTGATCCGGTCAGGTCGATTGCACTCTGGGAATGAACTCAAGAGTTTGTGTATTAAGCAAGATGAATGTTGAATTCTTTTCAAGAGAAATCGACCATGTTGACTCTCGATATGTTGCTTACAGATGAATTACAACATTATACTTTTTCTCAGTGTCAACCACAAAGTCATGCTTCCTTGTTGTTAACTTTGATCCAAACAGGATGCTTTTTTCTTCGTTTCAATTTCCTTTTCCACTCACCAATATTTTCTGTTTCAACGTTAACATCACTATTTAAAATTAAAGTTTTTATTTTTCAAAATTATCATTTGCAAGGGAAAAATCATTTATTCAGGATTGATGTGAAATGACATATAAATTTGAGAAAAATTTGGAAACAATAAATACAGAATAAATTCATAATTTCCTTTTAATACAAGTTTGAAATAATTATATCTTCCTCTTGTTTTTATATATGCTAGCAATTGCATATGAGTTGCAAATTACGGCAGAGACGATAACAACGTTAAGTTTGTTGGAGTTGTAATTCTTTAGTGGGGTCACCATATGTGCTACTTTGAACTGCCTACGAATGATGGAATATCGCCAAACCCCGAAGACCTCTACACATGCTAGTGTTCCATCAAATATATTACCTAACTTGTCTAAAGAGAACTTTAAATGCATGCATGGACAATATTTCTGTAAAGCAAAGTTATGTGGGGACGTGTATCCCCTAAAAACTAGAGGTCTTGGGGATGACAAGATGAGAGGAAATTGCCCCCCCCCCACATTTAACAATAACTCAAATTTATTGTATTATAAAGACATTAAGAATCAAGAGTGGTATATGAATATAGAAAATTTTGAGCACAAGTGCACATGGTATTCAATATATACATAATGAATTATATTTGTATATATTTATATAATAACATAAATAATGTTTTGTATATTGTACTTTGAATATTTTTGTTGATGATATGTTTTTCATGTTTTTATTAAGCTCGAGTTATCATCCTGAAAGATGTTTCCACAAGCGAGAGCCTCTTCCCCCTCTAACAACTGAAAGAGACATTAACGATTACAATTTATTTGGTTACCAAAGCACTGAAATTTATCAGTTGTACACGTGGCGCGTAGTGCTTGGAGACATCTTGTCACATGTCAGATGACCAAAACTGTGTGAGGCCTTCAACATTATTCTCTTCCAATGCCGAATTTGTATCTTTATAATTGAGCACGTCAACTAATGGATGAGAATGGTTGTGGAGCAGCTCCAGATCGTCATATAAAAGTCAATTTTCTGTCTGTGCCATCTCCGAAGTAGAAGAAAGGCTTTCGCTGTCTTCTATGTCACATTTTTGAATCTCGTCATCGTGACAGTTTTTCATGGACATATCGATAGATTCTGAGAAGGACACGTAAGAATCAATCCATGATTCTTCGTCCATGACGAGGAAAGTTTGTTGGACGAAACTTGCACCTTGGTCGTCTAAGGCCATAAGAGCTACCAATCCTTCTCCATGTACTGGAAAAGGCTCGATTCCAAGTCTTGTTGGGCCAACATAATGGATGCAAAGCCATGGTAATTACTACTTATGGAATAAGATGAATTGATATTATAATTTGTGTTAGCTAAGAAATAATGATTGTTCTAAAACATTTTAGGGATTTTTACATTTTTTTGGGAACTCATATTATCATCGTTCATTATGAAATTGACATATACTTTAGCTTGAGTTACCTTTAACTTGGCTTGATTGTTTTCAATCCAAATAACTCAAGGCTTTACTTTGAAGAGAACCACTATTGAAATTGGGGGCGTGGAAACACAATGAATTTCCTTCACAGCTATATCGATTGTTCCCACCTTGTCTGCCTATCGGATCTCGCCCCTTTTTCCACTCACTTGCTATAACAAATCTTCTCAGCAGCAATTTTGCAATCATGCTTATAAGAGGAATCTCATCTTCATTCCCTATCCTTAACAATCCCCTCTTATTCAGCGGTGGACATTCCCTTTCAAGCTACTCCACTTCTTCTGCACTCTGAATCTTTTCTACTTCTCCACTTTTCACTACTTCATTCTATTTTTCATTTACTAACTAGAAATATCATATTGCTTTGTTGTGTTTTTCAATTACTTTTCCGCCTTAAGAATATTTTTGGTTTCGATGTTAACATCACACACCTCACGTGTGATTACTATTTATAGCCTTAGCCAACCTTTCGTATCGTGGCTTAGTCCACGTGCTTAAGCATTTTTTCAGCTGCTGAAATCATAAAATCTCAACCATGGATGAATTGCTCATCGAACTAAACTCTATATCAACTCCATAGTGCATATTTGAACTCGTCAATGCGTAAATCAATGTCAAATCGACATATATCTCACTTAGAGCTCGGTGCACAACTCGGTACTTGTCTCGATCGAGTTGGGTAAATGTGGACAAGTGGTGGCCTGAGGACCCACCATGTGGAAAATCTTTTTTTTTTCAATCAGTTGACGATGACGACCATCCCGTATAAATACGAGTGTCGAAGACCAAAGGTATAAAACTTCGACCCATTCTTATCACCTTCACCCGATCTTTCTTTTTCCACTTCTTCGTGACTTGTCAGTTGCACCAGTCTCGCCCTTGCGTTGACCTCAACTTTGACCAACCACCATTTGCACGTACGGACTCCGTTTTTGACATTCAAATAGTCAACAAAAATCTCTCGAAGTAATATTTTATACTATGTTGATCCTAGGATATTTAGGGAACATTTTTCCTCCATACCGTCCTCCGAATCAAGAAAAAACCTATAAAATATTTTTTTAAATGTCTCAGGGGCCAAGCATGCTCATCAACAAATCAAAGTTATCTATGATTATCACCAACGACTTACTGAGCTCCCAGAGATCACTAATGATTTTTTTAACTATTAGGCCTATGCACAAAGATGGGAGGCTAAAAAGCATACATAAATCTGATTTTAAGCAAAACGCAAGCACATTTGGTTAAAGTGCGAGCACGTTTTGAATTATTAGGTTTGGTTGCTACCAAGCCTAAAACACAAGCATGTTATAACTCGCTCGCATTCCTATGTGCTATATGGTATATGTGGTTGAGGCATGCTTCTATGTACAAAAATGAATGTTTAAGTATAAGTTTTTCTTTTATTATTATTTATATTTTATTATTTCTTATACTTTAAATATATTTTAGTAAATATAAGATGTTAGGGTCACTTCGCAATTTATAGAACTAGTCTCATAACTCCATCTACCACAGTTTAGAAGATAGTTTTTTATATTCTAATTTGGTCAGTACATAGGTATTTTTCATGATTTCAGCATTCAGCCATCAAGCTTTTAGGGTTTAAATTATACAATTGACATCTATTTTGTGAAAGAATATAGGCGTTGTTTAGGTTTTGGGGCATTTTGTTTTGGTTATTAACTACTAAGTCAAATTTTTTGTTGTTGTACTTTAGTAACCTAATCCGAGAGGGCTCCAAAATAGATGCATAAAAAGTGTTTCTATATGGACGAACAAAATCCAAATATGGTACGTAATCATATTACCACAATGATGAGGTTTATAGTTCCACATTCCATTTTATGGATCTAACTGAATTTAAGTTAGGATGATTCTAAAGGGTTTTCGTAGCATCGAGTGGTTTCCTCCTGTAACTAGCTCTCTATAGTGATCTCAAAATTCTTTGTATAAACACACCCAAAAAATGTTTTAACGATGTTTCTGGAATGAAAAGAGGTCAACATATATCCACTTGTATGGGGTTTTGTAGGAGAGGTATTTGTAATTATGGGAGGCTTTAAGGAGTTGCATCAACCATGCCACAATAATAATTATATTCTCATGAATAAACCTGACAGTGATTTGGTAATCTTGAAAATGTACTTATCATAATAATGGAAAATAAATCCAACTAAGAAAAATTAATCATCAATAAGTAAATATGTTGTAGGGAAAATAAATTTCTACTACGTGCCACCTCTAAATTCTAAATTTCATTTCATTTAAATTTTCTTCAAGAAAAGTTGGGGGAAATGAACTCACCATTTTCTTCATGATTTTAGAGGTCCAGAATGTCAATTCGACCCAAATTTGGCAAATATGAAGAACTTGGAAAGCTGAATTACATTTATAAAGATAAGATCAAAGCGAAGGAATGCATTTCATAAGTAATCCAATCAAAATTATTTTCTTTTTTCTGTTAATACTCGCTAAAAATAGCCTTGTTATTGCATCCTAATAAAAAAAAGTTCCCAAGAGCCGAGAGAGCTTTTAAACTTATCACACAAGCATGGGGAGTTCTCTACAATAATACTAGAAAGGCTACCAATGACGCCATGAGAAAAAAAACATGGGAACAACCCCACCTTCTACCAACCGAATTCCGTAGGCATTGCCACTACCATTAGCATTTCTAACAATCTAAATGTGAATAATTATTCAAGTGTGGATTCTTTTCCTGAAACTTCCATATTCGATGACCATAACTAGAAACAAAACTCAAAATAGAAACATGACCAAGAACATGACCTAGACAAGGGCCTAGACTGGTAATTTGAGAGGATTTATGAGGTTCGATATTATTTCCCAAGATGTATTAATCTAATGTTTGAGAATGTTTCTCCATACGCAACGGACATTCTAATTCAGAAACTCAAAAAACCTAAATGTCCAATCTTGCCACAGACCCTAGTAGTCCTCGATATTTAGATATAAGGAGACACCGTTACTTGGCTTCCATTTATAATGATAGAGATATTTGTAAATTTGTGTTATGACCTTGAAATATGTTTCCATTTCAAGTTGTTTGGAAATCACAATCACTCCCTTCACTAGGATTGATGAATACCTCTATCTTTTTTAAGGAACTTTTGAAAGCATCCATGGGTTTATCATAGAAGGAATTATCAATGAATCGAAGGTCACTAAGCTATAGTCCAGCTGAATCCCATTCATAACTAAACAAGAAATATTTACTAGGTGATTTATAACCCCTATGTGTTCTTAGCCATTCCCATGTTGTTATGCTTATTTTGTACAAATAGACTCAATGATCATTCTAGGCACGAGAATAGGAAATATGGTCCTAAAATTTTCATGCCCTCCTAGTCGAGTAGTCAGAAGCCATATTAGTCTTGTTGATACTTAGTAATAATTACCCATGAAATATAATTCTCCATATTTCATTTTCTTTTCTCATCTTCCACATCATACTAAATAACCGATTTGATAAGGAATTTTCCATCTTTGACAGTTTTACATTGAATATGAATATGATCCTTGAGAGGTGACCCTCATCCAACCATAATACCTATACAAATTCATTTTTTTGGTAATGTTTCATGGTTAAGGGTTGATTATTTAGGGTTAGGGTTGAGTGTTTAGAGTTTAATGTTTATGGTTAGGGGAACTTAGAAATCAATGTTCAAGGTTTATGGTTCATCGTTTAGGGTTTAGGGTTTAGGTTTTAGGTTTTAGGTTTCAGGGTTTAGGGTTTAGGGTTTAGTGTTTAGTGTTTATGGTTTAGGGATAAGGGTTCAATAATTAGGGTTTAGAGTTTAGAGTTTAGGTTTTCAGGTTTAGGTTTAGGGTTAAAGGTTAAGGGATTAATTTTTAGGGTTTACAGTTTACGATTTAGGGTTTAGAGCTTAGGGTGTAAGGTTTAGGTTTTAGGGTTCAAGGTTTAGGGTCAATGATTTAGGGTTTAGGGCTCAAGGGTTAGAGTTTAGGATTTAGGGTTAACTATTTAGGGAATAAACACTCTAATGGTATTGATTTTCTACACTTGATCTTCAGTCTACAGTAGTGATTACAAAGTGAAAACTACTCTTGATCTTTTGCACTATAAGGATCGAAAAACCTTATATATTACACATCTCTGCCAAACATGTTTCTCCCCACATATAATTTTACTATTGAATTTTTGTTGATATTATGCATATACTTTCACTATTTATAACTATTAGAGTTTTTGGATCTCTGATGAAAAATGAATACACGAGCAATTGCAGAAATCAAAATAACAAACAATAAAATGCAATATGATCAAAACTCACAAAGGAAAGAATGGATCCAAATCAACTCAATCCTCCATGCTCCATATTAACCATGTAATAGAATGATGCAAGTCAATCACATATAGGTGGTGAATGTGCAACCTCCTCTTAGATCAGTGGGGAATAAATCTCACTAACTGATACTAGAAGTAGAGTTGACTCCACACAACTAGTGAGCCAACTGAACATAACTAGTAAGCTAACTCAACCTAATTGGTAAGATAACTCAACCTAACTGGTAAGACAACTCAACACAACTGCTACAACTAAGTAAGCATATTCCATGAGTGTAGGAAAGTTCCAAGTACATAAAGATTGAAATACAAGGATATGGGCAATGATTGGGGCTTCTGACAAGAAACACCCCTCATCAAGCACAACTAGAAGTAGTAGGGTAAGTGAAAATGAATTGGTTTAGGTCCTGGGCAACATGGCCTAATGAGGTACAAGATGTACAATGAAAATCTCTCATTAAGTGGAGAAAATGAAGAAATGTGAGGTGGGAGAACAAAATGCATCGCTATTTAGAGAGAGACATGAAACTAACTCAAGAAAAACTAGGTATGAAGTGGCAAGAATGGAGTTTTGTGGTTCCTAGTAACTTCAGCCTGATTGAGAGTACCCATTGTAGTGGTGGACCCCTATCCTCATGTTTGTGGTTGAGAGAGATAAACTGAAGCTTGAGGATCAGCACATAGGTCTGGTGCAGCAGGGACTATTGTTAATGCATTGGGGTAGTCCTTTGACATGTAGTGTGACTAGAAGAGAATACATCTAGCACCAAATAATTGAACCTTGAGCTTTAATTGCGAAGGATAGAAAATGAGCACTAAAAGTCAGCCCAGGCTCATACATAGGTGTAAGAAGAAGTCGTGCGAGTAATTTGATCTTTGGAGTAGGGCAGTCTTGAGAATTGAGAAGGTGGCTATAAGTCTGACAACCAATTATGCACAAAATACAATCAGGTTAATGCCACTTGCAGTATTTCATGTCTGAGCCTAGAGCAGATGATGGGGGCTTCGATAGGGCCCTGGCATAAAGGGATCCAAATCTAGAATAGATGGATCGTGAAACATCTCTGAAATAGTGTAAGTGACCAATGGTTAAAGGTGGGCAAATCCTAATGAGAGAGATTAATATGTCCTCTAGAATGGTTGAAAGTGGCCCAATCAGAGCATATTCTAGTTCATGCAACACAACGTGGAATATGAAAATAGACAACTCAGGTTGGGAAGATGAGACTGTCCACAATGAAGCATACCTCCAATGAGGGTATTCTGAATGAGAGAAATGTTTGACAAGAATGTATATCACTAATCTACCTACTCTAACAGTAGCAGGAGAAGAAAAGTTGCAAAGAGCTACTGGAACATCCAAGATGAAAGCAACGACTGTGCACTTAAGAGTTAGTAACATGGATCTTCTTCCACGATGTCATCATCTGGAATAAATCAAGATGCTATGGAGCACGAAATGCAATGTATCATCCACATATACATTTATCACAGGAATAAAGTTTAGGCAAGACGACAATACTTATGTGAAAGGAGTGAATGGCAAGCATGAAAATGGGCGACAATGATAATATCAGTGGAATGCTTTAACAATAGGGAGAGTGCAACTGTATTAAATTGCAAGATCATGTGGTGAATGATCAACATGGGTACTCATGAGTAGCAATTACCAGGTGTAGAGGCCACAGCTCAAAAATGAAAGTGATGTGAGAGGGGGAAGAATTAACTGGAGGCCACTAAAGATGGTCCAAAATGAAGCAAAAACTTCTCAGATGGTGACAACTAAGGTCTGTCCATACAACTATCAGACTATTATTTATCCAGGAAGTGAAAGGGAACTCAATGTGCTCAAACAGAATGAGGGAATATATCACTAGAAATAGTAATACCGAGAAGTCCATAGACCCTTATCATTGTACACATAACACCACTCATACTTCAATATAGAGGCTCAAGACAAGAGCTCAGAGAGACAGAGACCAGCTGGAGTCTGTAGGGCAATAACACCATTGTATCACAAAGTCGGGCCTCACATATCGATAATACATGCCTTCCAAGAACACCTAATATCTCTCGAATTCATTTCATAAAAACATAATAGAGAAATTGAAACTCGCTTCGTAGTGCAGGGAACACATCATCCCCCAAGACGCTCATGGTATCCCAGATGGCAGGCTTAGAACTTAGTGTGACCCAAATTACACAGTCACCAATGAGTTTTGCTAAAATTCACATTTCTTTTTTGCTGGCACTGTTTATAAAGTTAAACAAAAATACAAAAATAATCAATGATTCCATCATACACTAGAGCACTAGAAAACATGCACAATTTTGCTAGCCATAAGTCGCAGTGCTAAAATGAGTTGCATTTTGATCAAAAGTTATAGCACTTTGCATACTCCGTTCCCGTCTAATAATGGCTCCCAAATTAGAGTCACAACTGTTGTAAATTTATTACAAAAATCATTCCGGTTACTACTGCAGGGGAAAGTGCTTTCGTGCATATACTCGTTAGAACCAACCTCTTGCCAATCCACACTCTTCAAAATGGTTCCTAATTTAGGATGGGGGAATTTTCGACCCATGCTAACCCAGTTGTGTTTCTCACCCTTCGTCTTTTGAATTGACCTGGCGACACCTCATTGCATCATCAGGTTTATTCCTTCGGCACTTCCTTTCACCCTACATTGCAATTTTTTTTCACCTCCATGGTCCCTGCCCATACCAAAAGCATCGTCCCCACTACCCCTGCTAATATAGTCGTAAGGTCATAGGTGCCATTCGAGCCCAGAAATCAGTAATGTAATAAACTCCTTATCACCTTTGGAGTCCATGTGGAAACTCTTCATCGCATAAGAGTTACCCACCCATAATTGCATCATGACTTGTCATTAAGGACAAGTGTCTCAAAACATCATCCATGTCAGTTGTCACCTTTAGTCTTGCTATTGCTGAGTGCTGCCATTCCACGCTAAGACTCTGCATCACTTGATTCCAAGCCGAACTAGGGTGTGTATCACCACATGGCAAGTTCTTTAGAAGGCCTTTCCAGGCTATTCTTACCACACAATGCACCACCCATACATAATACTACTCATCCAAAACCACCATCACGAGACATGCACACAGTGCATGCATGGGTGGGATCCACACATTTCGCAGGGGTTATAATAGGTGCCCTGTATAGGCCGTGTATACCTGACTTGAAAGGTTTGAAACATGGTGGCATGAGGCAGTCTGTATAGGCGAGTTGACAGGAAGTGTGTCTAAAACACCCATCAAGTTAGCAGTAAAACACCCTTTGCAATGCCAAAAAATGCCTCAACCCTGCAACCAAACGCCTCACACATGTGAAAGAACACCCAATTCAGTTAGATCCTTGCGCCATACAGGTTATGTTGGCCTAGCGGATGGGCATGATGGCAATCAGATCCATGCATCTTCAATGGTTCAGTTTTAGGCCTATGCAGAGTGCACGCGAGTGAGCCAGGAGAATAGCCGTCACATAGTGACAATTGGCAAGCTCCATTTTCAACTCAAGTCACTCCATCAACTCGTTAGGTCTCCCATTTATCTCTCCACACTAGACAAAGCTTCTTTACTCATGAGCTGCCATCACTTGCACTAAATCCACTAGTCCAATTTGCCTATCCTTCCTACACATACCCTATTAGTCGTCAATAGATCACACTAGTCACTCAATAAAAATAAATCGTTAATTTGAAAAATGTTTCACTCAGCACTGCTACTGATACGCGTTGTTTCCTTGTGGCATGTCTGATCCTAAATGAGTGCACTTTAGCAACTTGCAGACTTCTCCCAGCTCACTGCTCTTACAATCAAGATGCAATATGATCCAAGCTCTTCATCAAATTCGGCAATGGAGTGGCTCACAAGATCGAACTCAATGCTCCATGCTCCATAATTCACCATGTAATAGAATGCGGACACAAGTCCGATTTTACAGTAAAGCGCGAGCGCGAATGTGCAACCTCCTCCTAAGTGCAAGTGTGTTTTGGAATTAACTCTCACTAACTAATACTGAAGTAGAGTTGACTCCAAGCACTAAAACGCGAGTGTTAGCCAACTAAACACGCGTTCCTGTGTGCTAACTGTAACCTATAAGCTAACTTGACATGCTTCTATGTACAAGCAAGCATATCCCATGAGTGTAAGTATTAAGTTTTTCCAATAAATTAACAATTATAATTTTATAAATATCCTATACTTTAAATTTATTTTATAACACTCTTGGAGCTCACCTTAAATATTTCACAAGCTATAGAAAAAAGGAGATAGTTAATTGGGTAACATTTAATTTCAGTACCAAATTAATATTGGATATATGGCATTTCCCTCCTTTAAAATATCAACAAATTAAAGGCATCAAATTGTGATGTCTCTCTTTGAATGTTATGCCTATGAAGCAGATGAAGCCTTTTGGATTGAATACTCTCTGTCAATACTAATAATAATGGGTAAGACACTGAACATTACAGCGAGTGAAATAGTTCCCATGCGATGTGAAAAAGA
This sequence comes from Taxus chinensis, assembly GCA_019776745.2. Taxonomy (NCBI): domain Eukaryota; kingdom Viridiplantae; phylum Streptophyta; class Pinopsida; order Cupressales; family Taxaceae; genus Taxus; species Taxus chinensis. The sequence continues at coordinate 765,551,212 of CM034146.1, read as the reverse complement.
AGATATCTCTATTGGGTAACATTTCTTTGTGTAAGCTTCCCATAGAGGAAGGGGTTTCATTAGAAAAGGGTTGTACCAAATTTTTCTTGGATATCTAAAATTTGCATCCCTCAAACACCCTTGTACCAATTTCAATCATTCTCATTAACATATTTTTTATAAGTCTTTCCAACAAGTATGGGGTTTTAGTGTTCAAGGTTTAAAATTTAGGGTTTAGGGTTTAGCATCAACCGTTTACAGGTTATAGTTTAGGAATTAGGGTTGACAATGATTTAGGGCTCAAAAGTTTATCATTTAAGGCAAATAGGGTTTAATAAGGTTTAGGGTTTAGGGATATGTGGTAGGACAATCAGTGTCACCATTTTGGTCCAAATTCCCAGGATTTATTGGTTTAAGTTTTTAGAAAGGTTGGGGAAAAGCTTAGGGTTTAGATTTAGGGCTCAAGGTTTAGGGTTCAAAATGTCAATTTGAGGGTTTAGGCATCAGGAGAACTAAAGGGTTTTATAAAGATAAGCTAGGGTTTAGGGTAATTCCAAGTCAAAATTATGGTTTCTGGTTCAAGGCTTAGGGTATTAAAGTACATGTTAAAAGTTTTGTCACTTGTTATTGCATGGTAGAACAATCAATGTCTCCCGCGAGCCGAACTTTTAAACTTATCACAATTTCATGCATTTAAATTCTCTCTGAAATACTAGAAAGGCTACCAATGAAATCAACATGAGAAAAACGCCAACAAGGGCCAAAACCCCACCTTCCACCAACCAAATTTGGCAAATATGGAGAACTTGGAAAGCCGGATTGCATTTATAAAGATAAGCTCAAGCAAAGGAATGCATTTCGTAAGTAATTCTTGATCAAATTTGTTTTCTTTTTTTTTTGAAATAGATACCCACTACAAGACCAGAACATGACCTAGACTAGAAATTTGAGAGGATTTATGAGGTTCAATTTTATTTTCCAAGATGCATTACTCCAATATTTGAGAATGTTTCTCCAGATGTAACGACATTCTGATTCAAAAACTCGATGATTCTTGAATGTCAAATCCTGACACAGACCCTAGTAGTCCTCGATCCTTGGATATAAGGAGACACCATTACTGAGCTTCCATTTAAACGATAGGGAATTTAAAGGAAGAACAGGTTCTTGTGAATATATAGTTTTTGACACATCACATCACTCCCTTCATTAGGCTTGATGACTACCCCATATCATTTTGAAGGCACTTTTGAAAGCATCCATGGGTTTATCATAGAAGGAATTATCAATGAATGGAAGGTCACTAAGCCATAGGCCAACCGGATCCCATTCAAAACTAAAAAAGAAATATTTACTAGGTGATTGATAATTCCTTTGTGTTCTTAGCCATACCCCTATCGCTATGTTTATTTTGCACAAGAAAACTCAATGATGGTTCTAGGCATGAGACTAGGAAATATGGTCCTAATATTGTCACGAACTCCTAGTTGAGTGGTCATAATCCATATTAGTCTTGTTAATACTTAGTACTAATTACCAATGAAATACTAATTCTCTAGCTTTCATTTGCTTTACTTTTCTTCCACGTCATACTGAATAACCAATTTGATAGGGAACTTCCCTCTTTGACGATGATAAATTGAATATGAATATGATCCTCTAAACTGTGACAGATGGAGCTGTGAGACTAGTTCCATAAGGTGCAGAGTGACCATAACATATTATATTTACTAAAATAAATTCAAAGTATAAGTATAAGAAATAATAAAATATAAATAATAATAAAAGAAAGACTTATACTTAAACATTTATCCCTAAGCCATGTAAACATTTATTTTTGTACATAAAATCATGCCACAAACAAAAATACCCCATAACAATTGAAACATGAGCGCATTATAGCGTGAACACATTATAGCATGCTCACGTTTCAATTTTTTTTGGGTTTGAAATTCCCAATCCATAGGCTTGGATTTGCCTTGGATTACCAAACTAAAGGTTTGGACTCTTTCTATGTGATTAAAACCGTGTTTGATAAAAAAAATCAAAATTTCATGTGCGCAACCCCAATATCTCATGTGTCAAAACATAATATTCAAAAATAAATTCTACTACAATGTCAAGCTCTGTTTTACCTTAATGATAATATAATTCTTTCTAAAATCTTATTAGTTTAAGGCTTTCATCCATATTTTTCTTTTACTAGCGCCTTGTTTTTTTGTAAAAACCTATGCATACATTTTGGTGCACAATTTACGATTTTTTCATCCAAATTAAAAAAAAGTGGTTTTTTATAAACTCCATTCTACATGCAGTCAATAAAAAAACTAAAAAATGACTTTTTTTCTCAAAGTTATGGGGGTGCACACATAAATATTTCATTTTCAGGATATGTGCACTTTAAAAATTAATAAAAAATTATAGATTTATCCAAAAATTATGAAAAATTAACGGGACCTAGTACATGGTCTTAGCTACCTTTCTACCAAAGTGATTTGAAAAAAAAATAGAACTGAAAAAATGGGGGGGCGCACACACAATAGGTTCTTATCTTTTTTACACAAAATAAGAAATAATTTGTGTGCACACCACATTTGAACCTCTTAATCTCAACCATTTTCAAAAACAATTAATAGTTTAGAAACTAGATTATGAGATCTACAGTACTTATTCCTATCACTTTGTCAAATTTTGAGCATAGGCATGCCAAATTATTGGATGAAGTTCAAGTTTTTCTGATTTCAGGAAATAGGTGTCCCTTTTTAACCCCCTTTTTGTCCCCCATCTCCATGCACTTACCCCATTAACATCTAGTTTTTCAAGCTCAGGAGGATTCTAGTGAGTGAGTTATTTCCTTGCAGAAGTGTGTTGAAGTGGTTCCCAAGAAACTCTCGACCAAATACCATGCTCGTTGTGATAACCTTCTCACTTTGGAAGAGCTCCATGCAGCCTTACTCTGTCTTGTGAATGACAAGTCTCTAGGAATAGATGGTTTCCCAAGCGAGTTCTATATAAGGACGTAGTCTTTTGTTATACTTGATCTTCTTCGTGTCTATAATGAAGCTCTCAAAATGTGTTCTCTTGGGAGTTTCATCAATCAAGGCAACATCAAGTTCATTCCATAAACTGATAACCCTGAATAGATAACCAATTGGGAGCCCATCACTTTATTGAATGTCTCATACAAAATTCTTGCCAAGGCATTGGCTCTTCACATTACGGGTCATCTACCCAAAATCATTCAACCTGAATAGACTAGTTTTGTTAAAGATCGTTATAGTTTGGATAATATTATTGCATTATGGGAAGGTATGGAGTGGGCTCGGGTTTCTTCGCAGAGGCCTCTCTTCCTCAAAATTGATTTCAAGAAAGCTTATGATTGTATTGAGTGGCCTTTTATTTTTGCCATGATCAAATCCCTTGGCTTTGGGGATTTTTTCCAATCGGATTTTAGAAAATTATTTTATAATGCTTTTGCCCAACTCACCATTAATACTCATCAATACACAATCATCAACCTTTTCCATTCTATCAAATAAGGGTGTCTGTACGCCGGAAAAGCGACAGGCGAGCGTGGGAATATACAAGTGACTCTTCCGCGTACCCGACCTCTCGAGGTCGTGCCGAGACATCCGGTGGGGGTAGAATATGTGTGGGACACAGATAAACTAGTTAGGCAATCTAATGTCTTCGATACGCACTAATGGAATTTACGAATCTAAGGCAAAGAAGGCCCTTCTAACTTGGACTGGTGTGATAGATCGATCGGCAAGGATGACTGCTCGAAGGCTCCAATAAATATCGAGCTCTGGCGTGATTCGATTTATGGGTTGTGGAATACGTGGAAAATGACCTGGGATAGTTTCGTGTATGTCTCCAGATAAGGTCATATGGTGGATGGTGAAACACAATTGACTCTACGGACAATTTTCCGGCCTAGTCCAGAATTCTCTAGCTTCATTAGCTGCTATATCCAGTAAGGACAATTGTTCGATGATGATGGGTGGAAGTGGAGTGGATTGGAATACTAGTGTGCGTAGGCCAGTGTTTATATCTGATTGACTTGTGGATTCGTTGGGCTGTGGGATCTGTGAATCACAACCAAAGGTTCTTGGTTGTTGTGGTCCTGTTATGGTCATGTACGAAATCAAGTCCTAATCCCTAATATCCAATAATCGTACGCTTTCTCAGCTTCTATGTTTAGGACCAATAACTGCGCAATCTTCTCAGAATATCTCACAGGCGTTCGTGCAACTTGGATCCTTAAACTGGTATCTATGTCTGTGAGAGTGTCTCCTGCACCTGGCTGTGGGACCAAAGGATCACAACCAAAGGTTTGTTCTCTTTCGAACCCTTCTACAGTCATGTGAATGTTCGCCTAGGGTAATCTATAGTTTGGTTGGTTTGACCAAAACGTGTGCGCTTGGTCGTCTTCTATGTTTAATCCTCTCAACTGAGAACTGATCAGTTGTAAATTTGTTGTTGTTTGGAATACTTGTATTCTGAGATTTTGGTCTATGTCAACTATTGTTGTGACGAGGTTTGGTTGAGGCACGATTGGCTCAAATATGTATTCCCTGGGCTTCCGAGGTCCCGTGATTGTCATACAAAACAAAATGAAAATCTAACTGTAACAAAGCAAATTCTAACTACGTGGAATAAATCTAAAACACATATAACTTCTATTCTTCTAAGAAACCTTTTAAAAATTTAATGAAAGCAAGCTATTTAAATGTATCTAGGAATAACAACTAAATAATAATTTAAAACAGACGAAATAACCAAGTGTAGTTATCAGCCTGTGCAATTTGTAGATTTATTCTAAACAAATAAAATAGCTCATCTAATCTATCTGCAAGATTCTCGATCCTACCTCAGAAGTGAGGAGTGAATCATAGTTTCTCAGAAACTATCAATCCTCACAGCTTCCCTGGCAATATTGAGAATATAATTTACTAAAATGAAGCAATTATCTACTCTATTTGATATGATTCTAACTAGAACTTTGAAAGTTGAAACCTGGATTCCGAAGAACAGTGGCGAATCTGTTGGTGTGTGCGATCTTGTCCCCTCAGTGTGATCTCCTCGTTCTTTCGTGTTCACGTGGATCCAGAAAAGCGTGTAGTGCTAGCATCGACAGGAGTAGATATTGGGACAAGGACAACTCAGAATGCGGACCGAAAATGCGAGTAGGAGAGGGATAGCGCAAGAGTACAGAGCTTGGCTTATGTGATTCCTAGTGGGATTTTACTGCGATTCATGCAACATAAAGTGACCAGAACCTGAAACTATCCTGTTTGAAGAGCAAAACCTGCAACTTTAATGGCTTCCTAAGCTATTCTACTCCAATGGAATAGATAAAACAACAACACTGTTTGCACAAGCTGGATATGTGGCTTACCAACAGCTGAATAACACTAACTAAGCATGCAAAGAATTAAAACTATGGCTTCTAAACAGAATAAAAGACTGAACTATGAAAATCAGAGCATGAAAATGAATGAGGGGCAGACCATTTGCTTGTGTACAAACCATTTATTTATAGCTCTCCATCCATCCAAAGATCAAAACCAAACTGAACTCTTAAACAATAAACAATGGCCAAACACTATTCCAGGGGACCAAAAACATAAATGCATGCCCAAGTCGGCAAGGAAAAGCTGGTGAAACGCTGATATTTTATGTGAGTCGCGTCAAAATGCTTTCTAGAAAATGCGTGCAGGACCGCCGCTCTGAGCAGGGCGGCGGTTACAGGACCGCCACCTATGCAGGGCAGTGGTTTCATCACTGAAGAGCAAAAGGCCAAGAAAAGAAGGGAAAAAGGAAAAACAAAAGAGGCGGGGGCTAGGCGGGTCATGCGGGATGTTAACGCATACTCCGAGAGATTTTCCGGATCCCGAACACCTTGCGAGGAGACCTATATCATCATTGGGGCACTTGTTACACTGTTCCGGCAGTACAATACCTTACAATTTTGGGTACGTACAATGTCCTCTTGTTCTGGCATTGTTTGTTCTTGTTGTTGTTGCGCTGGGTTATTTAATTTCCCATCACGCTGCCCAAGGTCACATTCGAGGAATTTTTCTCTCGGATCATGCCTCTCAAATCATCAATCCTCATTTCACGAATGATTCCTTTCTTACTATTGATGAGTCAGAGCATAATTTTGTCAGGGTTTTTGAGTTCCTTGACACTTTTTGTTTAGCTTCTAGCTCTAATATTCAACTGGCTAAAACCTTGGGATATCAACAGAGTTGTCTGCCTCTTCCGAACTGGTTGAATACCTACCCCTGGAAATGGATTCATTGTTGTGAGCAATTCATATTTTTAGGCATTCCCTTTGCCTTTGATAGTGACTCAACAATGTTGTGGCAATATGTTATTGACAAGGTGGAGCAGAAAGTTACCAGATGGTCTTACAAACCCTTATCATTGGTTTGTAAATTCAAATTTTGTACCAAGATTATTGTTCTTACTCATGTCTGTTACTATTGGCATTGGTGCCCTTCTCGTAATTCGTTCACTTGGCTTGCCAAGCTGCTCCAAGACTTTTTATGGTGTAAAAGTTTTGGATCAGCTAGCTTCCACCGCATTGCTTGGGAAGTTTGTTGCCTTCCTCGGGATCATGGTGACATGGAAGTTATTGATGTTTATTGACAAAGTTCTACCCATGCGCTAAATGGGTGATTCGGTATTTATCAGGCAATCAAGCTTGGAAAATTTAGTTACGTCACTGCATTGCGTCCGGAGCCCCCTATGGCAAGAAGTGTTGGAACAATATTGGGCTTCATACTCTCATTATCAATTCGGATCCTTTCAAAATCGCAGACACTTTTGCTGCCAAAATTATGTGGAAAGCCTTCAAGATGGTCAAATGTTTGATGTGTTAGGTTGGCAATGGTTTTTAAAAAGGGCTCTCATTTGATTCGTAGAATATTTGGTGGTCTCCCATCATCACTGAAGGTGATCTTCTGCTTGCTGAAACCCTAGACATCAAAGCTCTCCTGATTTTTCGCAAGGGCATTCATACCATTCATGATTTAGTGACTGTAATGATTGGATTTCTTGGCCTGAGCTTAAGAAGAAATTCAATCTTGTTAACTCAGACGTCCCTTCTATCTGTAAAATTCAAGAGCTTCTGTCAGATGTTATGCTTCATAATTTGGGAATTACACCTCATGCTTCCTGGTGGCGTGATTTATGGTGGAATCAGGAAATCACCTTCCTCTACTACAACACTAGAACCACCTACCATTTATTGAGCCTGCTCTCACCTACTATTAACAAGCTAAATGCTCGGTGGGGGTTGCAATCTTCTCACTCCACCTAGCTTCATCAGCTTTCCCATACCTGTAACTCTTTTCTTGAGCCTAAATTTAATTGTTTCCTATGGTGTCTTGTTTACCAAGGTCTACGTGTAGGTGAATGACATAGTCATATTGGCATCCCTAATCCTAAATGTCCTTTTTGTGCTCACCATGAGTTGTTGAAGAACCTCTTCTAGTTTTGTCCCCGAGATTAGATGATCTGGTAATAGATCCATTCTTTATTCCAGCCTTACCACCATGAATTCTTTCATTGGCCCTTGGCCTTATTTGGTGATTTCAGTTGGCTTCACTACATTGATATGCTTTGGATTTTGTTTCGTGCTTGTATCCTATTTCATATTTGGAAAGCTCACAATGCCTTAATTTTCAAACATGATCAATCTGTTACTTGTTTTTCCACTAATGACAAAGTGCTTATTTTTTCTTTTTTCTACTGTGTGAATACAAATTCAGGTGCAAGCTGCCAACGTGTCTCTGGAGTTTGATCACCTACATAAGCTTATTGATCAATGGGGGAGCGCGCCTTGCACTATTATTTGGGTCCCGTCGGATCTATAGGTACTGCCACCTCAGCCTTCACCTCCCCGACGCCCGCCTCTTACGGGACCACATCAGAGGAGTCGCTCGAGTAGCCACTGTTTCGCCTCTCCTCGGGGCTGTCCTTTAGCCCCATATTCCTTTGGACCTAGTCAAAGCCTGCCTTTGAGGGGGAAGTGCATTTCTAGCTCACCACGGCGGGGATTTCCACTGTTGGGTATGCATACCATTTCCGACTCTCCTCTCCCTTGGGGGGAATTATGGTGCCATTGTAGATGCATTTTCCTGATCATAACGGTTGGCAGGTGGATTCTCCATCGGTTGAGCCAAATAGTGGAATGAGCATCCCTCCTCGTGATGATCCTCCCACTCCTCTTGGTGATGCAGCTTGTGCTTAATGGTTGTGGTGTTCTTTATGTTGTGCTCTTTGGTTTCCCTACAGGTGTTTTGATGTAGCCCTCGTGGCATTTTCTATTTGGTCGTTGCCCTTTTGAAATTTTGTGGGACAATGAGTTCTTTGGTCACCCCTTAGTATGCAACTCTCTTTTATTTTTATTAACATAAAGGGCGGTTCCAATATTAAAACAAAAATTCCAATATAGTGTTAAAATTTACCTATAATTAATATTATTCCCACCATACCTATGGAGATATGGGGAAAAAATCACATAATGGACTTAATCTTCAAACTTCAAACATGAAAATCCTAAATGGAATATCTTATCCAAGTGTTAAACTAAACTTGGGCCATTGAATGAATTAAATTTGCACCCTTGATCTCAAGGAATTTGCATGAAGCCCTAAATATCATTATGGACTTTCTTTTCTTTTCTCCTCCACGTTTGCCTCTCATTTCTTTTCTCCTTGTTTACATATATTCATGGGAGCTCTCATAGAGTAATGAAAGAAGTTATATGGATATACCATTGGATTCATCCCAATACTTATTGCAATGCCTAATTTAGGATTTATTAAGGGTGTAATTATTTTCATCCTTGTTATATTATAACTTTGCCTTGGTGTAGTTCCATGGAGTTCAAAATTTATCTACTTGTTATTTTTTTAATTTTTTTGCCTACAGTCCGCATTTGGAGATAATAACAGGAATATCTCCTTATTTTCATTTTAATATATGTTCTTTTCAAGATCATGAAGCTATATCGAAGGAAAGTAGATCAATTTCTAGACGTTTATATACACCCATATATACTTATTGTGATTTAAAGAGTTGAAAGCAGGCCTAAAAGTGGGCGGCGGAAGTCGTGGATTTACATGTAATATATTTGTTTAGGCGTATATTCGGGTATTTGAGGGGGTGTGGCCAGGTTGCGCCCCCTGGTATATCTTCTTTCTTTTTTTCTCTTTGGTTTATTTCATTTTTCTATTATCTTTTATTCTTTTTTAAATATATATAAACTATTGAAGTTAATCTATTTAAACACTTTTATTTATTTATTTATATTTTTTTTACAGAAGAAATAAATCAGAATTCTCTCAAACAACATATATAGAGCTATACTCATTAAGGTTATCCATTTCAATGAATATATCTAAACTCTGATATGAGTTGAAAATATGTAGGTTAATAAATCTAGACTCTTATAATTAGAAATAAAAAAGAATTTCCATTTTGTCCTTCAAACGAATGGAGTTGTTCAAGAACATATACGATTACATCTACTTATCCACCTCGATAAATCTCCTCAGTTTAAATATAGAATACTTATATTATGGTTATGATCAAATACCATAAGGATTTGAGTAGATTTTGCTTACTTAAGAATCAATTTGTCTTGTAATATATCGATGATAGAAACAAGGTTGTAATATGGATCACTAGAAGGAGATAGTCTTTTCTTTTTTTTGTTTTCTTTTTTTGAAATTACTTTAAGATTATAGATCTGTAATTTGTCTCATTTAGATTAGCCAAAAATGTATCAAGTATTGAACTAGTTCATATGTTTATAATATTAATTTGGCCAACCAAAAAGAATTGTTGAACTTGACTTACAACATTTCATATAAGCCCCATGAGCTCAAACTAGTTTCATTTTTACTTTTATTCGATAAGAAACATAATTTATTTCATACCCCTAGTGAAAAAATGCATATCTATATATTTCAAAATCAAGGAAATGTTTTTATACAAGAATTTAGTTCTATCTTTCACCAAAGACATTACAAGTCTGAGTTACATTCCTCTCTTGTTAATTACAAGACAAACAACCTCTTTCCAAATGATTTCAAAACAACCAAACATTTAGTAATTCCTCTCCTTAGTTTATAAACAAGATATGCAAATTGGGATAGAGTCACCCAAAGGACACACATATTTTTCCTTTCTCAACACAATCATTACAAAAGAGGTAAGAGCAAGGTCCCTACTCCATTTCTTTAATGAGATAACAAGAAAAACAAGAGATATCTCCATAAAGATATTCCTAACTTTCCTTGTCCAAATAAGGTTATACAAGAAATATCAATGATATTTTCATACAAGGCACTTAGAGTTTCTTTCTTTCCTATAACTCACAAGAACCCAACAATAAATTGCAATAGAAACAAAAAACATCCCAAGGTGGGATCAATATGATCAAAAATTGAACTTTGAACACTTTTTCACCAACAAGTAACTCCAAGAGAAGCCACCAAGACATATCCCCAAGCTCTAAAAAACATGAAAAAACTCCAAGTTTAGCTCCAAGCTTTTAGTTTGTCTATTGCTCCAAAACACCACAAGATCAAATGACTGATTCACCTCCCAACTTACATGCATCATTATATGCCTTCTTTCTAAAGAAAGAGCATGCTAGCCTCCCCCAAGCCCATCTGAAAGAGGGGTAGCATGATACACCAAGATGTCAAAATCAACAAAGTTTCAAAGCACCCAAAAAAAGATGATCAAGAGAAGAACAAAAGGCAACTTCAATCATAAAGACCAAATCCACCAAGGAGCCAAAAAATAATGGAAATGGTAAGAGGGGAGGGGGGTCACCAAAATCCAAATATATACATATCAAGGGTGCAAAATTATCCTCAGAGTATTATCTCCAAGAAATAATCACAATCTTCCACACTTATACCTCCTTTTTCTCCTCCTTGCCATGGATTTTCAAGCCTTGCAAGCTTCTTTGGCAAGGATATGAGGAGATTCCCAAACCAAATGGGAATGCCTCTTACTTCCCCCAATGAAAGGAGTATCAAATATAACATTCATGGATTACCCAAGAAGCCATGGAAAAATAATTTGTTCGAAAACTGTATCAACATTGTTATGTGTGTCTCCTAGTTTCAAGCCCTGATTAGCTGCCAAATTATAGAAAATATAAGTGGACTATTATCAAATATCTTATTATTCATTGTTTTATCAAATATTTACTTGAAAATTTAATTTTGTAATATGAACTTGATTCCAACCATAAGTTAGGGTTATACATATGTAAAATTCTAATTTTAGGTTAAATAACCTACATACATTTTGGTAAACTCGACGTGAATCTTTCCACACTAGTGATTGGGCTACATTCACATTTTATTTTTCTATCTTCTTAGTATTATCAAATTTTCAATTGTACATTTCGTGGAAATTTTATTTTCTCCCTTTAACAACCTTAAAGGTTACTCTTTTATCCCTCAATAGATACCTTTATAACACCCAATTGAAGACCCCACTGAATGGTCCCCATTCTTTCAAGCACAACACTTCTTCAACATGGGTTTCTATAACACTAAGAAAGTAACTTCGTCTTAATAAGGTTTTCATTAGATTTAAAATGACTCGTTTACTTTTTCCTACCAAGGGTTTAGAGAATAACGATGAACAAGAAGACTATTTCTATATCACACCCAAAATACAATAATTCTGAGTAAAAATCCTTCAATAGAAAAGAGAAACTTTGAATTCATCCAAGATCATGTGTATAAATATTTTCTTAAAACCCCTCATTCCTCTAATGTAATTACTTTTTAAAGCACTATGGAAATTTAAAATGTGGCCTATCTCATCATATCTTCATCTATGAGCCCATATATATCCAACCATGACATGAACAACCTTGGTACTGCAATCCCTAAAAACATAATCAAGCATATCAAAGTACTCTAATGTATTCCACTCAAATGATCAAGTTTGTTTTGGATCAAATGGCCAACAAGGATGTGCAAACATCCAACGCTAACCAATGTTATTGAATGTAAGCTCAACTAGTTCAAATGACCAATAGACCACAATCATTTCAATGGGGATTTTCAAACTATTTCCCCTTCCCCCTTCTCCCTTTCCCACTTGTGGATAACCATGAGAACCCAATCCCGCAACAACCCATTCATAAAAAAGCTCTTCAAAATCTCCAAAATGAGCACTTAGAACCCTAATGGCCATAACATACATTAGGAAAATAACCCCATCCCTATCTATTCTTTGTTGAGTATCTTACATTACATCTCAAATCTTATAACAAATCTCTACAAATATTAGATAAAAACAAACTCTTATACTACCACTATAATACTACAAAAATACCTTAGAAATAACACTTGAATGGTATAATCAGATAAAACAGAGCTAAATAATTGATTTAGAAAGTCAATGGATGATCTAGTGTAATAATTTTGTTATCACAACTTATTCGAGGAAAAATTCCAAATAATTTCAGAAATTACAATAAACTAGAACATCAGATAATCCATCATTTCATTAAAAATGAAAATATCAGACGTTACAACTATTCATAATATAACTAAAGATATTTTATTCAAGCTCTTCACAACTTCCATAGAACCTTACCTACAATACAAGGATTGGTCCTCTAATAAATTTTAAAGAATCCTTCAATAAAGGAAAAATACAACACCATCTTATACGTCAAACCAAGAAACCAACCCAAATTCTTATTATACCCAATAAATACCATCATGATATTGATGATGGTGTTTTAGACACCCATGATCATAAGATTGATTTACATACCATCATGCCTAATAATATCTTTTTTCCATGGAGGTAAACATAATATCTGTTTTCCTACTAATTGTATGTTATTCACGCACAACAGCTTTTTGGATGGTGCAGCATGCATCTACTTGTGATATACCGAGTTCATATTATTTAAGTTTACATTAAAATAGCATTAACAAATAATTATTGTTGTCATTAATTATCTATTGGGGTAAATAAACTTTGGGTGAGTTTGGTATAGTTAGTTGGGACCGTTCACTTATTTAAAAAGGGAGGAGAAAATAAAAGTTCGCGATCGACTTTGAATGAATGGAAGCTTCTTCTTGAATCAATACAATATGTAATTGTTTCCCTATCATATCCCATGTTTGAAGAATGAGCAATGGTATCAAAACCATGAAAAAGAGATGTTGAGATCATGAGGAGGATGGAAAATGAAATTAAGAATGTATTTTATTAAAATAAATTATGAATTTTATATAAATAAGTGGTTTTATCAAATATTTTTCTGATGCATGAAAATGAAGGGTTGCTTTTTATGGAGGAGGTTTATAATCTTTTTGAATAGTAAAAATATGATTAACATTAATATTTTTGTAAAAAGTCAAGATGTTCAATTTATTTTGTTGGAAATGGAGTTTCAAACTAACAAGTATAGATATCTTAAATATATCTATTTAAAATACGTCGAGAGATATTAAATACGAGGTACCTATCTATGTGAGGGTAATATAAATATAACAAAAAAATAACGATTAAAAATAAATATAATATGATAAGTATATTATAATAAAATGTATCTATATGAAATACATCAATATATATCAATTTCAAGGTTCTTAGATTTGATTTTTTACATACCTCTTTAATCAACAACTTCATTAAATTCTCTATCAATTTCTCATTGCTTTATGGCAAATGGAATAATTTAGCTACATGATTGTGTCAGTCTCAAAAATATCTATTCAATTAAAAAAGACCCAAAACTACATGGCCAAGATATTGCTATTTTTTTATTGACTCTCCAAGAAAAAAGAAACAAAATTATTTAAGTGACAGTCCAATAGAAGTCAAATTTATGAATGAACCGTCACATGATGGTCAAATGAACGTCAAATTTAATGTTGAAAATAAAAGTGAACAACGCGCTCCATTACAGCCTTGTTTGCCATTGTAAAACACCTCTCAGCGTAATAAAAATAACTGTGGATCCGTTCCTCTATGATCAATAAAAGGTATTGTGATTAACACTCTTCATCTTTCTTCTTACAAATAGCTAAACTCATTTCCTTATTTGGGTTGGAACTTACTTTTTATTCTACTTGATTATATTGTTACAAATAATTACAAATCTCTAATAGCTCTGTGTTGTAATCTAGTAGAGGAAACAGATCATTTTATTCTAGTGCCTCTCTTTTCATATTAAATTCTTCTCCCCTTTTTCCAAGTCAGGTTTCAAATCGGTATTAGAGTAAAGGGAGCCAGCCTATTCTGGAGGTTGTTCTATAGGATAATCCCCACACTTTAGAACATCCTGTGTTATGCTTGAATTGCGGGTAGCAATCAAATGGATATTTCGGACCATTAACAGTTTTTGGAATGTTGGATGGGACAAGATTTGATTCACCACAATCAGAGAATCAAAATTATACAAATTCTCCTGATTTGGAACTTTATATCTAAGGTTTTGGTGACAACCTTGGAAGCAAATTCTATCACCTTACGACTCTGCTCACAAAAATCCAGTAGCCTATGACAAGGATACAAACAAGGTCATCCGCTAGAGGTAAAATTATAGTTGAGTCCTCGCAGCTAATGTCGAGAAGAAGAAGCAATCCCATAGAGAGACCCGCTTCTCCCACTCTGAAAACTCCATCCACAAACACACACCCATACAAAGACAAGCCCAAAATCCACATGACTTTCACAAAGGAATCGATCTTTTGTCTCATTTTCTAATGGAAGCCCACTAGCACTTATGGTGTGGAACAATATGCCTATCTCAGCTTTCAACACACTTCCTTATTTCCATGGTGAGAACTCGATTACCCCTGTCGACCATGTCAAATATGTAGCCAACTTATGTTTAAACCACCACATAACAGATGATGGTGCAGCGGTCATATTCCTAGCTTACTCTGTTAGAGGTAAAGTACCAGATTTGTATAGAAGCTTACTTGCAGCAACTGTAGGTAATTGGGATGAGTTGGGGATTTTACTACATAATCAACTCAAGGAAAAGGATGATGACTTGTCCTTAGTAGAACAATTGATAACCATCAAGAAAGGCCCGGTGGAAATTATCTTAGACTTCAACCATAGATTCAGGAAAACCAGGGACAAGATACCAGCTGATGTTTGACCCTCACCCCATATGGCTTCCTTGTATTATCTCCAAGCACTCAACTCTAATATCTCTATGATGATATGATCCATGCAAGGGAGCACACTCCCTAAAGCTTATGATAGCATTGTCCTAGCAGAAAATAGTTTAATCCAAGATGGGAAATCAGCACCAAGACCACCAATGCCGTTGTTCCAAAAATCCAAAATACAATCCAATTACCTGTTGCCTTGCAAACTCTGCCATTGAATTTATTCCCTAAGAAAGCTCAAGTTGTTCCCTATACCAGTAAAGAGATGGATGAAGCCAAAATCCTATCAAAAGATTATCTAATGAACTAATAGCCATCAAAAGGCAACAAGCTCAAGGTGCCCTAAGCACTATTATCCATACAATCCAGTCTCTCAATAAAATAGATCTCAAACATGATGACTTTTACATTGTAGTTGCAATTAAAACTCCAGATAGCTTGCGCACCATCATAGTTCTTACAAATCCAAATAGATTTTTCTTAATATTAACAGCACAAAACAATAACGTGGCAGAAGAGATAATAGCTATGGTGTTGTCCCACGTGGTTTACCGCATGATAGCTAACAGTTGCTATTATAGGGAATTAAGGACCAGGCCTTGATGGTACAAAGTTCTTTAATATAATCAAAGACTCAAAATAGTCGAACATAGCGTAGTACACTAGCAGCTCCTACGTGCAAACTCAGTTTATTGGTTAGGACTTTTGTGCAGTGGAGAAATCCCAGCGAGCCCTCTAAAGACAATCCGATTATCCCTGACATATTCCTAAGACAAAAGAGCCTTAGAGGATCAAGCCACTCCAAACCCTGCATCTTTAACTAAAGCATGCAACAGGCTTCGGCTAACAAAAGAAACACTAAAGCAAAGCCTCTACAGTAGACGCAGAATAGGTTCTTCAACAGAATAATTGGCCATCAAAAGCTTCCATAACCTAATGTAGAGTAACAAAACCAAGAGAGCCTGAACCACTTTAACTCCTCCCCATAACAGGTACAGATTTTAGCAACCCCACTGAACATGGTAGAAAAAATCTAAGAAAACCATTATGCAAATGTCACTGTGTGGGATGCCGTATCAATACTAGCAACATATGGACTTACTAAGAGAAGCTTTAAAGTATGACATACTAAAATTTATAATAGTCAATCAAAGGGATACCCAATACTGTATGGAAGAAGAATTGGCAACGTCTGAAAACGCCGTACTTTCATGCTTTTATTTCTTTGATAATTAGTTAAACATTATAATTGTCTACATATATATATCATAATGCTTAGTTAGAAGTAATGCATTTAATATAGGCACCTTCAAAATACCAAAACCCTCAATTACATTTTTCAAAATTTTAACTAATTAGAAAAATATTACTTACCATCTAATTACAAGCATAACACTTTCGCAAAAACGATAAGAATTTCTCATAAACTTATCAAATGTTTGAATTGACTCTAATTTTATTTAAAGCTCCAGCCTTCGAACAATAAAGAAATACATTATGATCAGAAAAATCACCGATTAATTCCATGGCATATGTAATTTGGATTCCACAGAAACAGTACTTATGAATATATTGCTTAAATTGAAAGTATTTAAAGACATAACTGTAAATTTATCAAGCCAACCAGCCCGAAGGCTGTTGCTGAACCATAGATTAAAAGGGTTTTAGGTGACAGGTTGGGGTCTTTCAATACTATAAAGAAGTTTGAGATACAATGCAAATAACAGAGATTAGAAATGAGAGGCCACGACAAACATTAACTAAACCTGCTTAGATTTTTTCATTTTATTTTACTGGATCAGAGACTTCAGAGTCTTGCATAGAGATCTATCCCTGCAAGTGCAGACTTATACTAGATAAGTACTACGCTAAGAAAACATGATCATTACGTAAACGAGGAGTTGTATATGGTAATTTTTCTTACTGATCTGAATCCATGATTCTCTAACAAAATTAAACTATGAAATCACACCACAAACAGACCCACAATGTGAAAGGACTGATGTTGCATGACTGGATTTTTTCACAGGCCTTATACTGGTTCTAAAGAAGGTGGTCCATACCAGCAACACCAGTGGCATTGCTCCATGCAGGATGAGAACTCCCATCAATGTCTGAATGGCTATTTCCCTCAGCAGGGCGGTGAGATTCTCCTCCAACTACTGCGTTGCAATCTGGGCATTTGGATTTTTGCATTGGCCCTCCGCATTCCCCCACAACATAGAAATGGCCATTTGGGCATTTGTACCAGTGCCCTCTCCCTCCCACCTCCCTCGTCATCACATCCACAATCTCCTTAAATTGTCGTCCACTCTCCAGGTTCTTTTTCATTTCCTCTGTTTTCACATGACCAGGGTTTTTCTCCAGAACGATTTCGCAAATTGCCAGCCCTGTTTTGGTGTCATATCGCCAAGAATAGCAGACAGAAGCCCACAGCAACAGTGAATCAATTGCCAGCTCATTTTCAGCTTTAGTACTTGCATCATTTCTGCTGATGAAATTTACATTATTCATGGTGAAATCACATTTCCAGATTAAATCTGGAAGCTTTTCTTGTATTAGAGCTTTATAGGAACTGTGTTTTACAATGAAGTAGAGATGCTCTATGGCGCGCTTATAATCCCTTAATCCACATAGAGCTCTAGCCATACCCAAATGGGCTTCAAGCGACCCTGGAGTGCGCTGGAATACTTCACTGAATTCTAGTATTGCTTGCTCGTAAGATTTTTTCTTCAACAATTTATTCCCCCTCTTCAAGTATTCAAATCCTAGAATTAGCTTCTTGACTTCTTCAATCTGCTGCAACCTCACCTTCACAATGTTTGAGTATCGCAACGATTTTCTGATAGGCGATCTGCATTCAGGACTTTTCACAAAAAACATGTTTGCAAATTAGGAAAATGAATAGAAGTTTTGAATAGAGAGATAAAAACTATAGAAATTACAACCTACCATTGTTTAAGCTTGACAGCAACTGCACCAGGCTCGGCTTCAAGGACATTGTCATCCATATGCATCCATGTATCAAGACCGCTAACTTCAAATACATGCCCACAGTCTATAAGTTGAACAAATCTATCTGACGATTCATATTCCTCTAGGGTCATCTGTGTAATGACATCAACATGGTTAGGATGGCAGGTCCTACAAAATTTGGGACAAGGCTCCCCACAAAGACCTATACAAGGATGCCCGCAACTGAGAATTTCCTGGCATGGTTCAACGCATGGAGGTCTTGAGCAAGTTTCATGGCAAAAAAGATCGCAAGTATAATGCTGGCATTTCCATTCACATTTTTCCATGCAGGGAACACACAGTGCTCCGCATATAAGAACACAACGGCTGTGCAAGCATTGTTTCTCACAAGGATGCATGCACGGCGGACATGTTTCTGAGCAACCGGCCATGCACTGGTGACCACAGGGGAGATCCCTGGAGCATTTTTGCTTACAGGGAATGTGAGATGTTCCTTGCTTACATGACCCACATGTCCCTCTGCATATATGCTCACAACCAGGGATCAGAACCTTACCACAAGGTTCTTTGCAAGAGAAAGTGGCAGGGTCTTTACAGCAAGGCAAAGTTGCCTTATTGGCCACAAGGCAAATCCTTCACAACTTCCTCCCAACACAGCGGGCAAGGTCTTCCGCATTTAGAGGGGCAGGAGTGACCACAATCAAATTGAACATCACATGGCTCAGGGCAGAGGGCATTCTCCACGGAAGCAGAGCAATGAAGAACTATTTGATGGCCGCATATAGGAAGAACCTTGGGTATTGGCACCCTACATGGAGGACAGTCTTCTGGGAAATGACAAATCACTGTACACTGATGACCACATGCATCTTCAAATTTTTTAGGACAGGGCTTGGGGCAAATTATTCTATCATGGTTCGAGGGGTGACACCTCCTTGGACATGCATGGCCACATTTTAGCTGATATTCACAGGGTTTGCTGCAACCTCCGTCCTCCACTTGCCTGAAGTCTTCAGCTTGTGAAACTTTTGTTTCTGTTTTGGGATGGTTTTGACATGCCAGTGAAAGGGCAGGTCCAATGGATTTCGCATTCCCCAATTTCTGAATAATTGATTCCCATAGAGAACTTTTAGAGGCTAGAAGCTCTGCATTTCCAAAGATGTATAGCCCTTTTTTGGCTCTTGACAATGCCACACAGACTCTGTTTGCTATTTTCAGAAACCCAATATTTCCTTTTGATCCTCCCACACCAATCATTTTATTGCTCCTTACAAGAGACAAGATAATAATTTTGCATTCCTCTCCTTGATAATTATCCACAGAACAAACTCGAGGAATCTTTAAAGTTTCATCATCCATCCTCTCTGTTTTGGTCCGGCTTTGTATTCGAAGCTCAAGATTTTTCTGAATCTCACTCATCTGACCTTTGTACATTGTCAAAATTGTTATGTCACTGTATTTATATCCTTGTCTGAGGAGATAGAGGCAAAATTCGACAATCAACACGGCTTCCTTTACATTCACTTTGCTGCTGGCCTCACTTGTCTCCGACTCCATGGCTTTATGATCCAAGAAAAATACATTGTTTTTAATGCCTTTAATATCCTCATAATTCAGGACACTATCATGATCTTGCAATGAAGGGTACAAATCTGATATTAACATAGAAATTGAGGGCCTCATTCTTCTTTGGCATCTGAGAGTCACATGTTCCACTCCGCCTTTGATCAATCGCTCAAAGAGGGATATCTCCAGCTCGTGCTTAGTAGCCAATTCATACTCTGCAACAGAAGGACGCAGTTGCAAGTGATCTCCCAACAAAATAAGATGTTTGGTAAATGACCCAATACATGGCAGAATGCTTGCCTCCAATACCTCAGCTGCCTCTTCTATTACAACTATTTCTGCTCTCAGGGCCTGGAGGATATCATAGTTTTTGGCAGCTGCAGTGGTTGTCATTCCTATTACATTGGCCTTTCTTAAAATATGGAGACGGATCTCATTATCTATCTGGAGAAGCTGACTGCATACATCTTTATAAGTCTCTGTTATGTCCTGAAATTCCTCTTTGGCTTTTTCCCGAATTTGATTCAACCAGTACTGAAGAAGCCTCTTTCTCGACTTTTTAGGCAAAATCCGCATATCCTTGGAAGCTAAAATTTCATCTAAGGAGACATCCGTGGGAAATTCATCTGTAGGCATGACTCCCTCATCAATAGCATGCTCATTACAGTCTTGGACGACAGTGTAATGATCACCACCATCGCTAGATTCCGCGGGCTCACTGGTCTGGTCTAAAAGTGAAGAGAATCTATTGCATGTTTCTAGAGGCACAGTTTCCAGTTCCCCTACCTTCTGCTTCCCTTTACTTTTGCTGCTACTCTGCTCAGCTTCTTGTTCTGCAATCTCTTCTAGCCACATTTCTTCTAACTTCTGAGATATTTCATGGTATGGATAGAGAGACTGTTTACATTTCTCTAAAGACATTTCCTGCAGCATTTTCTTGGAGACATGCTGTTGGCTCATAAGGTTCAAACAGCGGTGAATCCGCTGCTCCAAATTGATTTTTGTTTCTGTAAGTTCTTTGTGCCTAGAACGAAAAGATTGGGAGAGCGTAACCCCACGCTTGAGCACTTTCAAGCTTTGCTTCTGCATAATTTCATTAGAGGACCTGCTTCCAAGTCGAACAATATTGGGTTCCACAGAATAAATGGCTTCAAGAAATTGATCCAATGCATGGTTTGTATAACAGATGACTAGAATAGGACCCAACTTCACATTACAGAGCAGAATAGTAGCAATCTTCAAACCAACGAAGGTTTTACCAGTACCAGGAGGCCCCTGAATAAGAGCTAGTCTTTTTGTGAGGCCCTGTTTCACAGCTTCCATCTGGCTTTCATCCAAGCCACAATTCCACTGAGGCCACGATTCTCTCAAGATACTGACTGTTCCTGTGCCCAAACAACTACTCATTTTTGGAAATGCACACTGAAAATCATAGGCGTCCTTTCTTTTCCTCTGTTGGACATAAGCAGGCTCAGAGACATGGGGCTGCAATGACAGTAACTGCTCGGCAAAGGGAAGCTCTTCCATTTCTGGTCTTTGGAGGCATTTCAAAACATGGTGATAGGCTTCAAAATAAGCTGCAGATGATTCGATCATTTCATAACTTATGCCAACCTGTAAATCCACAGGCTTGCCTTCGCTACTGGGAATGAGCTTCAAAACAGCAGTTCCCTTCATATCTCGTTCCTTGAGGATCCCCCATACATAGCTACGGAACCCATCGCATGAAATGCAGAGCAGTGAACCAAACATCAACCGTTTTGATAAATTCCAATTAATTGGCTTTTTCTTTGACATTCCAAACGAGATGCAGTGCTCCACACCCTCGTTCCCTGCCTGTACTCGTAAGAATTGTACTTGACTGTGCCTCCTTATGTTGCTTGGGGTTAAATTTTTGCGGAAATCCTGAATAGCACGTCTTAGCGATGCAAAGCAATCCTCCCGTAGCAAATGAAATTGCGTCGACAAATATTCATCCACGGAATTATAGGTCTCGCAAACTCGATTATTTGGTACTTTTCTGAGACGAGGGCAACATATTTCCTCCTCGCTGGGGATTATAGAACACAGTCTAATACATTCCTGTGCACACCCAAGTACTAATTAAATTCTAAAACAATCAACGCTTAAAAAAACATTCATAACAGCACAGGTTATCCTTATTTTATTTCCGATGTGCAAATTGAGGGTTTGTGATCAGTTTCCAAAAATTTCGACTGTATATAAGTTTAATTAAAATATAATAATTTTATGTAATAAGATTACCACAACTGTGGGCATTTCACAGGGTGAAAATGTGAGTAAAAATAGAAGGATATTTGGGAAAAGAACAGCGTTAGATTTGATTTATCTTGATGATGGATTGTTGTTGTGATTTAAACTAGCAATCGCACGTGAGGTGTGCAATGTTAACGCCGAAAGCAAAATATTAGCGAGTGGAAAACGAAACCGAAACAGACAACAAAACAATATGATATTTGGAGGAGGAAAATGAAAAACTACGAAGTAGTGGAAACTGGTGTGGAAGAAAATATCTATATTGCAGAAGAAGTGGAGCAGTTTGAAAGGGAAGCCCCATTGGGGATTAAGAGGGGAGTGTGAAGGGTAGGGAATGAAGTCGGAATTTTTCTTGTATGCGTGATTAAGGAAGAGATGTTGAAGACATTTTTTTCATAGCGGTTGAATGAAAAAGGGGGTTAAATTGGAAGGGTGGATATGGAGGGAACTCTTGATAGAGATGGGAAGGTAAACCCACCCCTAATGTCAGCAATGGGTCTCCGCAAAGTAAGCCCTTCAGATTTATGGATTGAGAATGCCCAAGCTATTTCAAGTGGTCATTGCCCCCGTGCACCTCTAGAAATTGGTGGAATTTGAACATGGGAAGGGTTTTCCGTATCCAATTGGGCCCCCGTGTATGGATCAAATTTGACGATGATGAATGAAGGCAAACTAGGTGGGCGAAATGAAATGGTGCAAACAATCTCGAGGATAGAACCAATAGCACCATTTAAAAGACATGTTTTACCCCACAAATTTGTAGAGAGCATGTCGTTTTGGTTGATGCAGAGAAGAAGTTTGTGTTGTAATTGAACCATAATTAGCCTATCATGAGTCAGTATGCTCGGTGTTCAGAGAAATGAGTACTCAAAGGCCATAAAATTAATTTGATTGTTGATTCAATTGTTCCTTTTACAATTAATTTTGTTTTGAGTTATGACTCTCATAAAACAATAACAACATTGACAACTCTATATTTAACATTTAAACTGTATAAGACACGCATTGACTGCGACTAAATGACAAACGTGAGAAACTTATCTAATATAGCTACAAGCTATTATTAAATAATAGTTTTTTTATTATTGGCAAATAGTTTTTTGGGAGGGACTATACCCCAATAAAATAATACTTTTTTACACACACACATGTATATATTTACTAAGAAGATGAATAAATATCAATAAAACGAAGATCGTCTATTTGAGTTTATAAAGCTATAAAAATTAGACTAAAATTAAACACTACTTCGATCACCAATTTACATGAAAATAAAACCTATTAAAAATTACAAAAAATGTTTCAACCAAGATTTAGAATGAAAACGAGTCACAGTGAATGGACTTGTATATATTACAACTATGAAGTTTTACATGGGTTGATTAATCGATGTCGAGATGAACACATACAATGCAAGTTTGTTAAAATAGAAGATTCAAAAGGGTAACAAAAAAATATGGTTGCAACTGTTAGAGCTTCCATGGAGATAGCAACCTGAGATGGAAAATAATAGATTTGAATCGAATTAAGGTGAACGTGTTGGCGAGTTCAGGAATTGATTTTACACAGGATTCGAGTTGGTAGGTAAGGAAACCAATGCTAACTTGGATACTTCCATAAAATCAAAACGTAGACAATGATGTTGGTCTAATGCATGTATTTTCACAGAACCATATGTAGACTTTAGTGATTACATGTTGGGTGATGACGTGGAGCAGTATAAGCTACTCAGACATAGATAAACCCACAATCATATCAAGACACAACTATTCTAAGCCAAGAGTGATTCATGCAAGATTACAAATACATGGCCTCCCAAGCTACTCAATTGCTATCAATATGTGTAGTTGCTGGGAAAATACATGATTTCTTTAATTTCTGGTTTCTTTTTCTCCTTTGAAGGTTTTTCTCCTCCTTTTTCTTGCCCTCTTTTTAGCTTCCTCGCCACTCCACCTCGAGCATCCTATTCTTCATTTTTGTCCCACAATATGTGCATGCTCGAGTTTACGGTGGATTTGGGATGTTCATAAATCAGAGGCCTAAAGTCCACCATTAAAAAGGCCTTTGATGCGACATTGCTCAGGTAATTTTCTTTGCTACTCACTCTTCAATCTATTTCCCTGAATTAATCTTTTTTTGCAGGTTCATCGCTCCTTCTGCCATCTTGAAAAGCTGAAGAACTCTTGGCATGGGGTCTGAAAAGAAACTCAAAGTGTCCATGCAAAACATCAATGCATTTACAACACAATCAGGTGATGTAATCGTTGCTCCTGAGGAAATCCATGAAGATTTTTTTTAGACAAAACCCTGATTAAGGAAGAAAATGCCCTGTCGAAAAGCTTAAAAAATTAAATAAAACTAAACTCTACTTCTACCACCAATTTACATGAAACTAAAACCTATTAAAAATCACAAATAATGTGCCCATAGTGCAATCGCCAAAACGTTCATCAAGCTCAATGTGCAAGCTCCAGAGTTCGTTCTCAAAGTGCAATTGCCAAGACCCGTTCAAATGCATAAACCCACTCAAAGGCCAATATTTGTGGACTGCATGCCTTTGCCACCATTTATGACGTCTTCACCATAGTCTTTCGAGTAGCAGCAAGATGCAGAGCCCGCGATGACCTTCCACTTCTGCTTGAAAACCCCAGATCGATGAATCCAAGTAAAAAATTCTCAAGTGAGTAAATGCAAAAAATGGGGTGGAGCGTTCTGCATTTGCTAGCGTATTAAAATTTTAAGATAGTTTAGATTTATCCTCATCGTCTACGCCATTATCAATATTTTAAGTTTAATGTAGTTTAAATTCATTCGATATAGATATTCCTTAGATTGATAACGTATGAATCAAATAGCTTTAAAATTTTAGGATTTTTTAGATTTATCCTCATCGCCTACGCCATTATCAATAGTTTAAGTTTAATGTACAAAATTTAGGGTTTGGAGAGTAAGAACACATTTAAAGGGCATTCAATATAAATATTCCTTAGATTGATAACATATGAATCGTATAGCTTCAAAATTATCTACTATTTGCTTCTCCATGTATTTAACAACAAAATAAAAATTGAATGAGAAAAAAGACCCGTGTCAAACAAACCCACCAACCGGGTTACGCACTCTTCAAAACCCAAGGCAGAACATGGAGAGCGACACACCCTAAATGGCCTTTCAGACCTGTCATTTTCCTTGCATAACAATACAAACACTTTATTTCAGATCCAAAGGCGTTAACCGAGACTCATCAATGTAAAATAATTTTAATGCATGAGTGACATTTGTTGCAACAAATGTGATCGACCAAAGTCTGCATTGGTTCGAGTTTGCAACAAATGTGATTCATGCATTATACAGTGAGTATAGATTGGCACACATGTAGATGCTCTCATTATTAATGTGAATTTATGTACTTATATTGAAGTATATATACAGTGAGTATATATTGACTTGTGAGTTTAACACAACTCACAAATGAATGTGCTCATTGTGTATACTCTTCACGCATGCTGTTAATGTCAATTTCTATAGACTTTAACCTGTGTACACATATTTAAGTATATATAAATTGAGTATATATTAATTCGTGAGTTTATGTATATATGCAACATACAGGGGGTTCAGGTTGTCGCATGGCGTAGGAGAATGGACTGCTGTTGTGTTCGAGATTGTGATGACATTTGGCCTAGTCTACACTGTCTATGCCACAACCCTTGATCCCAAGAAGGGGGATTTAGCCACAATTGGTCCCATCGCCATTGGGCTTATTGTTAGTGCAAACATTTTAGCTGGAGGGCCATTTTCACGAAGCATTTGGCCCTGCTCTGGTTAGCTGGGCATGAAGGCACCATTGGATTTACCAAGTACGCCCTTTTGTTGGAGCCCGCCTTGCTGGGATCATTGATGAGTTTTTCATGATTCGATCTGAACCCACTCACCACCAGCCATTGGCGACTGAGGATTATTGAGCTTCAACCAGCGTTAAATGGTGCCTTTGTTTTCCTTGGGGTCGAACTCGTGACCGGAGAAGGGAAAAACTTGTTTTCTTAGTGTTTGTGTATGGTGGATGTATATTTGGTCTTATTGTTTGTATTGTGTCTGTGTCTATCGCGAGAGTATATGTATGTACTTCATTTGCTATTGTAATGTGGTGGATTCTTATGAATAAAATGGACTCCTATTATGATTTATTAAATCTGGCACACCCTTGGTTTACATTTTCCAAAATATTTAGAATTTTCTCAATGTTTTCCAAAATAATATGTATAATCGATTTACCAACACACACACACACACACACACACACACACACACACACACACACACACACAATCTCATTAAGTAGATACAGTAAATATTGATGATGACACTTCTACACTGCAAATGTTCGGCTATAAAATGTTTTGTAATTTAAGAAACAATAAAAAGGGGTAAACTAGGCTATGATCACACTTTAGTTTTACAAGAGTCTGCATTGGTTCAGGTTTGCAACAAATGTCACTCATGCATTAAAATTATTTTACATTGATGAGTCTCGGTTAACGCCTTTGGATCTGAAATAAAGTGTTTGTATTGTTATGCAAGGAAAATGACAGGTCTGAAAGGCCATTTAGGGTGCGTCGCTCTCCATGTTCTGCCCTGGGTTTTGAAGAGTGATGTAATCGTTGCTCCTGAGGAAATCCATGAAGATTTTTTTTAGAAAAACCCTGATTAAGGAAGAAAATGCCCTGTCGAAAAGCTTAAAAAATTAAATAAAACTAAACTCTACTTCTACCACCAATTTACATGAAACTAAAGCCTATTAAAAATCACAAATAATGCGCCCATAGTGCAATCACCAAAACGTTCATCAAGCTCAATGTGCAAGCTCTAAAGTTCGTTCTCAAAGTGCAATTGCCAAGACCCGTTTAAATGCATAAACCCACTCAAAGGCCAATATTTGTGGACTGCATGCCTTTGCCACCATTTTTCTTCACCATAGTCTTTCGAGCAGCAGCAAGATGCAAGCCCGCGATGACCTCCACTTCTGCTTGAAAACCCCAGATCGATGAATCCAAGTAAAAAATTCTCGAGCGAGTAAATGCAAAAAATTGGGTGGAGCGTTCTGCATTTGCTAGCGTATTAAAATTTTAAGATAGTTTAGATTTATCCTCATCGTCTACGCCATTATCAATATTTTAAGTTTAATGTAGTTTAAATTCATTCGATATAGATATTCCTTAGATTGATAACGTATGAATCAAATAGCTTTAAAATTTTAGGATTTTTTAGATTTATCCTCATCGCCTACGCCATTATCAATAGTTTAAGTTTAATGTACGAAATTTAGGGTTTGGAGAGTAAGAACACATTTAAAGGGCATTCAATATAAATATTCCTTAGATTGATAACATATGAATCGTATAGCTTCAAAATTATCTACTATTTGCTTCTCCATGTATTTAACAACAAAATAAAAATTGAATGAGAAAAAAGACCCGTGTCAAACAAACCCACCAACCGGGTTACGACACTCTTCAAAACCCAGGGCAGAACATGGAGAGCGACGCACCCTAAATGGCCTTTCAGACTTGTCATTTTCCTTGCATAACAATACAAACACTTTATTTCAGATCCAAAGGCGTTAACCGAGACTCATCAATGTAAAATAATTTTAATGCATGAGTGACATTTGTTGCAAACCTGAACCAATGCAGACTCTTGTAAAACTAAAGTGTGATCATAGCCTAGTTTACCCCTTTTTATTGTTTCTTAAATTACAAAACATTTTATAGCCGAACATTTGCAGTGTAGAAGTGTCATCATCAATATTTACTGTATCTACTTAATGAGATTTTGTGTGTGTGTGTGTTGGTAAATCGATTATACATATTATTTTGGAAAACATCGAAAAAATTCTAAATATTTTGGAAAATGTAAACCAAGGGTGTGCCAATTTAATAAATCATAATAGGAGTCCATTTTATTCATAAGAATCCACCACATTACAATAGCAAATGAAGTACGCACATATACTCTCGCATAGACACAGACACAATACAAACAATAAGACCAAATATACATCCACCATACACAAACACTAAGAAAACAAGTTTTTCCCTTCTCCAGTCACGAGTTCGACCCCGAGGAAAACAAAGACACCATTTAATGCTGGTTGAAGCTCAATAATCCTCAGTCGCCAATGGCTGGTGGTGAGTGGGTTCAGATCGAATCATGAAAAACTCATCAATGATCCCAGCAAGGCGGGCTCCAACAAAAGGGCGTACTTGGTAAATCCAATGGTGCCTTCATGCCCAGCTAACCAGAGCAGGGCCAAATGCTTCGTGAAAATGGCCCTCCAGCTAAAATGTTTGCACTAACAGTAAGCCCAATGGCGATGGGACCAATTGTGGCTAAATCCCCCTTCTTGGGATCAAGGGTTGTGGCATAGACAGTGTAGACTAGGCCAAATGTCATCACAATCTCGAACACAACAGTCCATTCTCCTACGCCATGCGACAACCTGAACCCCCCTATATGTTGCATATATACATAAACTCACGAATTAATATATACTCAATTTATATATACTTAAATATGTGTACACAGGTTAAAGTCTGTAGAAATTGACATTAACAACATGCGTGAAGAGTATACACAATGAGCACATTCATTTGTGAGTTGTGTTAAACTCACAAGTCAATATATACTCACTGTATATATACTTCAATATAAGTACATAAATTCACATTAATAATGAGAGCATCTACCCGTGTGCCAATCTATACTCACTGTATAATGCATGAATCACATTTGTTGCAAACTCGAACCAATGCAGACTTTGGTCGATCCCATCCCAATGTTTCTCGTGATGAGTCGTCGCCTCCTTCGACTGTTGTGATCCCAAGCTCGAGCAACTCCTTCCTTGAAGTCCAACCGACCTGTACCACCAGCAACCGTAGGCACAGCCGCAGCCCCAACCGCAAGACGATCACCACAAGCAGACGAAGGGAAAAAAAGTGGGCGCAGACAGGTTCCTCTCGGCGGACCGTCCCATGGTGATGGGTGCGGATTCCTAAGAATCCGACATTCGTCTCGTGCACATGCTCATGGCCTACGCGGAAGCAGTTCAGGAAAACCGCCATCAATGGAAACAAATGAAACAACAAATTTAGTTCCATATATTTATTTTTATGGGGTTAATGGAAACTTGGTGTAGGATTTACAATGGAGGAGATCTTAAAGACATTGTGAGAGACTGCACTGCATGTGATGTATTCAGTGCAATATCTGAAAATTTCACTGAAAACTTTCAAGACGACATTCGCTTCTCTGCAACGCCCTACACGTTTTCCTCTTCGAAGAGTCGAGGATCTCACAAATTTATGATAGCCAATACCAAACAGGAACTGGCTGGTGATGAGAATATCCCCACTATTGAGTCTCCCTCTACTGCGTCTGTAGATTTGAAATCTTCGACAAAAGACAACAACAGTACTCAACTATGCGACCATTGTTCCACTACCACTAAAACAGAATCGAATGGCCACAGTTTAACCAAGCTACCCTCCGGAGCGAAAATAAGGTATGAGTTTGACCGAAATTACCTGTTCCAGTAAAAACCTCAACCTGCATACCATTTGGCAGTGACACGTGTACGGCGGAAGATTGGACGTACTTCGTCGACCAAACGATCTCGGCCCTCGCTGTCGTCGTCCGTGTTAGAGCCCCTCGGGCTTTCTAACTTAGAACACGCCTTTCGATGTAAATATTAATATTAATATTAATATAAGGGCAGTTCCAATAGTAAAAATCTTAATATCGTAACTATGGAGTGGAGTTTGGAGGAAAAAGACTGGTAGTGCTACTGAATTATCAACAGCCAGCCACCGGAAAGAAAATAAGAGAGTTATTAATCAATGGAGTGTGTAAAATTTGAAATGTATTCGTCCGTGTTTAATGTTATAAAATTGTTTCCAATTTGTTTTTGGTTTTTTCATGCGGGGGAAATTTGTTCTTCTGAAACAAGAAGTACATCCCAGAAAGAGCAAGTAGTTGTATTATTAACTGGCTTTCCAAGACTACTCATTATCATCTCATCTTTTGAAGAATTTAACTCACTAAGAGGACTGTTAGTCTGTAACCACCGTGGTATACATTGCTTTTTCACTACTCGCGCCATGTATTTATCCTTGTCCCACCTCAACAAGCAATGGCACGACTATGCAATCACAAAAAAATCGCCGCGCTTAACCCTCTGACTATCAATGCCATAACCAAAATTGAAAATGCAGGTAATTATAATGTTGATGAAAGCCGTGGGGGAACCCTGAAATCACCATCTAAGCAACGGCGATTAAAAGAGGCCCTCCACATTTTAACTGGTACACATCAACCATATAAACTATGTGTATGCCTCTCTATTGCAGGCTTGCATCAAAAACAAAGTCCTACCAGAGGCATTTTTTAAATTTTACCTGTTTGCTTTAGTTAAACACCTCAACCTGCATACCATTTGGCAATGACACGTGTATGGTGGAAGATTGTTTTACATATTTCATCGATGCAAACGATCTCAACCCTCGATGTCGTCGTCCATGTCAGAGCCCCTCGGACTTTCTAACATAGATCACGCCTTTCGGCATAAATATTTCATTGTTTAAGGGGCATGAAAAATAGTCTGACAGTGACAAGCAAGGGTGGAGATACAAAGACTACTCTTATCGAAAGGGAGTTTATTTGTGATGGTTAGGATCTACTTGGACTTCTTTCATAAATATTGTTTAATTTGTTTTGTTCTTGTTTTTTAATGTGATCTTGTAATTCGTGGGTTGCTTACTCATTCATTTATTTTAATTTTTTGTATTTCAGATTGTTTTTTCACTTGTGACATATTTTAACATATTAGTTAATATTTTTTTTAAATAGTTTTACATTTTATTTTCAAAAATATAATCGCTAATTTAAATGGAAAGAATTACGAATACTGGTCTATTGACCATGAAGGCGCTATTCAGATCTCAAGACATGTGGAAGATTTGAATGGCATCTCTCTTTAAGTTTTAGAAGAAACATATAGATTCAACAGATACAAAGTATGCAAAAAAATTAAACCATTACGGGTAATGCATGAAAGCATTCTTCCAAGAGTGGCAGCATCATCACCAATGGACCAAAGACCTTTCAATAAATCAACACATAATTTTTAATAACATATAAATAAATTTTGAAACTCTTATAATTTCATACATTATTTTAAATTTTAAACGTGACTTTTTAATTTTTTTTATAAATAAAATATATTGACAAAAATGTTGAATTTCTTTTCCTAAATGAAAAAAATGTAATAGTTATTACATCATTCATATAACTTTTTTTTTTTTTCTAAAATTATTATTCATTTACAATAATAATTGAATGAATATTGTCCATGCTTTAAAGTGGGTTAGATTTGTTTAATGTCAATTTATTTTATAAATTAGGATTAAAATAATGTAAAATTATTTTTGAATTATTTATTTGTAACTATATAAATTTTAAAAAATAAAAAATAATTATATAAATTTATAATAAAATATATAATTAAAATTAAAATTAAGAAAAAAGAATAATACAAAATAGATGTTCATACAATTAATTTAATTTAAAGCATAAAAATCATTAATATAATTTATCATAACCTAATCCCATGTGTGTAGCAAAAGACTTACTTGGTATGACAACATGATCTTTGACAGTGACCAAGTCTAGTTTTTCTTTAGCAGAATCCAGTGGAGGGCGGCAATGGAGAACCTTTGTTGATAATTTTCTTCTGTGCGACCTCAGAAGTGGAAACTTCTTTGGTTTTCTTTTCCTTTGCAGCCACCGAGGATGGGGTGTTCTTCTTGGACTGTGTTACTGGTGAAAACGGCACATGAAAAACTTGGTGTTTCCTCCTCTTCTTCTTCATCATCATCAATGAATTCAAACAGGCCATTGTGCATGTCAACCTCCTCGACTTCTAGGTAGCTTTCATAGTTTTCTTCATCATCTCCCTCGAGCTCATCAACTTCAACTTCCTCTCTTATATCTCGGGTATCACAGGCAACATTGACTGGCGAGTGCTTCAAGAGCAAGCTGGCGAGGAGGTGGTGCAATCCGAGTCCTGCCTATCATTAAAGTTTGGTCTTCTTGGATTATTCCTCATTGTGATTTGTGACAGTTGCTTCTTCAAGGCAACTAGATCATTGGCCATTTTTTGAAACATGGGGTCTGTTGTGACTGAGTTTAAACTTTGACCCTTTTGCTTTCCATTTGGGCCCTTTATCTTTTCAGAAAGAATTAAATCATCATCAGTCTCAATTGCAAGGTCTTGAGCTTCCCTCAATGTTCTTGGATTTATCTCTTCTGAGGAAGAATCCAACTTCTGATGGTAAGGCACTGATGAAGAACCTCTTCAAGTTGCTTTTAGGAGGAACTACATCTTCGGGGATTCTTCTTGTCAATATATCAAATCTTGCTACGAAATCTCTCATGGACTCAGAGACTTCTTTCTTCATTTGCACCAATTGAACCAACAAGTCTTGGCCATCTTCTGTGCTCTTGAATCTACTTTCAAATGCACTGCTTATGTCCTCCAACAGCCAAGTGATAGATCTTGGGGGAAGCATATAAAACCATTCAGTAGCTTTCTCTTGGAGTGAACTCCATAAAAAGTCTAACCGACACATCTTCATCTTCGACACCTAACACACCACAAGCAGTGATGAAAGCTGCTACATGTTTCCTCAGGTAGTTGTGTAGTCGTCTCCTTTAAATTTAGGAAAGTTCTTTCTTGAGCCTCTTGGAAGATCATGGAGTATTTGTGGGAGGTTAAGTGGATCCAATATTTCTTCCCCATGGTACATTGGGTCTACGTGCTTCACGTTCATTATCAGCAACATTTCTATTTCTATTTCTAGCCTCTTCAGCAGCTAGGGCTTCTTCTCTTTCCTCTGCCTCTCTTTGGAGTCTTTCGACCTCTTCAAGTTGAACCCTAGATCACTTCTTCCCTTTCAAGTTGAACTCTATCACCAGCTTCCTCTCTTTCTAGATCTTGTTTTTCTTCCTTAAGTTCGTCAAGAGTAGGATTAATAGGTCCTCCTGATCTCAACTACCGGGTATACCTTCTGTCAGCCAACTTGAAGGCTTATTGTCTTCTTGGGGTGCTAAGATTTGTCTTCGTTCCTCCAACTTAGCAACAAGTTCTTCTTCTTGATCCAAAATTCTTGAAGCAATAGAGTAATGGTCTACACTCTGTCTTTTACGCCAAACAACCTCCCTCCGGTCAGAAATGATATCTTCTTGAATATGAAATAGAAAGGTAGGTCTCTCAACAGGAGGATGTGCAATTGCAATTGCCATGATTGGTATCCATGTGGATCATAAGAAACTTAAAATTTTCAATGAACTACAATGGTATTTAATGACCCTGTGGTCATTTCTAGGGTGCAGATGCTGCAGAAATTTGCCCCACGGTGGGCGTCAAAACTGTTGGCTTGGAAATTCGATCTCGGGACACTTCGAGAAAGAAGAAAGGAGGAAGCAAGACTACTATCACTCAACCCATCGTAAATACTACCCTCTGCTTTGATAGCACCTCTGCTACTACTATACTCAACACTTATTCTATCCAAAGCGACATTGCTGCTCAAGGAGTATCAAATGTAATCATGTTTATTCAAGCTAAAAAAGTCC
Source organism: Taxus chinensis (assembly GCA_019776745.2). Taxonomy (NCBI): domain Eukaryota; kingdom Viridiplantae; phylum Streptophyta; class Pinopsida; order Cupressales; family Taxaceae; genus Taxus; species Taxus chinensis. The sequence goes on along the minus strand of CM034146.1, from coordinate 765,517,526 downwards.
CACTAAAGGCTACTATTCACATGATATAAAAAATGCAAATGTATACATGTCTCATTGTGTGCACGCACCATCTACATTTATTAGATGTTGTGAAATATGATCTATGAAACTTTAAATGTACGAATATGGATTCTACAGGTAACCCATGTGTATAGGGTCAGTACAAATATTCTGGACACATTATAAGCTTTCCGCAAAACATTTCATCCATTTCCAAATATCTTCTACATTGGAGACTTAGATCTTGTTCTCATACAAAGGACATGGTTGCAATAAACTAAGTATGACTTCTTTTTTAATAGATCTCGCGTTTGGGAATCCCTTCAATATAAGATATCTCATGATCCATACTACAAAGGCTATTTTTTCATTGACAGTGATGCCCTAACCTCTCACCCTTCTATACCAACAAACATTGCCTCTTCTCTTAACATAATTACAATGAACTTTCTTAACGACTACACTGATGCAAAAAACTATGACGATGTTCCTTTTGACTCAAATGAAACATCCCCCTAGACATCATTTTTTGTACTACAACTCGATATAAAACATAGGTTTTTCATGAAACAAGAGGAAATAAAACAATTCCTACTTTCACATAGGCAAAACAATCCTATCACTTTGGCTTTAACTGATGCTGTTGATTTTATAGTATAATAGTACACAAACTCGTTTTTATCTAAAAGCATAGATGAGGTGTCAACCATGGTTGAGTGATTGGGTACACCAACTTTGTTCTTCACTCTAAGTGCATCAGACACAAAATGGTCAAACCTACATGATGTCATGCTTGATGCTCCCCCTATAGATTTTCGTGTCGCACAACTTTAGTCTAGAGCACCCATAACATAATTTCTAGCACTCATCTTGTTTCTGCATACTTGCATCAAAGAACACAATCTTTCGTGAAGAAGTTTTACAGAAACACCTTGGCGCTAAAGAATATTGGTACAAGTATCACAATGTCTTTCATTTTTATTTAATTTACATCTTAATGCCTCTTTTAACTTCTACCTTCTTCTTAGGTATGAATGCAAACATAGAGGTTGATGTACATGTCCACTGAGATTCTTATGGCTAGATGATGCTCCAAATGTCGATACAATTGACTGGGTAGATATTGTACATCTATAGAGGTGGTGAGAAAATAATTTGACAAATACGTGTCTACCTAGAATATTTGAACAAAGCCACCCAACGCACAAATTTTGTTCAACCACCCATCCAAAATGATCCATGTTTGTTGACATCAAGGAAAATACTAGCCTCCTCTCCTCTTCATGACCTTGAAGAACTGATTAATCGTGTTCAACGACACACTAAGTGTTTTGAGCAAAAATAGTTTGCAGTGATGACAAGAAACAATCTTGTCTCCAATTTCAGTACAATGCCCCCTAGGCCACACATTCTAATTCAACTTTTTTCATTGAGAAGAGATTGAACAATAAAATACCAACCTTCTAGGAATGATGACAGATTAAACATCTACAACCATGCAATGTTATCTATATGTATAGCCAACATGTGATTGTCATCTCGTACTATCTTGTCATGCAGTGCTTAAGTACATTGAAAAATATGCTTCTAAACTAGAGCAACGTTCAAAAACCTACCACCAAATGTTTTCCAAATTATCTATAAATGTCATCCTTGATTTTATAGCATACATTACAATTCAACGATAAAATACTCATTGAAATTGTTGTTTAGCACGACATCAGTGTGCATGAAACTTGCCACATGATCCAAAATACCACTTTTTCTATGTAGCCAAGCTTTTATCTCTTTAAATTTCGAAAAGAAAATACTCAGATGTCTTGTAAGTTCTCTTGGATACATATAAGGTTTGACCTCCAGGTAATGAATCACTTCTTTATCCAATTCGTCAGGGAATCAACTTACAACAAACACCCTTCTGTTTTTTTAATAAATGGAAAATTCGTGCAAGCCTAGCTATTGTCTGTGTCTATCCACAGATCTCAAACATTTCTGCACAAAATTCAACTTATTTTTGAACTTTTTTGTTGGTATGAGCTCTTCCTCTACAAGCCTTTCTGCAATATATATTTCAATATTGGGTGCATTGCTCATGAATTCATTTCTAATTAGAATATTTTCAAATGCAATTATCGACCTTGGCGTGTTTCCCACTACCATTCTACTCCTACAAAAAATTCAAGATGTAGTTTATAAATCTGTCGACGACAATAATCAACCTCCTTGGTAAAACTTGACTAAGTCTCAACTTTTGGGTCGACTGAGTTTGGGATGCACATCGACACTTGACATCCTAGATATGTTGGGGCACATAGAAATTAACTCCCACCATAATTGGAGCATTCATCATGTTCCCACTTCCTTACAGGAGGTTTTCCCCATCTTTCGTAAAGGTTAATAAAGCCTCAACGGATGTTCCTTGGATAATATCACCTTGAATTCACCCACATTTTCATTCTCTCAGGAAAAACATCATGCTTTTGATATTATTTTTTAGCACTTCACTTTTGAAGTTTCACTCCATCCTTATATGCATCGGTGATATCACAGGCCTATATTGACTGGCAGTGCTTCAAGAGCTTAGCTGGCGAGGAATGTGGTGCAAATCCACATTGCCTAGTTGCATTAAAGAAATGATCTTCTTGGATTATCTCCTCATTGTGACTTTGTCCTACAGTTGTTTCTTCAAGGCAACTAGATCATTGGCCATTTTTAGAAACATGGGGTCTGACTTGTGCACTGAGTTCTAAACTTTGACCCTGCTTGCTTTCCATTATGGGCCCTTTATCTTTTCCAGAAATGACCAAGTAAATCATCATCAGTCTCCTTATGTTGCAAGGTCTTGAACTTCTCCTACTGCCATGTTCCTCTGACTCAAATCTTCTGAGGAAGAATCCAACTTCTGATGGTAAGGCAAATGATGAAGAACTACAACTTCAAGTCCTGCTTTTAGCAGGAACTACATCTTCGGGGATTCTTTGTCAACTAATATCAAAGTCTTGCTACGAAAGGTCCTCTCAATGGACTGCAATAGACTCTACTTTCTTCATTGTTTATGCACCAATTGAACCACTTTGCTTAAGTCTTGGCCATCTATCTGTTGCTCTTTAATCTTGACTTTCAATATTACACTGCTTATGTCCTCCCAGCCAATGATAGACTTGGGAGAAGCATATAAAACCTATTCCCCTAGCTTTCTCAATGGAGTGAATCGCATAAAAAGTGCCTAACTCAACACATCTTCATGGCTTCGACACCTAACACATCCACAAGCAGTGATGAAAGACTGCTACGTGTTTCCTCAGGCTAGTATGTGATATCGTCTCCTTTAAATTTAGGAAAGTTCTTTCTTGAGCCTCTTGGACTGCAGATCTCTGGAGTACCTTCCTTGTGGGAGGTTAAGTGGGCCAATATTTCTTCACCCATGGTACATTGAACACTACGTGCTTCACGATGTCCCATTATCAACCTTTCTATTTCTATTTCTAGCCTCTTCAACATGAACTAGGGCAAATTGCATTCTCTTAGCCTACTACCATCTCGTTTGAGTTGGTACTAATTCGACCTCTTCAAGTTGAACCCTAATCCACATTCTTCCCTTTCAAGTTGAACTCCTAATTCCTGCTTCCTCTGGATCTTTCTAGATAACTTGTCCAATTTCTTCCTTAAGTTCGTCAAGAGTAGGATTAATAGGTCCTTTCTGATCTCAACTACCGGGTATACCTTATGTCAGCCAACTTGAATGGCTTATTGTATTTCACTCTGGGGGTGCTAAGATTCTGTCTTCAATGTCCTCCAACTTTTGGCGTACACAGTTCTTCTTCTTGATCACGAGCGATTGCTTGAAGCAATAGAGTAATGGTCTGACACTCTGATCTTCAAAAATATACGCCAAACAACCATCCCTCCGGTACAGAAATGATATCTAATCTTAGATATAATGAATTTTATATGAAAGGTAGGTCTCTCAACAGGAGGATGTGCAAAAATAAAATAAACATGATTGGTAATCAACACAAAAATGTGGATTTATAAGAAACTTTAAATAAAATTGATCACATGAACTCCAATGGTATTTAATTGACCCTGTGGTCATTTCTAGGGTGCCAGATGTATAAGCTATTACCATAATTTGCCCCACGGTGGGCGTCAAAACTGTTGGCATTGGACAATTCGATCTCGGGACACTTCGAGAAAGAATTGAAAGGAGGAAGCAAGACTACTACTCACTCAACCCATCGTAAAAGACTACCCTCTGCTTTGATAGCACCTCCGCTACTACTATACTCAAAGACATTATAATCTATCCAAAGCGACATTGCTATATCAAGGACCTATCAAAATTAAGTAATCATGTGTTATTCAAGCTAAAACGCGTCCCGACTAAAGGCTACACGTCATGATACGTAAAAAATGCAAATGTATACGGGGTCAAGATTGTTTGCACGCAGATCCCTACATTTCCAGAAGATGTTGTGAAATCCCGATGATATGAAACTTTAACCATGTACGAATATGGATTCTACAGGTAACCCATGTGTATAGGGTCAGTACAAATATTCTGGACTTCATTGGGGAGCTTTCCGCAAAACATTTCACGACATTTCCGAGACATCCTAGGGGCTTCTACGGCGTCCCCAAGACGTTCTGGAGACTTAGATCGATGTTCTCATACGAAATCTGCACATGGTTGCAACATTAAACTAAGTATGACTTTCTTTTTTAATAGATACTCGCGTTTGGGATATCCCTTTAATATTTTAGATACCTTCTAGTGAAAAACATACATACAAAATTTTTTGATTGACAGTGATGCCCTAACCTCTCACCCTTCTATACCAACAAACATTGCCTCTTGCTCTTAAAGCAGATTACAATGATTATCTTTCAATAACGATGAACTACACTGAAAAATGGTAAGAGAAACTATGAAGGCCTGTAGTAAGTTCCTTCCTTGACTCAATGATGAAACATTCCCAATAGATCATCAGCTTGTTGTACTGTCGATAGTAAACACTAGACACTGAAACAAGAGGAAATAAAACAATTCCTGACTTGACACATAGGCAAAACAATCCTATCACTTTGGCTTTAACTGATGCTGTTGAACTTCATATAGTATAATAGTACAAACAAACCACGTTTTTATCTAAAAGCATAGATGCCAGGTGTCAACCACTGGTTGATGTGATTACGGCTACACCAACTTTGTTCTAAGCAATACTCTCAAGTGCATCAGACATTCAAAACTGGTCAAACCATAACACCTGATGTCATGCTTGATGCTCCCCTACAGATTTTCGAATGTCGCACAATCACTAGCAGCACCCATGAACATAATTTCTAGCACTCATCTTGTTTCTGCATACTTGCATCAAAGAACACAATCTTTCGTGAAGAAGTTTTACAGAAACTACCTAAATGGCGCTAACAGAATATTGGTACAAGTATCACAATGTCTTTCAAATTTTATTTAATTTACATCTTAATGCCTCTTTTAACTTCTACCGTCGAAATCTTCTTGAGGTATGAATGCAAACATAGAGGTTACTGTACATGTCCACAGATTCATTATGGCTAGATGATGCTCCAAACTGTCGATTTTAATTGACTGGGTTTATTGATATTGTACATCTATAGAGGTGGTGAGAAATATATATATTATATATATTAGCCGCCCCCTTGCCGTCCCCCGCCATAACCAAATTTTCAAAAAAAATTACCGTCCTGGAAACCCCGTCCCTACGTCCCGGAGTCTTAGGCAACTATGTGATTCAGTAAGTTTTTGAAACATGTTGAAAATGTGTTCACTAATTTAAATTATGGGTGTTCAATACAAAAATAGATTATGATTTTTATTAAACATTTAATTAAATATTAAAATTTTACATTAAATACAATAGTTTACTTTATAAATTTAAGTGTTATTTATATTTCAATAGCAAAAAATATTTTAAAATAAATTTAAATTTTCAATAAAATATTTTTATATAATTTTTAAAAAAACATTGAAATTGATATACAAAAGATAATTAATATTTTGGAATTTTGCAATTTAATTTTTAAATTAAAAAACATGTTTATAAATTAATAAAAAATATATATTTAAAAATACTTCTTAAGAGGGAATTATAATCTATACTAAAAATGATGATGTAAAAGGTGAGCTTTAACCATTTACCAAGATAAATATTCAAAAAATACCAAGAGGAATGAAGTAAGTACAAATCTTAAGAAATACCAATAGAAAAAAAGATTAAATAAGAATCTTGCCATGATCAAACTATAAATATACCCCACCTATAATAAACACTTGGGACTTAGGATTTCTACTCTATCAACTATAAACCTATCCTAGTTATTACATGTTTAATGAACTAGGACTTAAACCCATACCCTGTCTTCTATCATGTCACAATTTTAATAATTACAATTTTATAATTTAATTTTTTGGTTCTTAAATTAAAAAATATATTTATAAATTAATAAGAAAATATATTTTAAAAAAAAATTTAAATCAAGTAAATTATAATTAATAGTGAAAATGATGGTGTAAACACTGTTCTATAATCATTTATCAAGATATAAATTTTTGAAAATACTAATAAAAAACAAATAAAACTACAACAAATCTTAAGAAATACCAATAAAAAAGATTCAGACAAAAATGATAATAACATCCTGCCATAATCAACTATAAACATACCTTATATGTTACACATTTTAAAATAGCTTGTTAGGGCTTAAGAATGCATGTTTCCATCCCTGATCAACTATAAACCTATCCTATCTATTATATGTTTGAAGTAGACTGTCAGGATTTAGAACTGTCTGTTTCTAATTTTTTATACTTGAAATAGAGCTTGCACGGATAACCTTTCTTCTATTATGCTACAAAATTTACCAGAAAATACAGACGTACGTAATGGATAAGCTCCCCTAAGACGACAACTACACCCAGAGTAGAATTTTGTGTACAATTTATCTCATTTTGTTTGGCATATAGTTTTTTATATTTTCCTTTTCCCTTTGTTCATAAAGATATTTACAATCCTTGTTATTTTTAAGATAACCTAAACGTTTAAGATCGACGGAGCTACTGCAAAGCGCTGAACACTAAAGTAATCAATTGACAGATTTTTTGAAAACAAGAAAAGACAAAACATTTATAAGAACTGAATTTCCATTTTACAGGCCAATAGGGTGGCCGTCAAATTTCCATTATAAATACAAGGGAAGACAAAGCAACTCTATCAGTCCTGAAATTTCTATTTCACAGTCAAAGATGGCTGTTTAAATCCAAGATTAAACTATAATTTGATATCTAAGCCTGTATTTCAAAAACCTCGCCAACCAAAAACCGAAATTATAGCTAGCAAAACTGTTAAGCTCTGGGTTATGAGATACAAATCTTACCTGAGAAGTCCCTTCAGACCTTGCAAGAAATTGAAGCCTTTTCAATTTATCCCGATACTCTACAAGCTTCACAAACTGTGCATAGATTTCATGCTTCTGGGGACCTTCACGAAGCCCATCAAGCGCTTCTCTAAGAGCGTCAACCGCCACGAACCTCCACCCATCCTCTGTTCGACTCTGCATTTCATGGAAAAGATGAAGGAAGGGCCATAATCCTTCTCCTTGGGCTGAACCATGTTTCCAACATGGGCTTGAATCTGCGTGAGAAAAGCAGAGCCCAGAAAAGCTCCATATATCTTATTTGTGTCGTGTTTCTGTAAGCTGCATCTGATGTCATCCCTGGTCACAAGCTTAGCTAATTTGAGCACAATGTCGAAGGACAATATATCCAACACCATCAATCTGGGTACAAAAGCTTTAAGGCCTTAGACCTGAACTGAGATATATGAAATTTTATAAAAAAATTGTGGGGAAAATAAACATCATTGTGGTAATCAACACAAAAATTCTCAATTTATAATGGGGATTTTAAATAAAGATTTGATTACAAACAAAAAATATAATTGGTCCTAATGCGGGGATATCAAAGTCCAGATTATAAGCTATTACCAGTTTTATGTTGCGCCCTATTATCCTTCAATGGCGAGACTGGTGCATTCGCCAACAATCTGATTTAGACATGAAAAATTTCCGATAAAAAAAATACTATCAATTTTTTTAAAAGAATACTAAATACTGAACCACATAAATCGATTTTGCAAAGACATTAGAATTATTTAGACATTTATATATTAAAAACGGTGATTAATGAATTAGTGTTACACGGGGACGCGTGCCGACCATTTTCTTTGGGTCGGGAACGAATCGTGGGGACGGGGACAAGACTTTTCCACGCCGTCCCTAATTTCCAGAAAAAAGGTCTCCCGAGGACATCCCCCACATAACCATGAACGCCCCTGGGATCTGATCCCAGGTGCATTTTAAGGGACTTTGGGGGACTTCATTGCTCGACATTCCGTAAATGTACGTATGTACCGACATCCCCGAGACATCCTAGGTAATTGGCTATCACGGCGATTTTTCAAGATTCTGCCTGACTTCACGTAAGTGTCCCCAACGAAATGCTGTCACTTTGGCCAACATTAAAATATGTCGAACTCTCATGTATTATAATACTTTTTTTTATATTTTTTTAAAATTTTAATACATTCTAGTAAAAAACAACATGCAAAGTTCTCATAATTGCCATAAACTGCACTGCTATTATTTTGGTTTGCCTGAAAGCAGAGTAACTGATTATCTGTCAATAATGATGAACTAAATGAAAAATGGTCAGAGAAAAGATGAAGGCCTGTAGTAAGTACCATCCTTGTGAATGATGAAAATTCCCAATATATCTCATTGTTCTACTCAAGTAAGCACTATCACTGTACTGCAATAATATTCTGAGGTGACCATTTTCGACATGTCACTTGCACAGAAATTCAAACTTCATTAGGGAAAGACAAACAAACCACATTTATTCTGGCTTGCCAGTACCACTTTATGTTTTACGGCTCTCCATATGTCTAAGCAATACTCTCAATAATTGTCATTCTAAACTGCAAACCATAACACCTATAAAACAAAGGTTACCTTTTGAATTAAAAATCCTAGCAACCCGTGAAAGAAAGAAAAAATGGACACACACACACACATATTTTCAAAACATATAAATCTACTTAAATGGGAAACAGAAAAAAAATAAAATGAAAAACTTCAAATAAAGACTCTTACCTCTTAAATCCCCGTCGAAATCTTTTGAAGCTGATGCAAATGAACAACTGGATTAATCATTATTCAATCTTCAAACTTTCAATTTTAAGTCTTAGTTTATTGAATTATTCATGTTATATTTGTAATATATATATATATATATATATTAGCCGCCCCCTTGCCGTCCCCCGCCATAACCAAATTTTCAAAAAAAATTACCGTCCTGGAAACCCCGTCCCTACGTCCCGAAGTCTTAGGCAACTATGTGATTCAGTAAGTTTTTTGAAACATGTTGAAAATGTGTTCACTAATTTAAATTATGGGTGTTCAATACAAAAATAGATTATGATTTTTATTAAACATTTAATTAAATATTAAAATTTTACATTAAATACAATAGTTTACTTTATAAATTTAAGTGTATTTATATTTCAATAGCAAAAAATATTTTAAAATAAATTTAAATTTTCAATAAAATATTTTTATATAATTTTTAAAAAAACATTGAAATTGATATACAAAAGATAATTAATATTTTGGAATTTTGCAATTTAATTTTTAAATTAAAAAACATGTTTATAAATTAATAAAAAATATATATTTAAAAATACTTCTTAAGAGGGGAATTATAATCTATACTAAAAATGATGATGTAAAAGGTGAGCTTTAACCATTTACCAAGATAAATATTCAAAAAATACCAAGAGGAATGAAGTAAGTACAAATAATTAAGAAATACCAATAGAAAAAAATTAAATAAGAATCTTGCATGATCAAACTATAAATATACCCCACCTATAATAAACACTTGGGACTTAGGATTTCTACTCTATCAACTATAAACCTATCCTAGTTATTACATGTTTAATGAACTAGGACTTAAACCCATACCCTGTCTTCTATCATGTCACAATTTTAATAATTACAATTTTATAATTTAATTTTTTGGTTCTTAAATTAAAAAATATATTTATAAATTAATAAGAAAATATATTTTTAAAAAAAAATTTAATCAAGTAAATTATAATTAATAGTGAAAATGATGGTGTAAACACTGTTCTATAATCATTTATCAAGATATAAATTTTTGAAAATACTAATAAAAAACAAATAAAACTACAACAAATCTTAAGAAATACCAATAAAAAAGATTCAGACAAAAATGATAATAACATCCTGCCATAATGGCAACTATAAACATACCTTATATGTTACACATTTAAAATAGCTTGTTAGGGCTTAAGAATGCATGTTTCCATCCCTGATCAACTATAAACCTATCCTATCTATTATATGTTTTGAAGTAGACTGTCAGGATTTAGAACTGTCTGTTTCTAATTTTTTATACTTGAAATAGAGCTTGCACGGATAACCTTTCTTCTATTATGCTACAAAATTTACCAGAAAATACAGACGTACGTAATGGATAAGCTCCCCTAAGACGACAACTACACCCAGAGTAGAATTTTGTGTACAATTTATCTCATTTTGTTTGGCATATAGTTTTTTATATTTTCCTTTTCCCTTTGTTCATAAAGATATTTACAATCCTTGTTATTTTTAAGATAACCTAAACGTTTAAGATCGACGGAGCTACTGCAAAGCGGCTGAACACTAAAGTAATCAATTGACAGATTTTTGAAAACAAGAAAAGACAAAACATTTATAAGAACTGAATTTCCATTTTACAGGCCAGGGTGGCCGTCAAATTTCCATTATAAATACAAGGGAAGACAAGCAACTCTATCAGTCCTGAAATTTCTATTTCACAGTCAAAGATGGCTGTTTAAATCCAAGATTAAAACTATAATTTGATATCTAAGCCTGTATTTCAAAAACCTCGCCAACCAAAAACCGAAATTATAGCTAGCAAAACTGTTAAGCTCTGGGTTATGAGATACAAATCTTACCTGAGAAGTCCCTTCAGACCTTGCAAGAAATTGAAGCCTTTTCAATTTATCCCGATACTCTACAAGCTTCACAAACTGTGCATAGATTTCATGCTTCTGGGGACCTTCACGAAGCCCATCAAGCGCTTCTCTAAGAGCGTCAACCGCCACGAACCTCCACCCATCCTCTGTTCGACTCTGCATTTCATGGAAAAGATGAAGGAAGGGCCATAAATCCTCTCCTTGGGCTGAACCATGTTTCCAACATGGGCTTGAATCTGCGTGAGAAAAGCAGAGCCCAGAAAAGCTCCATATATCTTATTTGTGTCGTGTTTCTGTAAGCTGCATCTGATGTCATCCCTGGTCACAAGCTTAGCTAATTTGAGCACAATGTCGAAGGACAAATAGCGGTTGTCCACAATCTGGGTAAGCGCGTGGAGGCCTTCACCTGAACTGAGATAAGAAATGAGATGGGTTGTGGGGATCGCATCTTGGTGGTTCAGCCATTTCTCGATTTGTGATGGGGATTGTAAGAAAGATTTGTGGAAACGATTAGTTGGTCCTCTGCGGGGATTTCCAGCTCCTGCTTATGTTATTTCTAGTTTTATGTTGCGCCCTGTTATCCTTCAATGGCGGCTGGTGCCTTCGCCAACAATCTGAAGCAGACATGAGGAATTTCCGTGAACAACGTAATCGCTTTTTCGATTCTAATTACTGAACCGCTAAATCGAATTTGCAAACCAGAGAATAGAAATATCGAAGTCGGTGACTAATGTTTAGTCTAAAAAGGTGCGCCAGGCGTTGGGCGGGAAGAATCGTACCGAATGGAATAAGCTTTTGTTAATGGGAATAAGGTCTGTCTGTACTGAAAATAACATACGCGATATGATCTGATCTGGTATTTTAATGTTTGACATCTGCTCGCCACGTAAATGTACGTATGTACCGTCAATATGGCCAACCTTTGGTAATTGGTATCACGGAGATTTTTCATCGATATCTGCCTGCCACGTAAGTGTGCGGATATGCCGTCAATATGGCCAACATTAGCTAGGACGTACTCTATGGACACAAAGTTTCTTTAATTATAATTATCCGAAAACCTTTGCTAAGCTCGTATTCCATAGAGATAAGTAGCAGGTCATGAAATCACAAACCGAAGGAAAGATGATGTGTATTTGAACAAGAGCAGCAAAGCGGTCGGTCCCTGCCATCCAAGTTACATGTTTGGGCAGGAATTGGTAGTTTGACCATAGTTACAAAGACTGAAGATTAAAAGCATGTACAATATAAAATAAAATAGCAGTTCTTGATGTATACAAGAGAAATTTGTTGCAAGTGCATTGTTTCGATCAAAGTATCATGATAGAAAATAGTCGATATATGGAAAAAAGCTATAAAACAAAGCTTCATATTGTTACATATGTGGAAAGGCCTATGATGCCATTCCAAAATTGACAAAAACTAGCAGTGTTTATTAAAGCTATATGTAAATTATAGATCGAGTTTCAGTTAGTTTCAACTGTATGACTCAACACTATGCAAAAAGTCTATGATAAAATAGTTGAGCTTTTTATAATTATTGCATGGGCAAGGACATTTCATGCCCAACGGGTCGGCATTGAGCGAAACAATAATCACACTCTCTGTATCCTATCACACTTTGCATACATGTCTACTACAGAACTTTGACAAAAACCCGCTTTCCATTATGCTTCGGTGGATGGCTATGTCCTGCTCTACAGCTCCCAGTTCGACACAGGCAACAAGTAATGTGGAAAAGGTTTTGGAGTCTAGCTTTACAACGTGTCAATTGCATTTGCGTAAAAGTTTCCAAGTCGTTTTCAACAAATGCATTTTGTGCATATGCTGTAATCATGATCGAAAATAGTCGATATATGGAAAAAGCTATAAAACAAAGCTACATATTGTTACATATGTGGAAAGGCCTATGATGCCATTCCATAATTGACAAAAACTAGCAATGTTTATTATAGCTATATGTATATTATAGATTGAGTTTTAGTCAATTTCAGCTAAATGTAGAGACCAGGTGCTCTATGGGTCAGCACTTTGCAAAAAGTCTATGATAAAATAGTAGAGCTAACAGAGCATTATAAAATGAAAATCTCCAACAGTGGAAAAGAATGGAAGGGTACGAAACATTATCACTAAATGAAGCTACCCAGATTCATAAATAGAGAGAAAAATGAGTTGCATAATGTAATTGTGTGGAATGAGGTTGGAAATCTTTGGAGTGCTTATGAGAAAATTGGTTTGGGTATTGAATGTAAAACATAGAACAAGGAATTCAATACATCTAACTTGCTTCAATTAGAGAAATCAACTATCAAATAAAATACTACTTGAAAGTTCTTGTTGCATGCTTGAAAGTTCATCTTGAGCATTGGAGCTGTTCTATCCCAAAGCGTTGTTACAGAGGTGATTTTATAGCAAGTTGTGCGCACTGGTTTCTCTTCACTGCCTGCTAAAACTTTTCTTCCTGAAACATGCCCACTATAGAAGTTTAGGTGAAGATTTCATTTTTTAATTATTTTTCCTGCAGCCACCTGAGGTGATTTAGCTTCTTTGCTTCTTGTTCTTACATAGTAATTCAATTATGTCATTTGTGTGAAAAAATACATGCGTTAGCTAGATTATGCCCAGTTCAATGCCTTTGGTAATAATTGTTGTCAATATGATTTGTTTCTTATGAACAATCCTGCAAGAGTAATCCTAATCTAAAGTTATACGTTATTGATTTGTACACAGTCCCAAAGTTCCCCTTCGTTATCAGCTCTGCAGAACATACCTGCCCAATCCACCACCAACATACATTGTTGTTAGCTATTGTTGCTACAGACTACAATCTTAAATATTGAGTGAGAAGAATATTAATTGCTACATAGAAGGGGAATAGTGTGTTTTCTTGGGCCATACCTGTCAGGTTCTTCAGAGCCTTGTATAACAACAAACACATTTCTAATGGTGGACATCTTCTGGTTCTCCTGTATTTAAAAAGTCGCCATATCTGGTGAGAATCAAAAGAAAACGACTTTTACCAATACTCAAAATCATGGACATGATATGAAGGTGGGAGAAGCCTAACAGAAATGTCACATAAATAGATAGTTGTCACATTCTTCTTTATGATAAAACTGCTATTTACAGGTCACCGGTAGCAATAAGGAGCACTACTCATGCTCCGCCTATAATCTGGCTATCATTAAATGTTATAGGGTGCTGGCCTTAGAAATCTACCATTATAGGAGAAAAAGTTTGCCTTATCTAGGACACTGTTTAACACTGATATAGTCACTGTTTTTTATCATGTCTTTTTGGCCTTACAATATGGGCTTACATGTATAGAAAGATGGAAAAAGTGGGGGGGAAAAAATGCTAGTCACGAGACATGTAATGCAGCACTAGCCAGAAAAAAGTTCATAATGAAACCTTGCTTACCACGTAGCTAAAATTGAGAATCCCGGGCCCTCTCCCCACCCCATGAAAGTCTAGAGATCCTCGCCAAGTAGCAGGAACATGAGGTCCCGATAGTGACATGAGAATATGATGAGCTTCCTTTGCAGAGATTGGTATGGATGGAATGCTGGGAAACTTATCTGCAACGTTTGATATTCTTTCACTCTTCTCAGTGTTGGGCCATTCCAGAGTAGAGGGATCTCCCATTCCCTGTATTACACTTCCCATTTGAATTCCATCTGATGGCAGCCACTTGGATTTCAGGAAAAAGCCTCGAGTTCCATTCCCACCGAATTGCTGAGGATCACTGTACAAAATAGCGGCAATTGCACCATGTTTAGCAGCAGTTTTTACAATTGTTCCTCTATAAAGATCACCATACCTGGGAATCACAATAGCCCCTGTTACATTCACACCAATCTCTGCAAGCATTTTGTAATCTTCTTCACCTCCATAATTGACGTATACCACCTCCCTGGCCACGGTTCTAGATGGGGCATATGCATGGAACGGCAGTATCATTGATTTTTGTGTGCTACTGCTCTCTTTTAATGATACTGGCTGCTGCTGCAATCCACTATTACTGGGTGAGGATAAGAAAAGAGATCTAGAGAGTGGATAAGACAGCAACACCCTGTAATTAACCCAGTGTGCTGCTAGCCCATATTGCTGAAAATAATGGTGTACATACTTTGTAGTTTGCATGTCCTGCGGCGTTCCTGCAACATGTTGGCCTTTCGTGAGCTCCCTGAGATGTGTGGCAATTGTGAGATTGCTTCCTGCATTAATAAACCAACTATGAAAGCAAGAAACCCTCCTCCTGTCCTCATCCACACCAAAATGCTGCGACTCCTCGACTAATGTTATAAAACAGACGAGAAATACAAAGAGAATCGTGATTGTAGCCCCCCTCGTTACACGACCCCGCCATCTACTTCTGCTGTCTTGAATCGTACGCCCTCGCAATGGATTAAGGGTAGTGTTTCTTCTATATCTAGGTTTGTCAATTTTTGAGAGGCGTTGCAACCCATTTTGAAATAAAATTGCTTTGGCAATAAGACTCAAAAATAGTCACATTATGTACTGAATTGAATTAATAATTCTCATAAATACTGTCAAAATTTGATATAAATGATAGGACACTTGTCAGTTTAAAATTTTATTTTTTTAAAATATTATAAAATTGTTTTAGCAATAAGACTCAAAAATAGTCACATCACCCTTGAACACCAATCAATTGGCTAGAAAAATAAATATGTTGATTTTAAAAATGTTTAAAATTAGTCAAAACTTTAGAATATGTCAAAGTTGGAAAAAATAAAAGCATCTTATTGGCCACTTTTGAATAATTAATATGCCACATTGAAATGTATAGTATTCCTACCAAAGGCAGGAACTAATAAGCAATTGAACACAAATGGCACTATTAGCACAAATGTAATATGTTAGGAACAAAAATACTTTGATACAAAAGTATGTCACAAATATGTAAAGATTGTACAAGGGAATGCTCAAGTATTTTTGAAAAATGTAAGTGTCAATTGTATATTGGTGTAATGGAGATGCTATAGAGGTAACAAGGTATGCATTGAAAATTTTGTACCAAAAACATAAACAAGTAAATTGAAGTATTAGGAAGAGGAGAGGAAATGAACATGATAAATCATACCTTGTGCGAGTAAGTGAGAGAAATCCACCTTTAATTGTATTGGTGATACATTATATATGGACAATTAATCCATTTATGAACAACAACTACGGGCTTTAAGGAAGTCATGTAAGGTAGGTAAGGTGTTAGGGAACCATCCACGTACATTTTTCAAGTTTGATCACATTTGTTTTCAAGAAAACAAGATAATGTGTAAGATTACAAGGGTTGAAATGCTCATGCATTTCTTTTGAACATTCTCGTGTGTGATTTTAGCCAAAAAATAGACTTGTCGCGAGTGTCACTACTAGTGTTGAAAATCTTCCACTACAAGGGCCTCCTATATTTTTCATGCCTTTCACACCCATACACAAAAAATTGAAGTTCTCTATTGTCTTTAGCATGGCATTGACAAACAACACCATGATGATTCTTGCAACAGGTGTGCTACCCACTATTTGTGGACACAAAATTTATGCACTTGGGTACGTTTCTAGGTCTTAAAGCATACTAATGTATACATGATTCCTAAGCAAGAAGACTAGTGGTTGACAAGTCCTTTTTGCTTTATCTCTTACACTTTATTGTTTTTGAGCTTGACTGAGCATCCTTTTGGCTTTACACATCTTACAGTTCTGCTGGAACTTGAATGATTTACCTTTTGATGGCCTTGGACATTAGTGCCCAGTTAGGACAGAAGCACCCAGACGCTCATGTCCCTCCTATGCGCTTGTGTCCATCTCTTTCTTCTTCTTACGATTTTGGGTCCTTTTTTGCTTCTTGATCACCTATTAACACTTTGAGTTGGCCTTTCAGTCATCAATTATTAAATTCAAACAAGAGAATCATATGTATACTTAGCTATTTCTTTTAAATAAGGGGTCAAACATTATAAGCATTATCTATCACTACCTAAGCTTGCATAAAGGCACAAGAGCACTACAAAATACATATCTAGGACATCCATACAAGGGTCTAGGGCTGCATTTGGTCAACATACACTGCATACGAGGGGATTTTATTCTATTCCATCACACACATTTTACATATTTGGGACAATCTAGATCTAGCTCGCTACCATCGTGCAACTTGCACAATGGAAACCTAAGACACGAGACATAGATACATACACATGCGCGCGCGGAGAATTATATGGAGTCTGAGATGTAGTTTGTGGGCATGCGTTCGGTCATAAGCTCACTCTTTGGATGACCGTCGGGGTCAGACTGACTCCTTATTTTTCATATTTTTAATTAGATTTGATGTAGTTTGTGGGCATGTGCAGGTAATCATTTGTTTTCCAGGTTACAAGTGTGATCAATGACCTAATAGAGAAACTTGAGCAATAAAGAGAGACTAATAACAAAGGCCTTCCAACCCAGAAAAGACTAGGTTATGAGAATTTTAGCAGAAACAGGAACCCATATCAGTCATTAGCACCTGGGGTGTTATTATCCTCTTGCGGGTGTTTTTTCCCTATTTATGTTAGGAAATAAGTGATTAAATATGCGGAATAATCCCTCACAGAATCGCAACAGTAGAAACTAATATGCAGAAAATATTACAAATCTTAAATAAAAGTGTAGAATAAAATAACACAACATAAAGAGACAGCATTTAACGTGCTTCACCCACTTTGGGCTATGTCCACCAAGAATAACTTGTTTAGATTTTATTACAAGCCACTGCTCTCTCAGTACAATACACAGATCTGTTTAGAGCTCTTCTCAAAAAACTCTATCAGAATTCACACCCGAATTCACAGCACATCTGCAATGTTTTTCATTATATCCTACCATATGCATAAAACCATATAAGTAGGCAACTGCTTAAGTAGTTTTACAATACCGTGGGTATCAAAACCATGGGCCAAAACCAGCCCAAAAACCTATGGGTCAAAAATCTCGCCCATATGAGAAGAGCACGTTTCCCGATATGTCGGGTGCATTTTTTCGAGGCAAAAAAAAATTTACACCCAAAAAAAAAATATTTCAGGGCTACGCCGCCAAACCCTTGCTATCGGGGGCTGCCGCCCGCGGATACGCTCGGGGCCCGGCCCGGCCCCACCCCAGCGAGGATACATGAAAAGTGTACAGTACTCTTAGTGTACAGTCTTCAACACTTTCACACATGAAAACAGGCTCCACAACCTAACAATCTCCCACTTAGAGACTAGTTTTCCTCTGAGCAAGCTTCTCAACCCTTCACTAGTTTCTATGAAGACCAACCAAAGCTGAACACAAGCTTCAGTTTTTCCCTTGTGACCACCTTGGTCATCATGTCTGTAGGATTCTGACTGGTATGAATCTTCTCCAACTTCAACTTCTCTTCCTCCAAAGCCTGTCCTGATGAAATGGTACCTTAACTGTATATGCTTTGTCCTAGAGTGGAAAGCAGAGTTCTTAGCTAGGTGTATAGCACTCTGACTATCACTATGCAACTTTCCTTCCTCCTGCTTATGCCCCAACTCCTCAAGTAATTGCTGTAACCAAATCATTTCCTTGCTTGCCTCTGTGGTAGCAACATACTCAGCCTCCGTGGTTGACAAAGCCACCAACTTCTGTAGTCGTGAAATCCAGCTTATTGTTGTTCCACCTACAGTGTAAACATAACCTATTGTGCTCCTCCTGCTGTCTACATCTCCAGCCATATTTGAATCTACATAACCACACAAAGTGGTGTTTGATCCACTGTAGCACAAAACTGTCCCCATGGTCCCTCTCAAATACCGAAGGATCCACTTTACTGCCTGCCAGTGATCTCCTACCTGGATCACTCATAAATCTACTCACCACTCCCACTGCATGGGCAATATCAGGCCTAGTGCACACCATGACATACATCAAACTACCAACCGACTGATGAGTAAGGTACCTTGGACATCTGGTTTCTCTCCTGCTCTGTCTTAGGACACTGTTCCTTTGATAACTTGAAGTGGCCTGCCAAAGGAGTCCCAACCGGTTTAGCATCCTGCATATTAAAACCTCTCCAAGACCTTCTTAATGTACTCTTCCTGAGATAAAGTCAGCTTTCGTTCCTTCCTATCCTCGAGATATCCTCATACCAAGGATTTGTTTGGCTGCACCCAAATCCTTCATAGCAAAGGATTCACTTAGTTGCTTCTTGAGTACTTTTATTTCCTGCATGTTTTTACCTGCAACCAACATGTCATCCACATATAGACACGGGATAATATAACTGCCATCCTCAAATTTCTTTGTATACACGCAATGGTCAGAATGACATCTAATATAACCTTGCTCCATCATGAAGCTATCAAATTTCTTATACCATTGACGTGGAGCTTGTTTCAAGCCATACAAGCTCTTCTTCAGTTTACACACCATCTCCTCTTTACCTTTGACCTCATAGCCCTCTGGTTGCTGCATATATAGTTCCTCCTCCAAATCACCATGGAGAAATGCAGTCTTTACATCAAGCTGTTCTAAGTGCAAGTCTTCTGCTGCAACTATTCCTAGAATAGTTCTAATAGAAGTCATTTTTACTACAGGAGAAAAAATCTCATCAAAATCTATACCTTTTTTCTGTGCAAACCCCTTGACCACCAACCGGGTCTTGTATCTTTTCTTGCCTCCTTCTTCCTCTTTTACTCTGAACACCCACTTGTTCTGTAATGCTCTTTTGCCTTCGGGTAGCTTCACCAAATCCCATGTCTGGTTCTCCATGAGAGCCTTATGCTCCTCATCCATGGCTTGCTCCCACTTCTTCCTGGCATCTACCTGCATTGCTTCATCAAAGCTCTCTGGCTCTCCACTATCAGTGAGTAATAAATAATAAAGAGAAGGAGAAAAACGTTCAGGTTCTCTTCTTACCCTAGAAGACCTCCTCAATATAGGAGTTTGGGGTTCCTGTTGAGGGGGTTCCTGAACTGATTCATGTGTCACTTTCCCATCCGGAAGATCCTCTACCACTGCATATTCTTTCTTGGATTCTTCCCTATTTTCCTGCAACTGTTGCTTATACATGACTTTCTCATTAAAGACCACATCCCTAGATCGAATGATTTTCTTGTCCTTAATACTCCAACATTTATATCCAAAGTCATCACCACCATAACCAATGAAAGTACATTTTTCTGATTTAGCCTCTAGCTTGGTCCTATCATCCTTGTCTATATGAACAAACACCTCACATCCAAAGACTCTAAGAAATGAATAATCAACTTTCTTACCATACCAAGCCTCCTCAGGTATGCCTCCATCCAAGGCACTTGAGGGTCCTCTGTTTATCAAGTACACAGCTGTGCTCACCGCTTCTGCCCAAAAAGAAAGAGGCAGTCCTGCATGTAACCTCATGCTCCTAGCACGTTCCATTATTGTTCTGTTCATCCTTTCTGATACCCCATTCTGCTGCGGAGTTCCTGGAACCGTCTTTTGCCTGCGGATTCCATTCTTAGAACAGTAATCATCAAATTCATTGCTGCAATACTCCCCTCCATTATCTGACCTGAGACATTTTAGCTTAAGACCTGTTTCATTCTCTACCAAGGCTTTCCATTTAACAAAAGTGTCAAATACATCAGATTTGTTTCTAATACAATAAACCCAAACTTTCCTTGTTGCATCATCAATAAAAGTAACATAATAACTTGAACCCCCAAGAGATGATACCTGAGCCGGCCCCCACACATCAGAATGCACCAGCTCTAACTTACTCTCTTTCTTTGTAGGTCCAACCTTGAGAAACCTTACTCGCTTCTGTTTCCCATATATGCAGTCCTCACATAACTCCAAACCTGTTTCTGTATATCCAGGAAAATCCTTCTTTATGATCTCCATGCCCTTATGGCTCATATGACCGAGCCTATAGTGCCACAATGTTGTATCTACTTCTGAAGCAACAAGATTACAAACATTAGTGCTATAAGTGGTTAAATACAAGGTTCCAACCTTCTTACCTCTTGCCACCACAAGAGCACCCTTGGTAACCTTCCAAGAGTCTGTTGTAAATATCACAGTACAACCATCACTTCCCAACTGCCCTGCTGATATCAAATTTCGTCTTAATGTAGGCACATGTCTGACATCCTTCAATAGCCAAGTATTCCCATTCTGCATCTTAACCTGAACAGAACCTTTTCCAACTATGCTGCAAGGCTCATCATCACCAAGAAAAACATGCCCAAAATCTCCTTAAACATAATCAACAAAATAATGCCTATGTGGAGAAGCATGGAAAGAAGCCCCCGAATCTAAAACCCAAGATTCAGTAATATTGTGCAAAGAAAGAATCAAAGCATCCTGACATACATTACCCATTGCCACATTTGCCTCCTTGTTTTCTTCTTGTTGTTTCTTCTTGTCCCGAAGCTCCCAACAGTCCTTCTTTGCATGCCCAGACTTTCCACAGTGCCAACATACTATCTTGCTTTTAGATTTTGACCTTGCCCGATCCTTTGATTTTCCATGGCTTCCTCTATTCTTCTGTCTCCCTCTAGTTTCCACTGTCAAAGCATTCCCTGAAGTAGAAGATTCACCAGAGCTTTTTCTTCGCATTTCCTCGCTTAGAATCACCCCTACAACATCCTCAAACTTCAACTTTGAGTTAGCTGGAACCGAGTTACTTACCGCCATTACCAGGCTATTCCAACTCTCAGGTAAAGAGCACAGAACTAATAAAGCCCTAACTTCTTCATCAAATTCTATTGTAACCGAAGCTAGCATATTTACAACCGTATTAAAATCATTTAAATGATCTGCTACTGAACCATTCTTAGACATCTTCATATTAAACAACTTTTTCATTAAAAATATCTTATTAGAGGTAGAGGGTTTTTCATACAACTTCCCTAATGCATCCATCAGTTCTTTTGTAGTCTTTTCCTTTGAAACATTAAATAATACCGAAGATGCAAGACACAGCCAGATTGTCCCAAGTGCCTTCCTATCCAACAAATCCCATTCCGCATCTGTCATGCTCGAGGGTTTGTTCACCTTCTCAGACAGTGGAGTATAAAGATCCTTCTGATAAAGGTAATCTTCCATCTGCATCTTCCAAAGACTAAAATTCTGCCCGTTGAATTTATCAACCCTAGATCTTCCATCATCTGCCATAGCTCCCACTCAAGATAAAACTTTCCCTGCGATTCAACACTTCAGCAAACCAAACCAGGCTCTGATACCAATTGTTAGGAAATAAGTGATAAAATATGCGGAATAATCCCTTACAGAATCGCAACAGTAGAAACTAATATGCAGAAAATATTACAGATCTCAAATAAAAGTGCAGAATAAAATAACACAACACAAAGAGACAATATTTAACGTGGTTCACCCAATTTGGGCTACGTCCACCAAGAATCACTTGCTCAGATTTTATTACAAGCCACCACTCTCTCAATACAATACCTAGATCCGTTTGGAGCTATGCTCAACAAACTCTACATAATTCACAGTCGAATTCAAAGTACATCTGTAATGTTTTTCACTATATCCTACCATATGCATAAAACCATATAAGTAGACAACTGCTTAAGCAGTTTTACAATACCATGGGTATCAAAACCATGGGCCAAAACCGTGCCCAAAAACCTATGGGTCAAAAATCTGGCCCATATGAGAAGAGCACGTTTCCCAATATGTCGGTTACCCATTTTTTCGAGGAAAAAAAAATATTACCCGAAATGTAACACATGGAAGGTGTACCATAATCTAACATGAAAATAGGCTCCACAAACATAACAGTTTAAGTATACATGAAAAGTGGTCGACAGTAATGCGAGTAGCGTAAAAACTTCAATACTTTCACACAGTTAAATAAAGTTTCAAGGAAACTAAGATTCTAAGTATAAAAAAGGGATTTATATAACCCTGGAGGAAGCCTGTAATGATGCACTATTCAATACTCAAATCAAGTTTTAATGAAAACAAGGTCCTAAGTATCAAAAATAGGTTGATACAATGCGAGTCAGTGTAACAATACAATCTTCAACACTTAAATCAAGTTTAAGAAAACAAGATTTTAGTATCCATTGAAGGGATTGTTGCTATACAGGAAATTGCATCGTAACAACGCATTTTTAGTCACTCAAATCACAGTTTTAATACAACGAGAGATTTATTCTATCCAAAAGGGATTGGTATACGGTGAGCAACGCAAGTCAATACAAAAGGAATTACTTTGCCTAGAAGTGAAATGTCCCAATGGTGGTTACTACTAGACAACTGCCATATAATTAGGATAATGTAACAACAAAATTTCAACACTTCAATCAAATTTGTTAAGGAAATTGAATAGTATTATAAGTGGCTGTAAATTTATGGTGTGATATAATTTTGATAGCAATTTGGATTGCTCTCTTTTGTCACTAATATTGGATTGCCAAAAAATAACAAGAAGAAAGAATTTATCCATTGGGGATGAAAAGTACATGTATCACAACTTTGACAGAGTTTCACTTCTTCTCAAATAAAAAGGTTTTAACTAGGAATTTTTTTCTGCATATGTATCGATTCATGTTGAAAGATACGAAGGCACAACTTCAATGGACCAATTCTCCTTGTTTGATAAACATAGGTTTTAGACTCCATGAGAAATCAAGTTATCTTTGTACATGGCTATTTTGAAATTCACGAATAGGATATGGTAAAGTAAGACCCAATTGCCAAATGAATCCTCTACTACTTTTCGTGTAACATTCAATGAAATGGAAATTTAAATCTTTGTGGGTTATTATTTTTCCATGGAAGATGTGTATAGAACATAAGGATGTATGGACCCCACAGGTATCAAATTATATGAAAATGGGGCCATGGGGAGTACAAACAACTTTATGAATAACTTCTCACGAGTTTTTCTAGTCAAGTAGGTGATGGGGCACTTCCCGTTTTGTCAACCATTCCCTCACTCTGTTGAAAGTACGTTTGGGGTTACTCTTTGGGGGATCATCTATAAGTGGATTTTTATGGCTTAAGCCAAAATAATTCCCATAGTTTAAAGTGTAGGTGGTTGTTAGACTCTTATAAATACTAGTGCGAGTTGTTCATTAACCTTTAGAGAAGTAAATGAGTTATCAAGCGATGATGTGTGTTTTGAACACCTTATGGACAACCATACACATACCTTGTATTAGCAATTGTTTCAATAATTGGGAGGAAGATTATGACAGAACGAATGGAGTCGATATCACATAAGAATGATTAGGAATTATTTTTTGACATGCTTCATTTATAGACCATAGAATGAAGTAGGGCTCACATGCAGGATCATGGTCCTTTTTTATTCCCCACCACCCCACCTCATCACATGTGAAAGAGATAATGACGACAGAATTGTTACATCCTCCCAAGACATTTCTATCCAACTAATCAAATGAGAAAACTGTAATCACACAAATAACTACAGTAATTTGAAAATTGAATTTTTAAGCATTCATTAACATGATTAGTTTTTCCATGCAACATCATGATGTTAGAATGAGGATTATGGCCATTAATATTGTTAACTCAAGAAAACGATGGCACAAGTGCAAGCTTTAGAGAAGTACAGTGTAACGTTTGATCCAACTGTAAGTAAATGAGAAATAAAAATTGTAATCAATATTCATTTAAGTTGTGAAAATTGATTTTTAAATAAAAACCTGCAAGTTATACATTCAAGGGGAACATGGAAGAACATAACAAGGAAATACAACATTTCTTAGATTCTAAAAAAACATAGAAATTTGAGCCATTTGTTGTGACACAGAATGCTAGCGAGAAATGAAATAGGAAACACTAACATTGGGACACAGAAATGCACTTAGTGTGTAGACAGGTAGGGCCTGAACATGATTAGGTACATAAAATGTTTAGTGGCCACAGTAGTTTAATGGTAGCACATGAAGATAGACACGCTAGCGCATGTTCTAGTGAACTTGCGATATTTTCATGTACGCAGGTGATGCTAAAGCCATTATAACAGGTCTAATACTTTATAGCCACAATGTAAGGCCTATCTGTGCAGATAGAGAAGAGCCCAACACCAGAGAATTTTGCTTATGCCTACTGTGAGAAGGTATGGCAGTTATGCATGACATAAGAATGGGAGCACATGTAAAATCAACGCTAATGTAGACAGGCAAAATCATGCACTTGGGTACATTTGACTAGGTCCTAAAAATTGCGTAATAATAGATACATGATTCATAAGAAAGAAACTTCTAGTAATTGACAACATCTTTTATGCCTTTTTCTTTGTCTCTTAATATCCATTTATATGCTAAGACCTTATACACCCTACAACCCTACCGATATTTGATTGATTTATCTTTTATGGCCTTGAGACACTAGCACCTATTTAGGTAACTAGCACCCAGGAGCTTCATATCCCTCATGGGAGCTCTTGACTCAAAAACCATTTGACTTTTCTCACTCTTTTGGGTCTCTTTTACGCTCAATGAAATGGCATCTTTTACATCTTTGTGGGTTGGCCTTCTAGTTGTCAATTACAAAATGTGCAAACAAGGGAATCATGATATACAGGGGACAGGTATTTAATTATCTCTCAAATAAAGTGCCATGGGAATCACTAGCAATGTATGAAGAATGAAGAACTATCACCTAAGCTATACATCCAAATTGTTGATTTATTTCAAGAGAATTGACAAAGTCATCTATGGCTAGTACACTGATTCAAGGGGGACAAGGGTAAAGCATCACTCTACAGGTTACAGTAACATTAGGAGGGGAAGGTGTCATTCTGGATGTTAGATTTCACACATTCTATACATTTGCTTCATTAACCTTTATAGGATCTACCTCGCTATCATTGACATAACTTGCACAAGGGAATCCTAGGCAATAATTACCCACAGGCATTCACCTTGCAACAATGATTTTATAATCGGGAGGAATATTATTAGAGAACATGGAGTTGAGTTCGTGAAGAAGAATGATTTATTTGTCGACATGCTTCATGTATAGAGATAGAATCCAAGTGGGGCTCACATGGAATCATGTCCTCTTCTCCTCCACCACCCAACCTCATCCCATGTGTTGGAGATAATGACGAAACAATTCTTACATCCTCCCCAAGACTTTTCTGTAAGTACTCCATGCCAAATATATCACAGAAATCACTACATAATTTGATATGATTTTTTTTCATTCATTCACACATTAGGGGGACTCGACATCCCATGTTAGGATGATATAGTCATTAATATCGATAATCAAAAAACATGGCATAACCTTTATGTTAGCTTTAGGTAGTAAGTGTAACCTTTTAGCTGTTATAGATAAGAAATTTGACTTGAAATTGATATTCATTTTGGTTGGATGAGGTTTTTCATCTTGTATGTTCTACATTGATTCCAAGGGAAAATAAGAACATTTAATGACTTCAACATTTCTTAGTTTTTTATTGGTAAATAGTTTTTTGAAAGAGACTATACCCTTGAACAGCAAGGCTTAGAAGCCAGAATTGAAAGTTAAAGCACAAAGAAAGAGATCAAAATCTAGATAGAACAATAATGTCCCAACTGCAGAAAACTGTCTACAAAGAAAAAAACCAAAACCAACAATGCATCAACAAATAAACAACTGATGTACAACGATCAAATAGCCATGGCACATCAACACCATTGGAAAAGAAACAAACTGTGATCTGGCCACGAAGAATGAAATCAATGTAACCCAACCTAACACTAACAGAGAAAATCATCTAGGCGTAGAGTTCTCCTTCAGAGTTATTTGTTTTCTTTTTGCTGACCGTTACCTAGCTTGATGGAGCCTTCGTGGTTGGAGGAGAAGAAAAAGGAGGAGTATATTCCTTAGTCGCATTAGTCCCATTTGGGACGGCCACGTTGAAATCCTGAGAGAGATATTTATTATTTTCCTTGTTTCCCTCACAACTTGTACATTTTTCATGTTGTTAACAATTTGAGTTTCAGATAGAGGGGTTTCCAGGGCAAAATCAGATTCAGCCACTATATCTGGTTTTGATTCTAGATCCTTTTTGGCATCAAAAATCAGGTGTTCCGAAAGTGCGTCTTTCCACCAGTTGCGCTTCTCATGTTAACGTTTTTCCATCCCATAAGCAGTAGAGGTGTGTCCTAAGAAAAAACACCTCCTACACTGGAAAGGTAGACCTTCATAATCAAGAGGTTGTGACCAAGTTCTATTTTGCACTCTAAGATCAATGGTTGTAAGAAGATTTTTATTAGTGTCAAGTTCCATAGGGTCCGAGCATAGGTAGTATGGGTGTAATTAGTGGTTTGAGAATCTATATAGAGTGTAGTTCCCAAGGTGTTGCCAATGGATGTCAAATAGTCATGACTCCAGAATTGGAGAGGTAATTGGGGCAGCCTGATCCAAATATGTTTCCATGAGAATGATTCTGTGAGCGGGTTAAAGGATGGGAACCAGGGTTTCATGACCAAATATTTAGATTGGCAGGTCCAGAGCTTGGAAGCAATGATGTCTTTATCAGCTATTAAAGAGAAAGTCACAATGAAAATACCTTTAGCACACAGATGGAAGTCTATCTTACCAATTAAAGTTGGAGTCCAATGCTTAGAGATCCACACGTGAAGAACAAGAACGCTGGGCCATAGTCCCCCGAATCTACAAATCAAAGCATGCTCTTTGTAGTAAATCTCAGATGAAATGACCTCTTCCCCAAATATAATACAGGGGTAATGTCTGTAGGTTTCATGGAGCATTCCTTGCCATTTAAAACGTCTTTGAAGGAGGTCCTAAGAGGTCCGCGTCTAGCCTCTTTATCCAATGGTGGAAAAATAGGTATTGTCACTCCCTGTTCCAGATCACCACGAGCAGAGCCTTCCAGCAAAGATTTAAGATAGCCATTGCTAGACATAGTCGCAAGCACGCCCCCAGAAGGAGCTTGAAATAGACCACAGCTAGGGATTGAGCTGCCGTCCATGGGCAGAGGTTTAGTCGAACAAATGGAGCTCCCTGCATTAGTGTTGAAGGCGAGATCGATCCATGACCAGGGTGAATCCTCAGAAATGAGCTCCAGATTCGTGCCGCCTCCATCTCCATCTCCTGGCCGATGAGCTCCTGCTGAATCCTTGTGTGGATCTACATTTTTAGGGTTCGTAAATTTACGTGAAGCTAGGGCTCGGGTAGACACCATTTTGAACAAACTTCAACATTTCTTAGTTATAAAAGTGAAGGAAACCATTTTTTGTGAATACATGTAGCAAGAAATGAAAAAGAAAACATTTCTTTTGGAGATAAAATGCATTTATTTGTAGACATAAGGGCCTGCCATAATTAGTTATGCATATTTTTTTAGAGGATGCCCAACTAATGGAAGATATGGGGATGAACACATATATATTTTCTATATCTTGCAATATTTTCATGACACGCCATGGAAAGCCATTATAACTCCTCTATATATTTACAACCAAAATTTAGGGCCCACTCCGCAATAATTAGAGCCCACACATTTTTCTGAGAATTTGTTTATGCCTATTGTGAGAAATTATAGAGATAGGAATACGTTAGGGGAACATAGAATCCCATGTTGCAGGCCGATGTATTTGTTCATTTTGACAACCAAAAAATTGCTTGTATCACCATTCCCAAAATTTCACTTCTTTTAATCACAACTCGACAATGATTCGTGTCTCACATTATCCATGTAGATGCTAAGAAGGAAAAATGGGGGCCAACCCAACATATTGAGACTCCATGAGAAATCAAGTTATCAATTTCATGGGCTTCTAATCATAAAATTAAATTAACAACACCCATTTGACTTTCCTCACTCTTTTCCAGTAATGTTCAATGAAATGGAAATTTAAATCTTTGTGGGTTATCCTTTGTCCATGAAAGATGTACAAAGAAGATAAGATGTATAGAGGGAAGGTATTTAATTATTTTAAAATCCCATGGGAATCCTACAATGTATGAAGAAATTTATTGTGATATAATATATCGTGATTTATTTCAATTTGTGCGTTATCCTTTGTCCATGAAAGATGTGCAAAGAAGATAAGATGTATAGAGGGAAGGTATTTAATTATCTCAAAATCCCATGGGAATTCTACAATGTATGAAGAACTTTATTGTGATATAATATATCGTGATTTATTTCAATTTGTTTGGATTATGAATTTCTTTTTTATTTAAGGTGCCAATTAACTTGATGATTTTTTAAAACAAATCTCATCTAAAAAAATATTTTCTTAATTTTTATGGCATGTATACTTGATTTATATTTGTCATATAAAATATAAAATATTTATACTGCTTTTCATCATCTAAGGGCTAGTCCAATATTTACCCTTCGCAATAAAATTCAGACCAACACTTCAAATTTGATCCCTGCTACTCAATGAAGGGCGAGAATCAAGAAATGTAATGACTTGTGAAACTAAATTGTATAATCATGCTCCCATTTTAACTCAAAGATTCATTAATTAGGAATTCTGGAACCACTAGTCTTAGTCACCTGCCAATACAGCCCACCGAGTGCCACAAAGTTTAGTAACCTCTTGAGATTCCATTTTTTTTTTCGCTTGTGTGTAATATGTGGGTTTTGGCAATCTTATAATTTCTTATAACAAATTCATGTCACCTTTATTCTCCCTCTACAATTCCATGAAAAGTTATGAAATCTACATAGAATTCATCTACTTAGTGTTTCGATTCAACAATGATAAAAATAAGAAATTGGTTGTCTCATTTGTAGAAAACTAAAAGAATGAGTTACCATGCTCATGATTCAGTCTAATCTGTTCACCATTTTATTTGCATTACTCGATTTTTTTGTCGACTCTCATACATGAAAGCCTATCTGATAGACCCATTCGATCCAAATTAGCAGTACAGTAGTATGTCTAACAACACATCAATGAATATGTCCAATAGGTACCAAGTAGAAATGGAAGTACATACATGTAAATTTCTGAAAGAAAATAATTGTATGGAACTTCATCACCCTCTACCAATACTAATTCACATTTCAATGTAATCGTAAATGTAAATGCACACAACTGACACAAATAAATGACTAAGTTCCAAGGAACAAGCATAACCGCAACTAAGACTGGTAAAAGTGAAGAGGAGCCTCATCTTTGTACACAAGGACTTAGTAGATAGTGAGCCTAAGGTTCTCTAAACACATTATTTTTCAAGTACCGAGACTAAACGAGTTCACATGAGAAATAAATAAGAAACAAAGATCGAGAACATGAAAATTGCTGACATAGTTCACCATTATAACTGAAATTATAAAGGCAATATAAAGGAATTTCATGCTGATCAGATTGAGAGAAAAAATTTCAAACTCCTTACAAAACATATTGCAAGCATGTCAACACTTCTTTAAGACAAATTTCACACTATTCGAAAGAACTATAAAAAGTAAAAAAAAAGAAATTAGAACATTAAAGCTTTCTACAAAATGAAAAAGTAGATGATTTTCGGTAGTGAAGTTCTATGTAATCCCTTTAACTTGCTAGTGCATGTTGTAAAAGTAAATTTTTGAGAGCCTAAAAGCAACAATAGTAAATACAAAATAATGTTGCATTTTACCTTGATAGGTAAAACTAAAGTAATATAACACTTCCACTTAAGTTTATGTCTGATAATTTGGATTAAATTTATGTCTACCTTATTTCTTTATATTTGGATATAATTTTTTGTTCTGAAAATGCATTTCTAAATCAAAAGGTTAAATTGTTTAGTTACAAATAACTTATGCTCGATAACTTGTAAGAATTAATGACATAGGTTTCGTTGTTTTGAATCTTTTTTTGAAACCCAAAAATCTAATCTTCATATATTTTTAATGTCTAAACAGGAAAACACTTCATAGAAAAACAACTTAAATTCCAAGGACGTAGTGACAACAAATAGCTACACAAATTGAAAATGATGCAACACTCCTACAACTTTTGATATCTGAATCAATTGATGCACATTGTGCAAGCTTAGATAAAATGGAATATCCTCACTCTATGTCTAACACAAACAAAAATGAATGAGGCTATACACATTCTAAAAGGATCAATCATTGAAATTGAGGACACAAAATGTCATATGTGAAAAATTCTATGTGCAACACTATGAACAACAAATGTAATGTTCCAAAAAGCATTGCTAAATTTTAATTTCTCTTTGTTTCTTTGTTGGTGCACGCACTTTATGACATGTAAATACAATTGTCAATGTATATTAAATATGAAAAAAAATTACTGACAACTTCAACGCCCAACTCTCTATTTATGATATACTTCTTCTTAGTACAATGAAACTATATATATTTATAGAACAAAAAAGTTTTCCTAAAATATGGTAAATTGGTAATGCAGTTATAATTCCCTAAGGATTTTATGGTTCCTTAAATAGTTGTAGTGAGTCAATTCTACTTGTACTCTAATAGTTTTCCAAACAAATTCTTGATAATTTTAGTACTATATTGCAATCTATATGCAATTTTAGTAGGCAATGAGTTCTTCAAATCATTTATTGAGTTTTACTTTGATATGTTATATAATGGAAATTCTCATATATATATATATATATATATATATATATATATGGCAAAGAGTTTTATGCATATGTCATATTATATGTGCTTAATATAAGATTGATATTTAAAATACTAACTTGTTTGGACTGTCTCCATTTCTCAATCTATATTGCTATGTCCCTCCACGCATTTCCCTTAACTTATTCCTTCCTTCCTTGCTTTTATATGTTAATGGTGTTTAGCTTAAAAAGGATTTGCATGTCATGGCCTTGTTAATAGAAGCACTCTCAATTTTTATTTTTTTAATGAGTGCACTCATAGAAGCACTCTCAATTTGGAAAAAATATATAATGCATTTTCTTGAGATCGCGGGTTCTCGTTATTTCATTATATGCTATAAGCACTTCCGCGTGGAACTTGCGAGCGTCTCGTAACTCCTGGGAAGCCTTTTGCAACGGAAATGGGCATCTCTACTCTGAAAACTCGGGAACACTTCTCTTTTCCCACATTAAAAATCCCACTCCACAAACTTAAATCCCAAACAATTCAAAATCTTTTGAGAAACCCGCAGGAATTCATGGACGCCGTATGAGACGTGCCGAAAAAGCACCCTCCTGCGTGCAGATCATGGTGCTCCCAAACAAGACAAATCCCACATTATAAATACTTGTAGTACACCACTCTTTCTCATCATCGATCACATCGTGGGCATTCATAAAACAGCGCCGTAACCAGTGCTCCAAAGTATCAATAATCAATCCACTTATTCTCAATGGCACGATCTGTAAACGTTCTATGGCTTATGATAGTGTGCACTGTTGTTATATTCAGTGTAATGAGCGACCTGGCCATGGAGGCCGAGGCCCGGCAGACCCCTGCTCCTGCTCCAGCCCCGAAAAAGGGTGGGGAAGAACCTTCAAAAGCTCGCAATGGTCCCGTTCAGCATGGCCCGCCAAGCGGAAGCGGGAGCGGGTCCGGGTCAGGTAGTGGAAGCGGTTCGGGTTCAGGGGCCGGGTGTAGAGCATCCGGGAGCGGTTCGGGGTCCGGGTCCGGGGCAGGATCGGGAGGACCCGGCGGTAGCGGTCGCGGGTCTGGCAGTGGCAGTGGCAGCGGGTCGGGATCTGGCAGCTGTGGCGGCGGTGGCAGAGCCTCTGGGGCAGGATCCGGTTCGGGTTCGGGTTCGGGATCCGGGTCATCGTCCTCAGGCCCTGCTGCTGCTCCTCCTCGATCAGGATATTGAACATCCGGATATATATATGACTGATGTTTCTAAATTATTTTGAATAAGACTGAACATGAACACGAACATGTTCGATATATGCACGTAACTTACTTACTGCATTAAGTGCCGTCTTCTGTAACAATTGTTGTGATTACATGAATTTAAATAAAGATTCTTGCTCTTGGACTAGTGTTTTAATTATTATATCCGATACCTTATTAAACCGAAAAACTCCAAAAACTATGAATGTTTATCAAGCCTTTCTTTATTTGTTTGTAGACTTTTTTGGGACCCACATTCTCCATCAATGGTAAAATCAGAATAAACTAGTGGTCGCTCCAGGGGGAGCAAGGTTACGTCGACGTGGATTTGTGTGGGAGTGATCTTCTACTATAGGGTTTGCTTTTTAAATGGATATGTGTTTGTGATGTCCTTCTATTGTTGAACCCTGGTGGGGCATATACGTTGTGGATAAAAAAAAGAAGGGTGGAATGAAGTAGAGTCAAGCAAATGGTGGGAAGATTTATTGGGTCGGTGTGGGTAGAAATGGAAGTGGTCTTTTTTAGTTGGAGGGAGTAATCTGGTTTCTAATCGTTGTTTTTTTTTTAGTTAGAGGGAAACAAAACAAGTTATTTAGGCTGATCAAATGCCATGTAAATTGATTTCAAGTTGGATATTGATTTGGTGAGGCGTAGGACTTAAAACAGTAATGGACACTCATCAGAGCATCGTAATTCAAATTTGTGGAGTGAATAGTGCTGTAAGAAAACATGACTGCAAATAAATCTGCATTTTAAAAATGGATATGTCCTAAAATTTGTGGATTGAATGGTGCAGTGAAACAAACATACTAAATGGAGGGGATGCCACAAAATCACCTTCAATCAATGCAAAATTCAGTCCACTCATTAAACATCCACAACAGATTAGAGAACAAATGAAGCAATCATCACTAAAAAAACATCAAAAATAATAGAGAGAATGCATGTAATATGTGATAAGTGGGGGAGGCAGAGGATTTGATATTTTCTCATTACTAAGCATGTAGCGGAAATGAAATATAACATTGTGTAGTTCTAATTTTCAGACAAGTGATATCTTGGACAATCATGTATCACCTTGATCACCTCAACACAAAAGCCCATTGTCTGATTCAACATTCAAAAATGTCCAATCTTTGAAGATTAGTCAGCAAAATGATTTGGTAGAGACTTAACTCCTAACAACATTGAATACAGAGAGTATAAAGGATTTAAAAGTAGGGATTTAAATTGATAAAGATTTCAAATTGTAGGGATCGACATTTGAAAAATAAAAACTAATGTTGAGTAAGCAGAATCAACAACACCATATGCTTATAAAGCAAATAAATAAGACTGTGTGGAAAGAACATAGCTAAGAACAGTAAAATTAACATCAATGAATGTTCTGTTGTGAATGGTTTGTTCTGATGGTGTGATAGGAATTAATGTAGACACCTTCCTTAACTCTGTCACAGTGTGTTTGTTGATGTCAAATGGCTCCAAAGCACTACAACAAAAGTTACACTCAGGTTTATCACTATCATTTGAATGGGATGGTAAAAAATGGGAAATTTTCAGAACCTGTGGTTTCTCAATGTTAATCAAATTACTCTATCACTATCTTTACCAGTAACACTTTATATTTTGACACGAAAAGTGTGAACCCTGTTGCAAGATATGTGAAGTTCACAATGTTAGGCCTTTAATGTTTGTTGGACTGGTGTGATTCCTTAAGTGCAATCCCCAGGTTGCCTGGATCAATTGCAAAGAACCAGTGTATATCCACCTACAAGATGTCATCAAGGAATGCGGAGACCTAATGTATGTCTCTAGAATACATGCTTTGAACTTCATATGGGCTAATATTAATGACCTTATTTGAGCGCTGAGACTCACCAGGTCAAAATTTAAAAGAATATTTTTTAATGAATACTTATGATTATGTGCAGTCTTTGGGAGTCAGCCTGTGATTCAAATCTATGACATTACTACTGAGTGTATTAAAGCCCTGACCTCACCACCCCAAAATTTAAAAGAATAATTTTTTAATGGATACTTGGGATTATGAGCAGACTTTAAGAGTCAGTCTGTGAATCAAATCCGTGCAAGCTATTGTAAAATCCCTAAGATTCAAGGTTGGACACTCAAGATTGTGTGGCATCTTCAGGAGTGAATTGGTGACTCGAATATGTGCCAGCTATGGTAGACTCCCTAACATTTATGGTAGAACCATCAATGACAAATGATCGATTCTTGAATTGAACCAACAAAGAAAAATGGCTGATAAAAGCCCTACTTATTTTTTGGAAGGCATCTGGAGACTGCTGTGAGATCTATTCAATAAGGTCATCATTCGTTTGCTAAATGAGCCATGGTAAATATTCATTGTATGTGCATGATTAAACCTTATCGATTAACTCCAATCTACTCTCCAGAGGAAACATAAAACTAAAAGCTGCACACCTGACCATGAAGCTTTCCAGCCCAAAACAATAAATCTCAGTAAATTTGGAAAGAGGAATTTTTTCACCTCAATAAGAGAAATTTCAATCCACCCCAAAAGTAGAAATAGCTAAAATTAAAAATCCAAAAAATCGAAAGGAGTAGTGACCAAGATTAAAACTAAAAGAGGAATGACTTCACCAAACACAGAAATTTCAATTCATCTCAAAAGTAGTATTTATCAAATTTACAAACCCAATCAATTTCAAAAAGAATAATTACTTCACCCCACACAAATAAATTTCAAACCATGAATTACTTCACCACACACATAAATTTAAACCCACTGGAAAAAGAAATACTTTTCAAGATCACCCCTAACCATCACACAAAGTATACTGCAAATGCCAATGCATAGAATTATTGGAGATCAAACACAACTCACGTCCAAGGTAAAGAATAAAGCATCAATTATCTGCATTATCTTAAAGGGTAACAAAACCACTATTAATCACCAATGTCCACATAAAATATTAAAATGTTTAAGAAGATATCTTTGAGCATAGCAAAAGCATGATGCATGTCCAAGTTATAGAATAAAGCATTGCAAATTTGAATCAAATCAAACACTAGTGTGATTGACTGCTGTGTTCATTAGCATTAGTTGAGCCACCAATTCGAGCACTACTTCTAGTTTGCAACACCTCCCAGACCTCACTCATGCTATGAACTTGTGATTCAACAAGCCCCAGAACATGATGGAGCCCTTCAACTACCTGCTTTATCTCCAACCTATCAACATCACATGCACCATTTTATCAATATTTGAGAGCTATATCATGACAATCTAGTTAAGAAAAACATTAAAAGATACGATTTCATGCAATGCATTTAGCAATTACTTCTTTACAGTTTGCCCTGGTTGAGGAGGAGCATATGCTCATTGTATACTTCTAGCACACTGACAGAGATGTCATATTTGAATTGCCCTTTTGTTTCATTAGATAATTTGAAGAGTTCCTCCAATGTTTTATAGTTAACACGGTGATTTTCTTTTATTCCTTCCATTGTAAATGTGTTCCCAGTTCCAGTTTGTCTGTATGCAAAAATGTAAACATTGTAGCCATCCAAAACTGAAACAATGACAGGTGCAGTGTCCGCAAAAACATCCACTGCCAGAAAAGTAATAATGACAAATCAATTACTCCAGTAAACATTTATAAGCTCATGCACATCTCTCCTCCAATTCTTTGCAAAAAGGTCCGTTAGATATATAGTTTAATCTTAACCCAAACAGTAAATTGCTTCAAAGGGAAAAAAAAAATGAGATCAAGTGACATGACATGACATTCACCTTGATTGTCTTGTGGTGTAAAAACTGAATCAAATTTGAAGACCCTTTTGGGAGCCCCATTGGCTCATATGATGAGCTCATCGTCTTTGGCAGCTTCAAAATCTGCTATAGAAACAACTCCTTCTGCAACCTCTTCAACAATCAATGGGTGACACCTAAAGAAGACTCTAATATTTCCTATATAGAGAAATGAATATATAATTTCAGAATGTGTCCTCTGGATGCAATAACTTTCATGGGGATAATTAGAAGTACGGAACCATTAAAATACCTTTGAGCTCTAGCAATTTGTTGTACAGCTGTTTGTGTTCCTTACACTCTTCTATAAAATTTTCTTTTAGTTCCATACACTGGACTTTCAGTTCTTCATGCTGATCAACTGCAAAAAGAGAAAATTAGATTAATGGTAATTCATTGTATAAATCATGAATTCATATCGAATCAACTGTTAGGAAGCTAGACACATACAAAAATCAATAATCAGAAAGTTGATTATCAGAATAACAGTTTACAGAGACAGAGATAAATACCAAACACGCAATAGATAAAACACCAAATTTACGTGGTAAAACCCTAGCAAAGCTAAGGAAACATCCATTGTGCAAGATATCAAGTTTTTATTAACTCAAGATGAACATATTACATGTAAAATCGTTGTAAGCTATTTGGCCCTCCACAAAGATAAATACACCTAATTGGCAAAGTACCATTAGGATTCCTCCTAAAAATAGAGTGGAAAAATGCCATTAGGATTTTCCTTCCTAAAAATAGAATTTAACAGTTTTACATAAATTTTTCTTTTTAGAAAACAGGGGTTTGACTCCTTAATTTTTGCTTCAGGGACTCCACCCCCACCTAGACCCCCCCCACAACAGTAGTGAGGGGGTGTTGTCCCCCACACCCCCCTGTTGGGAAGTGAGCTACAAACTGCACCACAAACAGATCCAACATTTAACTTTGTTGTCACATATCTAACATCAACTGACTACACAAGTAAACATGGTTGATCTCTCTTCAAGTTTTCTTTCAAATATTGGGGTGGTAAAAATAATTTCTCTTTCAATTTTATCTCATTTTGGATTTAATTATTTTTTATATTGACATGTTTCTTATTCGTTACTTCTCTTCCTAGGCATGTCAAGTGGGAAGTGTCCATAGATTGCCATGGCACTTATGCTAGGAAGAGTCCAAAGATGGTGAAGGTTGGTGTCAACAAATACAACTGCAAATCATACTTTGCAGAGAGGATTCAAAGCAAATTTGCAATTTCTACACTTTAACTGGATCCTACAGACCAATTTGATCTAACAGAAGTTAAAAATCAGCATCGTCGTTATCATAGGCTATAGCTTTGAGAAGAGAATCAAAGAATGCAAGCGATTGAGAACTCACCAAGTGCTTGCACAGCAGAAGTCATTCGACTGATATCAGCGAAGTAAGAGGCATAGGAATTCGCCTCTTCTGATACTTTAGCACATTCACTCTTCAATATCTGCCATTATCACCAAAAAAAAAAATCCAAATGAAGCTCTCAGATTAAATAGTTGGCAATTAGAGCAATCCTTCTTCTTGATAAATAGAAAGTATACACTTCGCGGTTCTTACCTTGAATTTTTCACTCAATAGATACACTTGAGAGACCCACAATTTCTTCTCCCTCACGTGCTTGTCTTGGAGTTTCCTTAGCTCATTCACTTGGCCCTCTACTGCATAAGCTGTGAATACATAAATAAATTCTACCAAAATGAATCTCATATCACATTTTGACATAAGAGAGGTAAAGGTAGAAGTGCTAGGTTAATGTCCTTCGTACCTAAGGAGCCCACATGCATACACTTGCGTATCAGTTCATTTCTTAATTTTTCAAGTTGGCGATTGGTGTCTTCCAGGGACATCCATGCCTCGTGACATTCTTTCTTCTTTAATTCAAAATCTTTACTAAGCTCTTTGAACTTCCTATTGTACTCCAGAACAGATTTACAGTTTTTGCCTCTACACTGAATATTCATTGAAACGCATTTTGATTATTCCCTGAACTCTATCCTAAAAATACTAATTCAGAAGGAATAGCATGAATGATTTCTAAAAATAGCATTCTGATGGCTGTGAGTGTGAAAAACATTTCTGTGAATTATTTTATGCTCTAAGATGACAGAAAATAAGAGTTATCTATCTCATCCTTACCTTCTGATTACAGTCTTCTTCGCCTACAATTAGTTCAGGGACTTGATCCGTTTTCCTAGAATCTTCTTCTCTAAATGTATGTGATTATATATTCATTTTTGCACCTGAAGCTTACCTCTGTCAGTACCATATCAAACTTTTGCAGTCTCAATCCTTAATCTGCAAATTTCATCAGAGCCATGTATAAAATACATTCTGATTGTAATAATTAAAAGATTGATTTTATACCAAAGTGAGGTGTTTTTCTTATGCAGATTGCGCTGACAATGGGGCTGCCAATGATTGCCTCAAATCTGATAGTTAAATTTCCTTCATCAATGACATTTGCTGGGGCATCCATCAGGACAAGGGGCGTATTGGCACCAACACGAGCATAAATGTCAAGCTCAGATAGAATCTGCGCCATGATTTCAACTTTTTAAAACATGCACTACAGCTAGGAAACAGTGAAAACATACATGTAACATAAATATAGTTATCTCGCCTTTTCTTCCTATATAAAGACATAAAAAACACGCATCCTTGGGGGTCCATTTGTGAAGATTATCTCTGCAAAGTGAAGATCAACAAAACATTCCCCGGCAGGAAGATCACCAATTACGTATGAGAAGTCCCCAAACCGAGCAGTCTGATAGATAGATGGGACTTCCTTTTCAAAAATTACCTCCTCTGTTCTGATTACATCTCCACCAACAAAATACAAATCTTTCTGAAAATCAATTCCCGTTAGTTATTCTCCAGCATTTATGCACATGATTGCATTTTCTGCAACATTTACCAAAACAAGCACTACCCATGGTTATAAACCCAAAACCCCAATTACGCAATTCATATTGTGTGATATTAAAACATTGAGCACACTTGTAGAATCCTCTTCGAGTTTTACTGTTTTCTAAACATGTAAAATTCTTGCACTGGTAATGCCTCCATCGAACATTTCGATCATCAGGAAGCTTCCAGAGGGATTCATTGATAGGAAATGGCTTCTGATGATATTGAGGAGCCCTAGCTAGACATCTTCTTCTTGGTAATGGATCACATCCATGAACCATTAGTCTTTGAGCTACATGCCAGTCGCCCAAAATCGAAAACTCAAAGAAAAATTACATACTAGTGGTCGATGACAATGTCTTTGGACTGGCTAGCATTCACGGGAACATTGTTCTCCACAACCACTTCTTCTCTTGTTTCTTTTCCATCAGAAACAGATTGGGTTTCTTCTCGTTTTAAAACACGGGTTTTGAAATGGCGGAAGCACCTCTCTTCTTGGGAGCCATTGGAATCTCTTTGCAAGTCTAAATTGAACATATGCTGCAATCATGGCATTCCATAAGACAACATCTCTTTTAGGAATTTTGTCAAACAATTTACGTACATTGTTAATGCTTCCAAATTTTGCATACATGTCTACAGGGCACTTGCAACTACATCCTCTGACAAAATTCCATTCTCTATTATGCTTTGGCGGATGTCCATACCCTGTTTCCAAGCTCCTCTTTTGGCAAAGGTAGGGAGTGTCCTCGAGATGATGGTGTGACATGAAACAACAGAAATGGCGAGGAAAACATAACCCAGAAATGGCATGTTCAAATATCCGAAAGATATGTCGGCGAGATATACAACCAGGGTTTTTAGAGAGACCAAAACCTGCAAATACACAGAAGGAGACACAAGGTTCGGTGGGAATTGTTGAAGAGGCCTAACCCACAAATTTGCAAGCGGGTGTATGTAGTATTGGAAGGAAGATGGGCAACTGAACCAACCTATATCAGCTTGACAGGGATTCAAAGGCAGCAAGAAGATATTTTCAGAAAAAAGACAGATTCTAAGTCAAATTACTATTCCCTAGTTCTTGAATTTCTCATCTCCATAGTCTGTTTAATGTTGAGTTTTATAAATTTTGTGGAGAGTGTGGGCCCCATGTGGTTTGTGCCTCCAAGATAAGGATAGCTAGTTCCATGTTGTTCACTGGATGAATATTATTTTATTTTAAAGAGGAAACTTTAATGTTCAAATGGAAACAATGGGTAATCAATCTTATAAATACATGTCTTATTATCTAAGTTGGCCATGCCTATTTAGTGTATATATATATATATATATACCATTTCAATTTGAATAATTTAGTATACTATTTCATCTCTCTCATGCTGGTCTTATCCTAACATAATAGTTTTTATAATTCTAAAAATCTTCATTCAATCTTATATATATATTAGAATTGTTTTTATAATTCTAAAAATCTTTATTCAATCTTTAAGAAATAATCCAACATTATGTCAAATGAATCTTGTTATATGATGATCCCTATGTCAGCACAGATGACATCCACAATAGAAATGAGCTTATTAAAATATAGTAATTAGTTGGTTGAAGTGACACCAAGTGACTCTTCTACTAATATAATAGTTTTTTGGTCACTATGCTTCAAATATCTACATTGATATTTTTTTCCTTATGAATTTTAATATCAAGCAATGTTTTACAACTCTTGTATAGTGCAAACATTCATGATTCTAAAATGGGGAATGCTAATCTACACCATTTTAAGCGTCTAAAGTCTAACCTTGAAATTGCATTAAACTAACAATTACATCAGGCGCAATGGACACACTAAAGTAGGAACCAAAAACTTGAGGAAATAAGTGTTGAATCATAATTCCTTACAATATTATGTAATATTGACTATAGGTTCCATACTTCAGTCTACTATTGAAGATTTTTCGAATAGATGTGGAAGATCCACATAACAAAGAAAAATTGAATTTTAGAACTAACAAAAACATAAAACAAATAAATCGTGGATTAGTCTTGAGTGATACCTTTATGAGGGAAACACCATGGATTACGTATGCCATCTCATCACATAGTTGAAGGACCTGTCACCATAATTTATTTCGAGACATATCAAGAGAGTTAATGCCATGTACTATCCCATGTACTATCCAAATCAGCACTTTTGGTAGCGAGTCGAGGTCAATATTTCTTCCAACTTAAGTTGATCCTATTTCATATACAAGACATCTGGATAAAGAGTAATTATAAATTATTACAAGTTTGACTTGTAGACACTCAAATATGGTAACTTATCTTTTGGCAATACTCCCTTGCTAAGACGAATACTCACATTCTAAGTCAAATTACTATTCCCTAGTTCTTGAATTTCTCATCTCCACAGTTTGTTTAGCTGCAAACTCAGGAATTATTAATTAAGAAAAGTAGTAAGTAATCCATGTGCACCATTCAATAAATTTCAATTTTACATCACAAAATTCCTATTTAAGACTATACAATTTGGTCAAGATAAGTTGTATGGACTTGGATGACTTGTACAACCCCTCCCCCAAATGCATCTCTTGAATCTGATTTCAATTTGAATAATTTAGTACACCATTTCATCTTCCTCATGCTGGCCTTATCCTAACATTTCACCTATGGAATGCTATAGATAAGCAAGTCCATATCAATTTATCACTGACCTGACATTTCCATAAGCTCCTACTACACATGTCAATTCAAAAGCACTGAGGGATCTCCTAAATATTCCAAAAACACTTTACATCATTTAGAGAAATTACTACTACAAGTATGAAGCACTTCTTTCTCCATTTTCAAGCATGAAAAGTTTGTAGAAGCATGTCTTAACAAGAGAAAATTTAGTACTCCAAGTATTGTTAAAGGGATTCAAGTGACAAAGGGTTTAGTCTAACAACTGAAGCTCCCTATATCAAATTATTATTGGGTTGGGTATATTCTCTAATATATAGTTAGACCACTTTATTTATATTAAGAGACATGAGGAAATCATAGGGGGTTGGCTTAGATCACACTCACACTTGCATATACACCTAGGAGAAATGCATGAGTCTTGATCCCGCTCAAGGGAATGTAGTGCAAAACATGGATTGGTTTTACATAGGTTGATAACAAAGGGTAGTTTAGTCTCACCACCAACATGATTTCTTCTTCTTTTGTCTAATTCTTTGATGAAGGGTATTGATAGTATCTATGGTTTCCAATTTGTTGCATGTGATTACATGTTGTGTGAGAAAGAGTGACATACAATGAAGCACAATTCTAGGAAATCGAAGTGCACGTGAAGTTATTGAAGGTGATTGTATAAGGGTTCAAGATTGTACAATTCTATTGAAGACCATATAGAATGAGGGAAATACCATAAAAAATTTTTACATCCTTCCACTGGGGCATTTTCTAGTGCTAGTCTAAGAAACATAGTATATGTAGTCTAAGATCAACTTGTTCCTCTTTTTTGTACATTCAGATCTCACATGTTCTAATCTATATAGCTAAGTACTCATATCCTCTTGTGTATTTGAGCTATCATTTTATCATTATTGCAAGTATTAACGTGTTTTTATGATTATGATGAATAATTATAAGTTAATTAAATTAGAATAATCTCATGTAACAAACCCTTACACCCGATATATTATTTTCTATAACATTTACATTTATATATTTTTAGGTTGTAAACATCTG
Source organism: Taxus chinensis (assembly GCA_019776745.2). NCBI lineage: Eukaryota > Viridiplantae > Streptophyta > Pinopsida > Cupressales > Taxaceae > Taxus > Taxus chinensis. Next base: position 765,474,166 of record CM034146.1, on the reverse strand, counting down.
GTGAACCCAACTTGTTCTTGAATTTATCAACCCTACTTGGCCTAATGTTTGAAGACCTTTTTTAGCATAATTTTTGAAAATTCAAAACTAATATTTTAGTAATAAGTGCATAATAAGACAAATATACAATGTTTTGCAAATTACGTTGAGGTTTTTAGTCCACTTATTCATATTATAATATATTCATTTTTGGTTTATTCAATCAAGTCTTTATTTCTATAAATGGCCATTTTAGTAATTTTTGATGGTCACTTTTCTGCTAAACATCACTTTTGGGTTCATATCTTCTATGGTCTCTTGACCATTGGCCTCCCATTTTATAATTAGTGATACTTTTTTATCTAGTCCAAGGATTTTGTCTTATGTTTTTCCATCATGGATTCTTCCCATGGTTCCAGCACATCACTTGTTGAATTAATCCAATGACACCCCACTCTTCAAGATGAACTTGATAAGATGCTCTTGAACGCACAATGGTGCCTCCTACTAAGGGTCTCTAATTTTAAAAAATGTATTTTAAAAATTTATGCCATGCATTTTATGGATTTACTCCCCTCAATGATCCCCCTATTAGCGATCTAACAATCGAACCCAATCTTAAACATACACATGATATACACTCTAGTGATGGTTATAATTGTGGTGATGATCCTAGCCATAATTTTAATAATATTGGATATGAAGATAATTATGTGTTTGAGACTTTATTTTATTGTGAAGAAAAATCCAACACTAGATATACCGACTCATTGGAGCCATGTTTTGATGATGATTTTAGTTTTGAGTATGCAACTAATGATAGCGATTGGGATAGTGGTGATCCACAGGGCCATGTCTTCACTTGTCATGTTGAAAATTTTCCTAATAATAATAATGACGCACTTCCTAATGACATATAGTCTACAAAGTGTGTAATTGGTTCATTTTTTATAATGATTATGTTTCACATGAGTGGGTCTATTTTCCAAATAATATATGAGTTAATGATGCATCTTTCCTTTTCGATAATTACATGAATATGGATATGGCAAGGTTCAATTTAAGAGACCTCTGGGAAATCGAAGGTTGAAAATCCCTAGTGAATATCTTCAGAACCACTTTCGTGAAACGTGTGAATTTTCTGTGGTTTTTTGTGTAACATTTTTTTCCTTATTTTCAAGACATGTGACAAGAAGGTTGTTATCATGTGAAAATAATTTTATTGTCTTATGAAAACAACCTTGTTTTCAGGTGACAATAAGGTCATTTTCACGTGAAAACAACCTTTCTATTGTGCATCAAAAAGGATGATTAATACATCAACCTTATTATCACATGACAAAAAAAATATTATCACACGACTGCAAAATAAAAATCTCCCATCGTGTGTCTTTAGCTTTCTGTCGTGCGTTAACAACACAGAATTGTCACACGTCAAAATCCTCCTTTCGTGCATCAATTTTTTTTTATGATTCTCATGTGCAGATTTCACTAATGCCTCGAGGTTTTGGTGTAATGGTTCGTTACATTTTGTATCAGAGCGACCACCTAGGGTCGATTCCCGGTATGGGTAGCCACATCGACATTGTAGTGTTCATCCGGGGATCATATAGGGCAGGGTGTTTTCTCGCTATAATGGCATAAATCTAGCCCAGGGTGTGGGCTACAGAAAGCATGGTGGGGTGTTATGATCCTCATGTGCATATTTCACTAACGCCTTGAGGTTTTAGTGTAACAGTTTGTTACAAACTTCCTTCTATGTATCAACAACCTCCTATAGTGCGTTAACAAGATGTCCTGCAAGTTCACAATACTTGATATGTCGGTACCTTAGTAAGCTAGTATTAAGTTAGTAGTATACTTCCTGGAGAATCACCTAGGTTTATATAGGAGATGTTTTTAGGGGGCTGGCAAAGCTGACCCCTAAAAATAATACTGTAAATTTTAAGTGAACAAGATGCTTACCTACTCCAAAACATTCTCCTTTTCAAATTTTCCTAAAATGGAATATTCGCCACTAAAAAAATTCATGGGATCTAGTGATTTTCAATGTTATTCTATTTTTTCTTCCATATATGGTGATGCTCATGTTTATATTTCTATTTAATGTAATAATTAGTTTCTACTTATGTTTCTCTTCCTCCTAAAAATATTAATTCTAGTATTTGTGTCTCTACTATTCCTACTAAATGAAAAAAATGATATTTTATATGTGTTTCTTCCAAACCTATTTTTTGAAAATGTTAGTATGTTGTTTTCGTGCAAATTTGTAACAGGGAAATTGACAATTTCAAAGCACAACAACTATACCCCCGTGTTAAAATTTTCAAGTCTATCATTCCAAGACACCCAGATTTGTCTAGTCAGTACAAATGACCTCCTGAATAATGTTATCTCATCCCCCTAGGTGATTTAGGAAAGTCCATTCATCACCCCTAGGTGATTTTAGGAGTTCATCAAAATTTGCAAGCTACATGCAGTTGTGAGAAGGGATGTCACTGGCCTTCCTAGGACTGGATCAAACCCCATGGAGCGGAATAAAAGGGAAAAATTCAACATGGAGGTGAATTGAAGACCTTAGAACATCATGTAAATGATTTTGGAAGGTTTTGGTAAGTTTTTAAAGACTTGGAGCAGGCTGAATAAAAAACATGGTTCACAAGCCTAGACAGTAGACATGCTTAAAAACAATAGCTGAGCTTCAGAAGAAGATTTCGGGAGCTTAAAATGGAGTTATAAGTAAAAAAATATCTTCGAAAAGAGGATTACATGACCTACATGATGGTAAAATAATATTTTTCACAACACTTTGGTGCATCAGATCTGCAGGCAGTTTTTCCTAGGCACATGTGGAGTACCAAATCAAAATTCCAATTTTTCAGGGATCAAATGGATGAATCAAGACATAAAATCCCAACCATTGGATTCAAAAGGAAATTTCCAGTCAGGAGCATATACAATTTTTCCAAAAATGTCCATCGGGAGTTCAATATATCATCATCACAAGTCGACCTCTTAGAGCATGTTCAGGACTTAGCAAAATTTTGAGATGACACGTGTCAACTCCAGGAGCATGGTGGGATTTATGTCCCTGAAGTCCCTGAGGTAAGGTACATAAACCTTGAAAAAATGCACCCAACCCCCATGTGACCTCTGGGACCCTCATGTGACCTTCAGACTTGACAGTTCACCCCCAGGTGCATTTTTGGAGATCAAATTCCCTGTCATCGGATCGAAGACACGTGTCAGCTCTAGGACCACCATAGAATTTGATGTCCCTCATGTCCATGAGGTCAGGGAAAGAAGACATGGAAAATTTTCCCAACCCCTATGGGGAGTCCTTTGGTAATCCATGTGACCGACTTTCAGCCCTCAGTGCTTTTCAAGCAAATCCCCCGCCATCGGATCGAGGACATGTGTCGTCCTCTTGTTCACTGTGGAATTTTATATCCCTCACATCCCTGAGGTCAGGGACATCAGACATGAAAAAATGCACCCCACCCTTGCATGAGCATTTTTTTGAATATTCAAATCTGACACTTAGCTATTTCTTACCCCTCATTTCTCCTTCATAGCTTCTCAGCATGACATGGCCTTATTCTTGCTTATCCAAACACCCGGTCCACCATTACTAATCTGAACCAGCTCCATCATGGTCACCAAACTCTCAACACCATGAAAACACAACAATATCAGAGAAAAAAGTGGCGAAGAAATGAAGAATCTGGGTAAGTGCACCAAGTTGGTGGGCCAAAAGGGGGTCTTAAGTGGACGCATTTTTCTAAACAATAAAAAACTTCAACTTGTACGAGTTTTTCAAAATAGTTACACTCAGAATTGGAAGATGTTGTAGAAATATGAATCGTATAATTTTGATTCTAGTTTCTAAGCTACTAAATTTTATTGAAAAAGGATAAGTTTAAGTGGGTCAAACAATTAAAATACTAACATGTGCTCCTATTTTTGTTAAAAAAACATAATAGTGTGACTTTTGTGCCCCCACCATTTTTTGAGCACCATTTAGTATTTTTGAAAACCCTTTGGTAGAAAGATATCTAGAAGCATCTAGTTTGTGTTAGAATTTATTTTAGTTTTTTTAGTGAATATTTTTTTATTTATGATTTTTCTAGTACAAAAATTTTATGTTTTGAAAAATAACGGAGCTTCGACCATGCCCCCCTAACTACCTCAAAAAATATCAAAAATTAGATTTATTTTTTGAATATGTATATAATTATGCCTAGTTTGTGCCTAAACAACTTTTATTCAATTTTGATGAGTAAAAAAAAAGATACACGAAAAAGATAGACATGTTTAAACCTCAAAAAATAGCTATAAAAAGGCATAGTTAAGAAAATAAATAATATGAAAACCTTGTATTTGTTATAAAAATTGAAAAATAATATTTATACAAAGAAGAAACTCTGCTTTACGTCGTGGTATAATTTTTTTTAAATGAATCGATCATTTGATGTTGATTTATCATGACGGAAGTTGGAATTTTGTGTTTTTCTACAAAAACACAGCTTTTTGTGTTTGTGCAGGTCCATGCCTCAGGCTTGGGGATCTAAACCGGATCCCAAGCCTTGAGGCATGTGTTGGAAAAGGTAAAAAGCATAATGTGTACGCGTTATAATGCGTACGCATTATTCTTTGTTTATATATTGTGGCCCCCCAACGTCCCTTTCATCTCTTTCACGGGAATTCTGCATACATTCTGTTTAGTCTGTAATTTTCTGTACATTCTTGCATGATTTTTTAGTAGTTCATTTTGTCCCCTACTCCACTAGTTGATTTTTTCTAATCATGGGCGATAAAATCGAGCTAAGGACAAGAGGAAATTCAAGAACAAGACACTAGAGCAATTGGAAGAGATGAGAATAAATAAATTGAAGAGAATGCAAAAACTTCATGCAGGGCAAGGTACATCTGCTATATCAAATGTAGCTAATGTATTAGAAAATGGGGATGAAATACATAATGAAAATGTAGAGAATAGAGAATAATGATGATTTTGCAATGAATAATGATATTGAATTGAATGATAATGTTGGTATGGATGAAGAAATTGATATGAATCCAATTGTTGAACCCTTTCCTGAGAATCCAAATGTTAACCCCAAAATTTGTATGAAAACACTGAATGAAGAAAGTAACCTTGTAAACAAATCTTCACCTCTAAGAACACCTCCTTCCATTTTGTGAAGAAAACCAATTCACTTAATTGAAATTGATGAAAACATTATAAAACCAATGCCTAACAAAATGTTTGAAAGAAATGCGAGAAGAAAAGCTAGTGGAATTTGGGATAATTACTTTGAGAATTTAAATGACACACAAAGATGTCAATTATTTGTTACATTGATGAAATTAATTAAGATGAGACCTATAATGAAGACCCTGGGGTTAAGAACATCTAATGTTGTTGATCAAAATGCGTCAATTGTTGAAAACATACATAAAGCATACCAAACAGTAGGTGGAAAAAGACGCACCAAAGATAGTAATGCTACATGGCATGCACTTACTAATTTTATAGTAAGTGATAAAATAGTTAATAAATGCTTGATTAGAAAAATAAGCAGTGCTTTGAAGCTAAACAAAAAAACACTAATGAAAGCAATAGAGAGACGTAAACATCTTGAGTCAGTCAATAACACTGACTATTGGGCTTTCTCTAGCAATACTTCCATGAAAAGACAAGAATACATATGATATTCTAAAAGAATTAATTGTAAAATTTTGGAATGAGAACACAAGGGTGTCACCGAATAGAAGAGATAGAGTAAAAAGAAGAATAGGTTCTCGTAATCATGAATCGTGTGCAAAAAATTTCTTAGATATGACTCAAACACAATTGTTCTCTAAGTTTAAGAATGAAAATCCACAAATTAACATTAGCCAAAGATTCTTTGAAATGAGCAAACCCTTTTATGTGAAAATCAATCACTCACGTACCACTTGTTGTTGCAAGCATCATGTTGAATTTTCAATGCATTATGATGTTTTTTGTCAAATACGTCATGTTTTGCATACTGACATCATGTTGCAGGAGTTTGGATTAAATGTCCCACCAAAATCTTCAAGGGAATTTATTTCGACAATATTTTGTGAAAAATCAACTAGACAATTTTTTTATAACAAAGCATGTTTGGATGGAACGTGCAATGTATGTGGTGGCTTGCCAAATCTGAAAAGTTGTATCCATGAGGAGAGTACAGATTCAATAGGAAAAGAATTGGTTGGTTTCACCAAATATAAATCGTGTGGCATATCAATTAAAATATGGAAAAGAATCTAAGAGGTGTGAGCTTGTTACAAAACAATTACCTGTATCAGAATATATGGTCAAATTCAGAGAGAAATTTTTTATGAGTATGCAAGGCACACACATAGAGCTCGATGGTTGGATGAACAATTCAAGTTAAGCAAGGACACATTCCCACTTGAGTACTATTGTTTCAGTAGTTGACTTCATAGAGAATTACACATTGTAGCCACAAATGGAGGTTCAGTCTCAATATTATAACTCAGTGCAAGTTGTTATTTTCATGCATATAGCATTCATGCACTCTCTAGAAAGCACTGAGAAAGATCAAAAAATATTAAGATGAGTATCATTTTGTACATCAGTGATGATCAGACACATTCTACAGAATATGTACAAGGGTGTTTCCAGTGTTTTATGTGAACTTGAATGAGAGGAACATTAGTTTCGATCAACATTACATTTGGTCAGAACAACTGCACATCACAATTCAAGAATGCACAGATGTTTTATTGGCTAAGCAGGATGCATAAAGAAACAAATATACAACATATATGGAGTTTTACTGAAGCAGGGCATGGAAAAGGAGAGCATGATGGTGCAGGAGCATGTGTGAAAAGAGAACTTGCAAGAGAAGAGTTAAAGTTCAAGGATGGTGCTAAATTTATAGATGTAAAAAACATTGTTGATTGGTGTGTCAAGAATATGGGCCATGAATCTCAAGAGAGTTCAATGGTTTGTAGATATTTCTATTTTATAGAGGAACAAAATCTGGCAAACTATGAAGATTGTATGATAGTTATAGGATCAAGTGATATGCACTCATTCCGTAGTTCTGATGAAATTCTTGGACTATTTATACTAGGTGCATGGCATGTTTTTGTATATCATGCATTGATTTTATGTGGAATGAATGTGAGTCACAACAGTGGTTGGATGAATGGACTTGTAGACCTCTAATTCCACTCGACACATATCAAGTTCCACAAGCATTGAAACTTACAGGGTCTTTAGATCAAATGAAAACATCACCACTTTGACCAAGTCTTGATTTAGTGCAACAAGGTACATATATATGTACATGTTTTTATATTTATAAATTATTAAATGGTCAACTCTTAATGTATTTTAAATTTGACTGAACAGTTTTACTTTGTGATGTAGGACACATTTTTGTAGTTATTGCTTGACAAAATTCAACGAAGAGGGAATAGGACTTCTTGTCTCGTTGTGTGGAGGGGAAATTTTGTTTTCCACCACAGTCATTGATGGTGAAGGCCTTGAGTATCCCACTGGGTCATGTGGTAGTCACAAGAACTTATCTTCGACGATATTTCTATCAAAAAATCAAATATTTGGTTGTTTGAAGACTATGAAGTACATCGAAAGATACTTCACTATTCACATTTGGTCCTTGTAACAAATATGCAATTGATAAAATATCGACGTCAGCCATTAAACAAGAATCCGTGGAAGGTTCATCAATCAGATCATGAAGCAATTCTTGCTACTGTCAAGAGTAGAGTTGATCCTTGCGATTCATTAGATTGAATTTGCAAAGGTATGTTCTTCATGAATTTAATTTTTATATTTACTTAAATGATTTTGTTTAAATTCTCTATGATTTAAAATTCTATTTAATTGCTTACTAACATGTTTATGTAGGTCAGTGGTGCCAAAAAGCTTCCACCTTCACGTGTTTGGCACTGTCAGTAGAGAATTTATTATTCTAGAAGCCAAGTGAAGCTAAGAGAAATTCTCATATTAGAATATTGTAAAAATAAACTTATAAAATTCTCATTTTACCACCTATATTGTATGAACCACCTATATTATTCACATCGTTGGCAATGGACAACCTTACACTGACTCAGACTAGAGTATTTCGTGCTTTTGTAAACAATAGGAAAACAATAGGAACCAAATTGAGATGGATAAAATTGATATGTATTTCATAGAGGGCCCAAACATGGAGGTTTCAGATCTGATGCTTTCTAGGTGCCACAGAGTCTGAGAAATCATGTCATTATGTAGTCCCTTAAGAGCCCTGAGACCAAAACACGCTATATCTTCGAAAGGTGATTTCTCAGACTCCTGGCACCTAGAGACATCTCATCAGATCCAAAACCTCCATGTCGGTCCCTCTACAAAATCCTTAGTCACGGTTTTATCCATCTCCATTCGGTTCTCTCATTGTCCTATTGTTTGTAAACACGAAATAGTGTAGTCTGAGTCAGTGTAAGGCTGACTAGACGCTATATTTTGGAAACGGTATGCTCATGGGACCCTACCATCTAGGACCAACAGACATCTGGATGTCTAGGTAAACTAGTGGAGAGGTTTTTTTTTGGTTCCCTATGCTCCCCATGCTTTCGGGATAACTCATCCGGGTGTAGTCTCTTAAGAGCCCTGAGACCAAAACACATTATATCTTCGACGGACTGATTTCTCGGACTCCATGGAACCTAGATATGTCTCATTAGATCCCAAACCTCCATGTAAGGGGCCCTCTACAAAATCCTATCATGGTTTTATCCATCTCCATTTGGTTCTCTCACTGTCCTATTGTTTGCAAACACATGAAATAGTGTGCAGTCTGAGTAAGTGTAAGGCTACAAACGCAATATTTTGCAAACGGTAAGCTATGGGACAACCAACTATTCCAAAACATTGGGGATGGCTTGGTGAATGCTAGTGGATAGGATTTTTTGGTTCCCTATGCTCCCCGTGCTTTCTAGCTACCTCGTCCGGGCGTAGGCCCTTAAGAGCCCTGAGACCAAAACACATTATATCTTCGACAATTGATTTCTCAGACTCTGTGGCACCTAAAGACATCTCGTCAGATCCTAAACCTCCATGTTGGGGCCCTCTACAAAATCCTCTCATCACGGTTTTATCCATCTCCATTCGGTTCTCTCGTTGTCCTATTGTTTGCAAACACGTGAAATAGTGTAGTTGAGTTAGTGTAAGGCTGTCAGACTATATATTTTGCAAACAGTAGCTCATGGGACCAAACCGTCTATGCCAACACGTCTGGATGTCCTGGTGAACACTAGTGGAGGCTTATTTTTTTGGTTCCCTATGCTCCCTGTGCTTTCAGGATACCTCGTCGGGCATAGTCCCTTAAGAGCCCTGAGACCAAAACACACTATATCTTCGACAGGTGATTTCTCAGACTCCGTGGCACCTAGAGATGGACTCATTAGATCCTAAACCTCCATCAAGGGCCCTCTATGAAAATGAATTCAATTTTATCCATCTCCATTTGGTTCTCTTCATGTCCTATTGTTTGTAAATGCAAAATAGTGTAGTCTGAGTCAGTGTAAGGCTGACTCAAATTACAATATTTGGCACGCTCTTGGCACCCAACCAGGACTATGCCAACATGTTGAGATGGCCTAGAAAAACACTAGATAGGAGGATTTTTTTTGGTTCCCTATGCTCCCCATGCTTTCAGATCTACCTCGTCGGGTGTAGGCCCTTAAGAGCCCTGAGACCAAAACACACTATATCTTTAATGGGTGATTTCTCAGACTCCGTGGCATCTAAGAGACATCTCGTCAGATCCTAAACCTCCATGAGCGTAGGCCCTCTACGAAATCCTCTCGTGGTTTTACCATCTCCATTTGGTTCTCTTGACTTTCCTATTATTTGCAAACACGCGAAATATAGCAGTCTAAGTCAGTGTAAGGTTGCCAGACACAATACTTTACAAACAGAAGCTCTTGGCACCAAACCAACTATGCCAAACGTCGAGATGGCCTAGTAAATGATAGGGGAGTGCTTTGGGCTACCTTTCCTTCCCTTAAGAGTTGAGACCAAAACACGTATGCTTCCTGTGGGTTTCTCAGACTTCGACCTACATCTAGTCAGATGGGCATAGGCCACTTAAGTCTTGAATGACTAGATTGGAGTTAAGAATAAATTTGATAGGGGAATGTCTAAGAACACATGGGAGTTATCAATCACCTAGTAAATCTTTCTTGTTTAGTTCTGAATGGGAGTCAGCTAGCCTACGGCTTAGTGACCTTCCATTCATTGATAATTTATGCTATGATAAACCCATGGATGCTTTCAAAAGTTCCTTCAAAAGGATAGGGGTAGTCATCAAGCCTAGTGAAGGGTGTTATGTGATTTCCAAACAACTTGAAATACATACAAATTTAGAGGTAATAACATGAATTGGATAGGATTAGACAATCAAGAATCATTGAGTGTCTGAATTAGAATGTCATTGCATCTGGAGACATTCTCAAGCATTGGAGTAATGTATATGGAGAGACATTCTCAAAATATCAACAGATGAAAGGCATCAAATTGTGATGACTCTCAAGTGTTTTAACATGGTAGAAGACTAAGAAGCATTGAAGAATGTAGTAAGTGCATGATAAGATAGGAACCAGTACAAAGAGACTATGAGCAAGAAGAAGCGCAAGTAAGGTAAATACACATATACACATTGATAAATTGAATGAATAATTACTCAGATTAGGTAACTCTTTATATACATACATTATATAAATATTGATTTCCAAAGTTTGATGCATATTATACATTGAAAATGCTAGTACATGTACATCACCAATAAATGAAAAAATAATCCATAATGTCTTAAATATTGTCAAGTGCACATCATATTAGTTTCATGCAAAAATAATCTCAGAAATGTAAGGTCTCATACAAAAATATCAAGTTCCAAATAGTATTTTAATGTGCATAATAAATATAAAAATGCCCAAATAGGTCATATACCATCAAGTTCAAATGCCATATAGGCGTACATACAATGCCATGCACATAGGCATACAAAAAAATGTCATGTAAGACATATATATTTCTAATCATCAAAATCTATCCCTCTCTTGGCCTTGCTCAAAGAAGGCCCTCCCTTAGATGAAGATGGAGATCTATGAGATGAATTTGGATCGTCTGAGCCCATGCTACGAGTCCTCTTCTGCTGAATACTCATTTGTAGATGAGCCTGTAAATGCAAACAATTTTTTTTTGTCAAAACTTAATTTATATATGTTTTCAACATGTATTTAAGACCATGCTAGAATGAAAGTATTTACATAAATACACAAACTTACCACAAGTTGTCAATCACACCGAATTTGCATCTCACACTCAAATGAGTCATCGGGAGCTCCTGGAGTACGAACGGGGGTACGAAGATGACGAGATGGAGGAGTCTATGCCCTCGAAGTCAAAATGGAGGGGGTTGAAGTTCCCTACATACACATAAGATCATAAAATCTAACATCAGAATTAGCAAAAATAGAACTAAGTACATGTATGTGTAATGACAATATTTTAACTAATTTTATCAATATAGAACTATTGTTTTTACCCCGCCATGCCTGTGAATCAAATGAACAGGGTTGCTACCTGTCACAGGTAACTCCTGCATATACACAATGAAGGACATTATTAACATAATTTAATAATTCTACAATGAAAGACATTACTAACATGTAATTTAACATAATATGAATTACACGAGAAATTTAACAAAATTTACATGTTGTTTGAATACCTCAGTGAGTTGTTGCGCAAATGAAATCACAGCGGCAACACCTTTCTCTACTTGTCGCAGAGATGGTGGGGTGTCTAGTGAAGTCAACATCTTTATCAAACATGTATCACGTGAGTTAGATGAACATACAAGAACATACATATATTTGACTTCAAAACTTATATATATATATATATATATATATATATATATATATATATGCATGTATGTGAAAATTTTACACAATTAACATTCTAAATTACCTCTGTGAATGTATGTGTATGCATGGTGCTCACCGCCTATGGTCGGGATGAAGATGCACCTCCCACGCGTTGTAATATCAATGCATGTACATGTACAAATACAATTATTTCAAAAATTTAACATATATAAGTAAATCAAGTACTCCAAAATTTTTGTAACACACATAATAAAACATAACAAATACCTGTGAAGGTGACGCCGATGACTGTAATCCAAATGTCTCACTCAAAAAGGCATCTGACATAGTGACATTATTGTGTGCACCCCTAGCACCAACTCCACCAAAATCAGTACGCATGAAAGTATCGTCCTCCTCAGGCCCCAAACATATGCTACCACATGACGAGAAAAGATGTGGCCTCATGCTAGTACTCCCTGAGGGAATACTCTGTGTACCTCCACGAGCATCTGGCTCAGAAATCTCCCTCGTATGTCGAACAAGGGTCACAAGATAGCCCCTGAAGCGCGTGGAGTGTATCAATCTCTACTGTCTCCTTCACTGTTGGAGGGACAGTCTCAGGGTGAGGGGGCTTTTGTGTGGGGACTCTACCCTGCTGAATAGGTGCACATTGTGCACCTGGTCGATCTTGTGCAGATCCTTTTCCTCGCCCTAGAAATCTCAGAAATCAAAATAATTTGGATCTCGTTGAGGATAAACTCACAATAGAGTTTCCTCAGAAAGTATAGTGGCACCTCATTGTTATTGCAAGGTGGAAAATCAAACACCATCCACCATCGGTCCCAAAAATTATTTTTAATCAAATTATTATTGCACCAATGGATGGGAAACCATTTGCATGACAACAGAAACATGCAAATTAGTGCGGGGGTCCGTGAATAAGGCGCATATGAGGTCTTTTGTAATTTATTTTTTCTTTACATCCACATATGACAATTTGTTGGAATAATAAACCCTACAACCCTCTCTATAAGTTGTCCAATGATCAATTTGCCCCATTTCCATGTCAACTTGAGCAAGTAATGCCTCCAATGTGTTTGCAAGAGAGGTGCGGTGGGGGTTTGTAGATTGTGAATCCCTCATTCTTTTGATTAAATCCTCAATTTCAATTTTGTTTTCAACTATGTGGGCTGCTAAATCTTCTTGACTACCCGGGGATGTTGAGCAATTGTGGGAGGGTTGGGAGGGATGACAGGAATAACAGGGTTTGGTTGTGGTTGATTCCCTCGACCTTGAACTGTAACAATAAAAAAATGTATTCAATTCAAATTCTACTCTATAATTATCATATTTCAATGCAATTTTGAGAAAATAATTGTGCCTACCTCTTCTCCGTGGTGCCATCATCGATTCAGATCTTCCCAACGATCCAGAAACAATCCTTTGAGCTTGAGATCCAGCTGAATGAAAAAACATGTGAGGGCACGGTTAAGCTCTGAAACTCGCATTTGAGGGAGATAAAATGATAGAGGCTCGGGCTTCTTTTTTTATTTATAGCAGACATAATGCGTACGTATTATGGTTTGGTAAATCCCAAACCTAAGAATTTAAAACGTGATCGCGTTATAATAGAATGCGTACGCGTTTTTCTTTTTTTCAGGTTTTTGTCCACTTTTTGGCCCCCCAACTTTGTAATGTTGCGTTAATCCCCTCACCTCTCAAGAAAATTATTCCCTTGCATTAGGTGCAAGCAATTTTCCAAAGGTCTAGTGGAGTAATCTTGTGCAATCCCCATACTTACGGACCACCTACAATATTTGGGACTTTATCCGCATTCAGTAAAGGGGGCCTCCCCTTTCACAAGCAGGAGGGACATAGTTTTGGAGCATTGATGAAAATCACCTAATTTGTCCTTAGACAAATTAGTTTACCAACAGGGTAAGAATTCATTTCTCTTAGATTTTCCTCCTTATATGAGAATATATTCAGTTGTGAATGTTGAGAATTTACGTCTCTGGAATGATCCATCCATGTTGGATCAAGAAGAAAAGGGATTTTTGCTACCATCTATTGAGGATCTTGTTCTGGATAGTTGGTTGGAATTGAAGGAATATGTGGTTATTGTAGTAGAAAGAGAGGACCATATAACTGCGGAGTGCAAGACAGGTTGTTGATTGGGTTAAAAGGTTAATTTCCTACTAAATTCAAGTGGTATTCTAGAGAAGATGTGGGGAAGAAATTTCCTCACCTAGTCTTTCCTTGAAGATTTTAGGGACTTAAAAGCCTCAAATTTTGGAGTTATGATCCAAAAATGGATCTATTAGTACCCAATTATATGCATCCTCTTTTTAAAACTTTCAATGCATACCCTCATCAAATAAATACTATTGGAAAATGGTTAAGTCAGATATAGAATGTGATCCAAATACCTTTGAATGAATAAAGAAGCCATTTCTTGTTCTTTTTGTGTGATGACTATGCAGAGGTTAAATAACCATTGTGATGGTTGCGTAACCTCCACTCTTCACAGAGTATCATTTTCACAACATCCACTATAGTTGCTGTAACCAAAACTTGCAAACACTAGTGGTTGTGCAACCACATCTCTATAGACTCCAGTGCTTTTGCCCCGGCGACATCCAAAAAGTGGAACCTCAACAGTTAAAAATGTTTGATCTTCCAATTCGATTCGTTTCACCTCTCCTTTCATACTTAGATAGAGAAAATATAAATGCAAGAATGTTTACTCATCTAAGTAGGTGGTTTTGAGTGAATTCAAGTGTGAGTAAAATAGAAAGTATAAATTGTTCTTGTTTTGTTTACAAACAACAGAGTTATTTCTTGTTGAGGATTACAAGGAAGGAAATACAATAGAAGGGGTTTTAATCCTTCTTGAAGGCCATATGTTGGCAGTGAAATTGTATTTTTTGGAGAATTACATAGTGAAAGGGAAGAAATTTCCTCCATCTACATGGAGTTTTTTTTCCCACATTGGGTTTCTCCAGGATAAAACTATTGTCTCCTTGTCTCTTCATTTCAGTATTGTTATGAGTGATTCTTGCATAATATATTGTTCTAAGAAGAACTCTAGAAATTTATAATTTATTTATCACTAGAATAGGATCTGTTTAATGTTTAAAAGAGGTAGTTTATAGATCCATGACCATCATAAGCCTCCATTTGCGAGATAAAATGTGATTTCTGTTTCATGTTCACTTGTAGCTCAACTTTTGTGCTAAAATCTATTATTGACTTTGAGATATCTCACCACCGATGTAAATATTGTAATAGTAACATAAAATTAGTATATAAGTGATTGTTTATATGTAGCATGTATACACACATACATGCACATATAAAAATGGAGGCATTATGAATTTTTTTATATAAGGCAAGTTAATTTCCATAGTGCTAGTGTATTTATATATGTTTATTGATTATTGGTCTAAGTTAGCCTCTTGTATTTCCCTTGTTTCACTTTTTTCATTAAATTGATCTATCCTTCCCTATTTTTTCTGTGGGCATGGGAAGTGAACATTTCTATATGGTACGGAACTGGTTATGCTATTTTGTACTATATACAAAAAAGGTCTTGATTTTTTCTTTTTGAGCTCTTGTGTCATATGATTTTGAATTCCTTGGAGTTTTGTGGATTTCTTTTTTACTTTCCTATAACATTTTGTGTCGGCTTGTGTGCTAATAGGGTCCTAATTTAAGGATCAATAAATCTATAAATACATGAGCGACATTTGTGCCAATAATACCTCACAAGACATGGAGAAAGATTGCAACGATTGATATTGAAATTATAAGAGAAAATTGTTTTGTTTCCGAGAGTATCCTATGCCAAAAGAAGAATTCAAACATTTAAAGAGAATTCTAGTATTTAGTAGTTGTTTTGCATGTATTGAAAGATAAGGGTTAGAACACTTCCATACACTACAATGCTTGCTAACTTGCATCCACTACTAATTCAAGGACTTCTTCTCAAAGGGGGTATGATTAAGACAAGCCTTGAATCCAAACCCCATTTTTGTTGATATGTAGATATTGAGAATGGATTATGGTTTTGAGAAATAAGAGTAGTTTTTCATCGATCCACAACATAACTACAAAAAGCGAGTAAGAATTCTGACAGGTGATCATAGTCATATAATAAATTTTATGTTTTGTAGAGAAGGCAATTTAAATAGTCATTTTAAATTTGATTGTTTTGACTTAATGTGGCTACATAAACTAATTTTAGAATCATTTCCTGTTACTGTTTGGGATTGAGTCATGTGTTCTATCACTATCTAGTATCTTTAAATTCACACATACTCCAATATTATCCAACCAACCCTAATTCTTTAATCTTTTTATACACGTTTAATTATTTTTTCACTTTTAAATATATGTATGGTGGTGTACAACCACTTTCCATATCTACATACGTATGAGTAGACCCAACCTATCAATAGAGTGATGTACTTTGGCATGGATATCATATTTAAAATTGACATCTTGTTAGATACAATTTTTACGAAAGAAAATGTGAAAGATCTATTTAAAAATAAGCATTAAAGGAAAAAGAGGTGGAAAAAGACATCTTAATGAATTTCCTCGTCCCATCATATGGCATTACCATTTGTTTTAGTAATGTAATCGAAGATTAATATCTTGTACATGTAATTAGAAATCGCTGTCCCGCTATATGTTGTATCCATTCTGTAAAACCAACGTAATCTCCACGCCTTTAGCTAACTCGTGTCACTGCTCTCCCATGACACGCGATTATGTGGGCTACTGATAGTGCAAATTCGGTCACGAATTCTGCACAACAGATCCACCTTTTTGCTACGAAAAGTCGATCCATGTTTAATCCCCACGCTATGTACACTCAGACCAACGAACCGTCCTCCATGAAAGCTTTTAAAGAATCCGCAGGGATTCATGGACGCGGCTTCAGACGTGCCGAAAAACCATCCTTCTGCAGCGTGCTTCAGATGGTGCTCCTAAAGAAGACAACCTCACACTCTCCTCGAACACCATTATAAATACTCGTAAAACAGTCTTAATCACATTGTACTGCGTATTCATAAATAGCCTAAGCACAACTCCAACATATAATCTCAAACCAATTACTCTCAATGGCAAGCTGTGTAAATGTTTCATGGCTTATGATAGTGTGCATTGCTCTTATATTCAGTGTAATGAGTGACCCGGTCATGGAGGTGGAAGCCAGGCAGACCCCTGCCCCTGCGGCTGCTCCTGCGAAAGCTCGCAGTCGCCCCGTTGAGCATATAAGCCCGTCAAGCGGAAGTGGATCAGGATCGGGTAGTGGAAGTGGTAGTGGTAGTGGTTCCGGTTCGGGGGGCGGGTGTAGGGCATCCGGAAGCGGTTCTGGTTCTGGATCCGGGTCCGCCTCGGGAGGGAGCGCTCGTGGGTCAGGCAGTGGCAGTGGGCTTGGCTCCGGAAGCTGTAATGGAGGTGGCAGGGCCTCTGGTTTGGGTACCGGCTCTGGATCTGCCTCATCTGGCCCTGTTTCTGCTCCTTCTCCTTCTCCTTTTCTATCTTAAATAGTCTCAACTAAAACATGTAATATATATCGTATAAGCATAAAGGCACTGCTGCTATTTCTTAATAAGACTCGACAACATAATGTACTACTCGGCGGAACGTTCCTCAGATTTTAATTAAGTTATAAGAATACATAGAAAGAACGCGTCTACGGTTCTCTTCCATATATACTGGAAAATTGTTCTTTTGTATGTGAAATATGTCTCATTGTGTTGTGATTGTTATCCTGAGTTAGTGTTCATGTGGTAATACACCTATTTACAACAATGATAAGCCAAAAAAAGGCATATTATCTAGGTTTTAGTGTAATGTATGTCAATTATGTGTGTCAAATTCATGTGGGTGTATACACATGTCACATATTTTTCAGGTGACGTATAATTTTGTTAACAACGCTCTTCAAAAATAATCTCTAAAACATGGGTTCCAAATTCTACCATATGGTTAAAATATTACTATATTTTATTTAACTTGTTTTAAATAAGTAAAAAATTTGTAATTTACATCATCAAATGTATAGGTAAAAAATGATGGTCAAATTCGTAAATATGCATAGTCACATGTGATGGTTATTACAATTATTTGCAAGTATTTTACAACTAACATATCACAAAAAAGAAAACATCTAAATGGCCGTCAAATTTAACCCCTGAATTCTCTTAATACATGTATATCATTATTTCCCTTGAAGGGTAGTAGTGTCAATAGGGGTTCCTATGAATATCTTAGAGCACATGTAACCAATTTGCTAATGTCTAAAAAACAAGGGGTAACATTGTAAGGTAATCCCATTATTGCACACGGTTTGAAACATTTTCAGGACTAAGTGAATCCTTTTGATATGGACTACCGAAAAACCAAGTATCTATGGTTGATTCATAGAATAAAATAAATGATCAAGACATTTGATCAATTAAAGAACATGCTAAATATAGTATAATCACATGAAGATAGTGTACTTAGCTTTCTATGTACTTCAGTGAATGATACATACTTCAAACTAAAGAAATGGCCAACAATATTGATGTAGTTGGTTCATCTATGATACTAGATATTTTATGCCTTAGGACAAAATCAACTAGAAGATATAAAATCACCAGTTGATCATCTTTTTGTAATGAAATTACTTGGATAGATATGAATATCAGCAACAATAGAACACCAAAATGTAAATAAATTATCACAATATGACAGTAGAATAATTGCTCCACTTGGAGGGGGCAACCTCAAAACCATACAATAAGAGTCAAGTGCTCAATATGATGATAAAATACTACATTCTAATCCATATATATATATATATATATTTTTCTATGTTATAGCCATCACCAAGGCCCACCCACTAATGATATTATAACATATATGAAAGAGATACAACATGCTAAGAAGATATGATAGCCACAAGTTGACAATACACATCTAATGTGACATATAGGATTAAGGGTGTAACATGCCCTTCCCCTTTGGAGCAACATTTTTCTCAATGTTGAGAAGCTCTGGATGTTGCTGCAAGAATGTTGAATCCTCCCATGTGGCATCTTCACTGTCTAGATTCTTCCACTTGATCAGATACTCAATAATGATGCTTGTCCTCGCCACAAGTTGACAATACACATATAATGTAACATATAGGATTAAGGGTGTAACATGCCCTTCCCATTTGGAGCAACATTTTTCTAAATGTTGAGAATCTCTGGATGTTTTTGTAGGAATGTTGCATCCTCCCATGTGGCATCTTCACTTTCTAGATTCTTCCACTTGATCAGATACTCAATAATGATGCTTGTCCTCAATTGTTTAGTGAGTTTTTGAAGGATGAATTATAGTTCCAAGATGATTCTTACTTCCACATTGAGCTTAGGAAACATTGTTTAGGTTGATACCTTTTGTCTGATTACCTTCTTCAAGAAAGAAACATGGAAGACTAAATGTATTATGGTTGTTTGAGGGAGTTCCAATTTTTATGCTACAATATCACTCTTCTGCAATACTTGATAAGGGCCATAATACTTAGGTGAAAGATTTTCCTTATTATTTTGTTTAAAAAAAAAAATTATATGGTTGTAGACTCACAAAAACCCAATCACTAAATTCAAAATGTATTTCACTATGATGTTGATTACCCTGTTGCTTCATGTGGTTTGTGTCATGGCTAAGTTCTCCTTGAGACGAGAAAGTACCTCTTACCAGTGGTGAATATGCTCTTCCACTGCTCTAACCTTTGGTTGGCCTATCAAGGATGATGTGATAGACAATGGATGGTACCAATATAATGTAAAAAAGGAGCCATTTTAGATGAAGTATGGAAAGAAGTGTTATACCCCATCAGTGATCATTATTTGACATTGAGGAATTGGATAAACAAAACAATTCAAGCGCAACACCAATTTATGATTGATGAAGTTGTGAGTACTTTCTGAGTCAATTAACACTATTACCCTCTATTTTTTAAAGAATCCAACCACTTTAAGGGTATGCGGGGTGCTAATACCTAAAATTACATGACACAAGATCATTGGTTGGGGATCTCCTAACTCCTCATATGGCTTGACAATGACCTCTACCTCTTGATCTTCTTCCTTCTCTTCTTCTTCATTGTGTCCTTCAATGTAGAACAACTTATTTTCAACACACTTATCTCTTGGTCCATATTTTTTGTCATAGTTAAAACATAACCCTTTTTCTCTCTTGTCTTTAATATTTTGAGGTGTTAGTCGAATTGGATGAGGGAATAATGTTGTCGGTGTGCTATAGTCTTTGATGTTTGGGAAATTCTACCTCCTATTGGATAAAAACATTTCCTCTACCTTACATGTCATGATAATAAAATCAGAAACCTTGACTGGATTAAACATATGCACCTCATGCTCAATGTGGTCCTTAAGACCCCCAAGAAATAGGTCATTTAGATTCCCTTCTATAATATTATCCACATGCAAAGATAGGTTTTGAAACGGATGAACATAATCCTTGAATGATCATGTTTTCCATAAATTTTGTAATTAGATGAAGTAATTCTTTGACACACTAGAACTATAGTACAATTACAGCTCTTCGGTAAAAAATGTCCAAGTGACATTGAGACCATTCTTATTCCTTTTAAAATATAACCATCGATACGAGACAAATTTTTCAAGTTCGAGAAACATGGATTTTATGGTCACCTATTTTTCTAATGGGATATCATGTAGATCAAAGAAATTTTCCATTTGATTAACCCAATTTAGTGAATCCTTTCCATCAAAATTACATAGTTCCACTTTCAAAATCATGCTACATTCCTACAGATTATTTATATTTGAATTTGATAGAATCAAAGATCCACCCTCACTAGTTATTTCATTACTTTGACCTGAAGATCAACCCTGGTTGATATGAGTATGATTGAGTTGTGGTTGATTTGGAAGAAGATGACGACCCTTCATATTTCTACTGAGTTGTTGTATGAAATCATCCAATTTTTTTCCAACATCTTCTACATATTCTTTGATGGCCATCTCTGATTGTAGGATTCGTAGATCATACTCAAGTTGGCTTACCCTATGGTCCATCACATTAAACCCTATCCCTAAGGAACCCGTAGTTACCCCTTACGACTCTAAATCCTCAGCTATTATCTCATCCTTGTCTAGATTTTTACTTGGAGTGACGAGATTCTTTTTTCCTCTTGTGGAAGGCCCCGCCATGATGCCCTAAAATAGTAGGTTTTAGGGATCAAGGTCAAAAGTTAGGGTTTGGGATGTTGATAGGAATTTGGCCAAATATGAAAAACTTAAAGAAAAAATAAAACTAATTTTTTATTCTCTTTCTAAAAATTTAAAGAACTTGGAAAATTTCCATAGTTTCCATCCGATATAAAGAATCTATGAGAAACCGTAAAACTAATATAAATTTTACACAAGTAAAAAAATCTTGAAGTTTTGAGAGGATCTTGATTGATTTTGTAGCAACCCAATTTTTTAATAGAAAAATTAGCTACCTATTTGGATATATATCAGAGTCTTCATAATTAGGGTTTTGACGTAGTTCTGGATGAGCTCAAGCTCTGATACCACTTGTAATGCAATTACTTGGATAGATCTGAATATCATCAGAAATTGAACTCTAAGAACACCAAAATGTAGAGAAATTATTACAATATGCAAGTAGAATGACTTAGCCAATTCAAGGGGTCAACCTCCAAACCATACAATAAGATTGAATTGCTTAATACAATGATCAACCACTACATTTTAACTCATATATATACTATTCCTGTGTTATGGCTATCACCAATGCCAACCTAATAGTGATATTATAACATATACGGAAGAGATACAACATGATAAGAAGATATGATATACACAAAATGGCTATAGACATCTAATGTAACATATAGGATTAAGGGCATATCACTTTCAAGTTTGATAAATTCTCTTAAAAATAGAAATATGACCATAAGACCTAATGAGACTACTAAACATGTAGGTCTGTGTGTGATTGTGAATATAAAAATGAGCATAATTTGTCAAAGCCAATTCTTTCTTATCGAAACCATAACGTCATGAAAATCCTATAAAAAAGGGTTAGTAGTTTGGGTTAAAGTTCCCATGTTTTGCCTACATATAAATACATCGAGAGAGAGTTAAACACCATATAGTTATCCCTCCTATTGGAAGTGTAATAGTGTTATTTGCATCTACATGTATGCACCATGTTTGTAACTAGAATTTGGCACTTTGACACTTGATATTTATTTCTTTGAACTATATTTGAGTGTGTTAGACTTGATAAGACTTACTCTTAACCTATTTTAGAGGGCTTCATAGTTGCATAGGGTATGCTCCTAGTGTATGATTTTGTGATAAAAAATAATAAAGCAACTTTCTTATGTGAAAACCAACTTTCATATGTGATTAACAGAGTCAAGCATAAGCTCTCTCAATGGTCTTCTAAATCTCTCTTTAGCTAGTAAATTTTAGATGTGTACGAAGATTCTTGATGCTACCCATGTCTATTACTCTACTTATTAGTGCCCATCTGGGGCTTCTTTTGCTAAAATTGCCAAGGCGCTCCGTGATTACCTTTTGTGTAATTTTTTTTGTTTAGCTGGCTTTCATTGGGTCACTTGGGAGGTTTTTAATCTGCCCCATGATCAAGGCAACATGGGTATTATTGAAGTTTTTCGACAAAGCGTCACTTTATGTTCTGAATGGGTGGTGCACTGCCTTTCGGGTAATTACACCTAGAAAATTATTTTTTGCCATTGCATTTCTTCAGGTTCTCCATACGGAAAAAGATGTTGGAATAATATAGGGATACATGTACCTTAATTATCATCGAGGGGCTTGTTAACATTGTTGGCACTTTCATCACCAGAGCATATGGAAGTCCTTTGAAATTGTAAAATTATTTCTGCGATGGATTGGAGATGGATTTCACACTAGGATCTCTCTCAATTCCATAAATATCTTGTGGTCTCCCATTATCAAAAAATATAGTATCCCACTTGTTGAAACTCTAATCATCAAAGCTCTTTGTTTATCTCAAAAAGGGATTCACACCATTCAAGATTTGGCTTCCCGCAGAGGCTAGATTTCTTGGCCTGAGCTCAAGATGAAATTCAATCTTACCAATTCAGACATTCCATCGATCTACAAATTCAAGATTTGTTGTTGGATAAACCTTTGGATGCTTGATGGAGAGATTGGAAGTGAAATCATAATATTAATTTTTTCACTATGATTCCTATTTTTCCTTCCATTTCCAAACTCAACTCCCATTGGGGTCTTCAATCTACCCCGAATACTTGTTTTCCTCAACTTTCCGTGCCTGGAATCCTCTTTTGGAACCTAAAATCAACCATTTTTTTTGGTGCCTTACTTATCAGGGTCTTCTTGTGGGTGAATGTCTTAGTCACATTGGTTTTCCTAATCCTAAGTGTCCCTTCTAGTCTTGGCCAGAATCTTAAAAAAAAAATCAGTCTTGCTCTCGCACTCAAGCTGCTTGGTCTTGGATTCAAACATTGTTTCATCCTTACCACCTTGAATTATTTCATTGGTGAATGACATTGTTTGGAGATTTCAATTATTGACCTTCCTATATTGACTCTCTAAGGCATTTTTTTAGAGCCTGTATTCTCTTTCAAATTTGGAAAGCTCATAATATTACTATCTTCCATAATGATCACTATGTTGCTTTATTTTCCACTAACGATAAAGTGGCTATTTTTTCTATTGTGCACATATAGATTCAAGCTCAAGCCCAAAAAGTTGCTTTGGATTTTCTCACCTATAAGAATTGCTACACATTGGGGGAGTGCTCCTTGCACGATGAGTTGGGTCCCTCATGACCCTTTTCTTCCGTCACCTTGGTCATCTATGCCACACCAACCACCTCCGCAAGGACCACGTCGTAGAATCCATTCTTGCAGCCATCGGTCCGCCTCTCCCCAAGGTCACCCTTTAGTGTCTTCCTCTTCTAGGCCAGGCTAGAGTCCTCCTCCACGAGGGAAGGTTGTGGCTAGTTCTCTATGATGGATCTCTCCTCACATGGAGCTCAGGTGTTTGTTGGCTCTCCACCCCCTAGTTGGGGAATTATGGTGCCTCTGCAGATTCAAATGCCTGATCAGGATGACTGGTAGGTTGATCCTCCTTCAGTTGTGACGTATTGTGGATTTTACATCCCTCTTCGGGAGGATCCTCCTCCTCTTCTCGGGAGTGGCAACATGTCCTTAATGTTCTATGTTTTGTTTTTATGTAGTGCTTGTGTTTACCCTCGTGGCATTGTCTATTTTCCCTTTCCGTGTTTTTTGGTGCCTTTGTGGCTTTTTGTGGGACCGTGAGTTGTCTGGCTGCCCTTACTTTTGTAACTGTGTTATATATTAATATAATGAGCACTTCCAATAAAATAATTGTTCAAAGGTCACTACAAAATGGTTGTAGAATTGAATGCAATCAATCACATGGCTCATTTCATTTCTAATGACTAATATGTTTCTGTAATGAGGGACACTAGTTGGAGAGAAAAGTGTCGTTGTTTATAAGGTTTTCATTATAATAATCTTGGCAAAATTTTAATACACAAAATAAAATTTATATATTTATTATATAATCTAATAAAATTTTGTCGTAAATAATTTAGTTTTTTAAATCATTTTAAAAATTGAATTGGTTAAAAATATTGAAAATTGTATAGAAATATTATTGAGAATTCTAATAGGTCTTTAGATGTGTGGAGACTATTAAAATGCAGAAATGAGATTACGATTTTTTTTTTGGAAAATAAATTAAAGGTTTACAATCTTAAGCAGTTACAACTATAAAAATTACGATTGTAAAGGTTATAGCCACAACTTATTATAAAATTTAATTAATTAAAATAAATAAATCTTACAAGTGATTGCCCTTTGAACAAGGCCATGAAATGGCAAATCCTGCCGAAGATGAAGGTATATGGTGTGGAGGAGGACTTTGTTACAGAGCTACGAATATAAATGAAAAGTGTAGTTGTTTTGAAACATATTTTTAAGTCGCAGTTGGAAAGCTGGAAGTCTTTGACTTACGAAATGTACTGTAGATATGTTGTGAATACACAAGGTACTGAGGAATGGTACATACAAAAATAAGTAAACTTTCTAGTGTAGATGAGTATCTTATTAGAGGATATTAGTAAGGATAAATGATAGGTACCCATATTTACAGGTTAACGCATGGAGTGAAATAGCTAGTGCAATTTCGTCATAGAACAGGTGTTGTATGCTCGATCATCAAAGTAAGTAAAACATATAGTGGGTGAAACAAATTATTTATTATGTCATTGAATGGATCATAGGAACATTGTACTCTACACTAGATGTGTGGAGAGCATACACATGTAAACGAAGATACCAAACCACTAGCATGCCCAAATGTTGTAATGAAGGCGGGTCCTTGGCCTTACAATTTGTTGATTTTATGCACAAGTAAAAAGAATCAATGTTTGATAAGTATTGAATGCAAGAAGAAAACAGAGCTTATTTTCTATGTGTATACCACCCATGTTATTTTCTTTATGGCTATGTCATTTCCCATGGATTCCACGTTGACTTTGTGGTCGACAATGTTCTTATTTACATGTGTGCAAATTTATGGGCAATGATGGGTGAGGAAAAAGTGTTGTTACACGTGCAAACAAACAATGTGACTCCATGGACCTTCATGGTTGCAGGTTATGGCAATTGCAGTAACGTTGAGGCAGCAAGCCTCATGATTGACCAAAAAACTCTAAAAAACTGGTGACCTGGAATGCCATGAATGCAGTAGACACAAGGAAGGGCGAGGGGAGAGAGGCCCTCTCACGGTATCACCAAATGAGACACAACTACTCGATCGGGAGTGACATAGTATATGTCATTTTAGCTTGGCTTGGCTCCAAACACACAAAAAGAAAGAGTGCACTCAAAACAAAGAAAGAGTGCATTAAAAACAAAAAACCCTAAAATTCCAACTAGAAAGCATGTAAACAGGAAAAATAGACTAAACGGAAACATAAAAAAATAGGACGTGTGTAACAGACATCAAAAAGCGTGGAACAAAAATAAATAACAAAGAATAAAACCAAGAGAGAAACAATGGTGGCATCGAAGAGGCAGAGAAATGGGAAAACTGCATGGCTACCTCATTGGCCATGGATTCCACGTGGATCTTATGGTCGACAATGTTGGTATTAACATGTGTGCAAATTTCTGAGCAATGATGGGTGAGGAAAAAGTGTTGTCGCACGCGCAAACAAACAATGTGGTTTCATGGACCTTCATGGTTGTAGGTTGTGGCAATTGTGGTAACGTTGAGACTATAGCCCTCATGTTTGACCAAAAAATTCCAAAAAAACTGGTGACTTGGAACGTCACAATTGCAACAAACACAAGGAAGGGAGAGGGGAGAGAGGCCCTCTCACGGTATCACCAAATGAGACACTACTACTCGATCGGGAGTGACATAGTATATGTTGGCTTAGTTTAGCTCGGCTCTAAACACACAAAAAGAAAGAGTGTACTCAAAACAAAGAAAGAGTGCATTAAAAACAAAAAAACCCTAAAAATCCAACTAGAAAGCATGTAAAAAGGAATAATAGACTTAACGGAAACATAAAAAATAGGACGTGTGTAGCAAACATCAAAAAGCGTGGAACAAAAAGAAATATCAAAGACTAAAACCAAGAGAGAAACAATGGTGCCATCGAAGAGGCAGAGAAATGGGAAAACCCCATAGAAAGAGAAGGAAATGCTATAAAGGTAGTATAATAAAAGGTTGAATGGTGTTTTTTCCAATGGATTTGTTTGCAATGGACATGATTTTTCTTAGGAACACTCCACATACGTGTTTATTTTCTGTGTAACATTCTTCTCCAATTGTCCTAGCGAGTCCCATGCCTTTGCTCAGTGGAATGCGTACAGTTTAGACGTACGAAATATTGAAATGATCAGTTTAAAGATACCTCTCATTAATTTGTAGGACAAAAAAGTATGCTTCATGAATGTGTCCGTACAGTACGCTTCGAAGAACATTTGAAAAAGACAACGGCTAAACGATAAAATTATTTTA
This sequence comes from Taxus chinensis, assembly GCA_019776745.2. Taxonomy (NCBI): domain Eukaryota; kingdom Viridiplantae; phylum Streptophyta; class Pinopsida; order Cupressales; family Taxaceae; genus Taxus; species Taxus chinensis. Next base: position 765,447,119 of record CM034146.1, on the reverse strand, counting down.
CATAGATTTTTGTGACAAATAAAAGGAAAGGTTGAATGCCCAATGAGATGGGAGATAAATTATATTTAAAATGCAAATTAAAACAAAGCGTGGTCGATCCATTATAGAAAATGGATTCTTTTTTTTCATGTTGGGTTTGGACTCGTCAATGTGGGACATTACAGCAATGAAAGGCAAAAAGGCAAAGAGAAAGCAATATTAAATCATTGTTGTTTACAATAAGTGTATCCATTATTATCTCTAAACATCGTTTATATCATAATGCTTCTAGATTGTGTTGTATCTGTTCTAAATTGTCGTAGTTGCCTTAATTGCATCCAATTTTTTTTTCGAATTTACATTAATTTTGTTTGGTCTCAAAAAAGTATAAGGATTGTATTTTCCTATAACTGGCCAATATGAATTTTAGTATGTTCAATGTAATTCAAAAAATTTTGGTCACTAATTAAAGTCATGTTTTTGCATTCTTCTATAAATATGTGTATATAGAAATAACATACTTGTACACACGTTTTAAAAAATAAACTTGAAGACATTTGTTTTCAAACTATATACAATGGAAAACTTGACAGAAATTTTATGCTCGTCGAAGCGAAACTTGAAGTGAAACTGAAACCTGAATGAAGCGACTTAGCTTGTCATAATTGTAAACCACGAACCGATCTTACAAGTAATTGAAGATATAATTAGTTTGCAACTTGATTAACCTGTTATATTTTCCATAACAAATTGCACCAACAAGTGAGTATAGATTCCTTTGTATGGATCCCAGTGGAAGGGAAAGTCACAATAATATGTCATAAACTATTAGGGTTGAAGTGAAAGTCCCAATAATATCTCGTAAACCTCAGTTTTATGCCCTGTAATTATACATGCAATGCGCCTTAGAACGAAAGGGAGGGTGCCTGAGAGAGGACCTGCGTGTATTCATCTAAACATTAGCCTAAAATAAATGACAATCAAAATATTAAAAGAAATTGTAGGTCAATGGGACTGAATTACAGAGGAGTAGGAGTAATATGCTAGAGGAAGGAGTAACGTTTTGCTGCACCCAACTTTAAGCTTTCAAAAATCATCATAATTGTTGTAGCCATTCCCAGTTTCCACAGTTATGTGTATGATATAGTATTGTCGGCATACATAATTATAAGGATTAGCTTGTGAGGAATTTAAACCATAGAGACACTATGTGTTATCAAACACAAGATGCATTAAGTGGAGCCGCCAAAAAAGAACGCGGGAAAAACATAAAAAGTATAATGATCTGTAGGTTCTTGAATGTTTTTTAATTTTAAATAGAATATGTAGAACTTATTGACATCAAAACAAAGAACGTAGTCATCTCTCGATTTTCATAACCAAACAACCGACTTCTGCAAAAGGTGAGAATGTAACAGTATTGATTTTTTTTTTGCTAATCGGGACTAGTTTCTATAGAAAACTTTAATTAATCTTGACTACTTCCAAACGTGTTGCACAATAAGGTATAATGTAAAGTATATGAATGTGGCTCCCAAGTCTTAAAAAGTACATAGGGCAAGTATTATGTAATGTTTTAGACATATTGGTATGGGACATTGCTAGAGACAAATTAGAAGAGATTACAACAATGTGGAACAGTTTTAGAGGGCCTAACCTTCTAAAGACTTGGGATGACATGGAATGGATGCAACAATTAAATATATGAAAATTACAAGTGAACTGGACTGGAGATACATGCTTAGAACTATATTAAAAGTGTTGACCAACAATAGGTTCAAATGGATAAAGAATACAATTGGAAACCCTTCTGTCTGAGAAAGGAGGGGGTTATTCTATGGCAGCCTTAAAAGCTTATAGTTATGAAGAAAAGGATCATGTGGGGAAAGCCATAATGGGTTACAGACAAGCTTGGGACTTGATGGCATTTGTTGAATATTCAGATGTGCAGAGGCCTAATAACATTTATTTGTTAATAGTGCTAAACATCGAAACAGAGCTAGCAAGTATCGCGACATAGTAGGAGTTGAAAAGGTTGTTCAAAATACATAAAGTTATATCTGTAAACAAATCACAAGAATCAATAGGGGTTGAAAGTGCTGTCAATAAAATTCAAGGAGCTATTTGAAAAAGCTAAGAAGATACCAGAACCCCACCACCTGTTCACCAAGGTAAAACCACACAAAAAGAATAGAATAATAATCGCCATTGTTTTCTTTGTTTCCAGATTATAATTTTATTGTGTGTGAAGTAATATGAGAATAACACGAGTACAAAAAATAGTGCAAGGAAAGAAAGAAAGAAAAAAACTATTTAACAACCACTATGTTGTGTAGAAGAGGTCTATGTAGTAATAGAGAACAACGTGTTACAGAGACAAAGGTTTTTTTCATTGATGCTGACACCCAAGTTACGGGGAAAACAATTTTGTTGTGTTTTTTTGTATATATTTAGCCAAAAACAAAGAGTATAAAGGCAGGCTGATGATGGCTTTAAGGGGAGGCAGTTATGGAATTTGTTTTCCTATGAGCGTGGTCTGTAAAATCATTTCAGGAACCTGAAAGAACATGATGAATGTGTTAGATAAAAAATAAAGAGCAAATAGAAATGTAATGAGTATAAGTCACGGACAGAGATGCTCACAAAAAAAGAGGAGAAATCTAGGTTTGTTAGACTGAGGAAATCGAGTTGTCAACTGCCAATGTGAATGTACCCTTGATTTGGAATTGACGAAGAAGAAATACAGTCTTTGAGATGTCTTGTTGATATTCTTCATATTGTGTTTGAGAAAGCTAGGGGAAGAATTTTTGCAGTAATGGATCGTGCAGGGTGCAATGAAGGGAGTCCTTTTTTTTTTGCAAAGTGTAGTGGAACATGTGTTTATACTTGTATGGTTTCAAGGAATTGCAAGTTGCACAAAGCAAAATGTGTTTCGTTTCAGCTGGATTCAGTTATGTGAGGTGGTCACATTCCACACAAAAGGCTTGGAAAGGAGAGAGGTATATGTTCTTTGCTCGAAGTACACCCATGATTTGAACAAGGGAGATGTAGTAGTTAGAGGGATATATTCTTAACAAGCACGTTTGTTGGGCGAGAAAAGAGTGAACCAAGATAACTTTAAAGAGCAAAAATGCAAAGCACTTGCCTCTATGTTTGTGTTTATGAGAGATAGTAAAAATGTTTTTGTAGGTTCATCATTTAAAGGGTCAAGGAAAGATGAATGTCCTGCATGTACAACCCATGAACCCTTTGTTCCTTGTTTGATGAAGTTTTTGAAAAGCATTAGTGACATGTTCCCTGCTGCAATATTGTCTCTTATTGTATGACATAGTGAAATATGAAAGTTCCCCAAATGCACCTGAAAGGAAAAAGCAACATGTTTGGTTAAAACTGAAGGCACTAAAAAGGGGCATAGCATATGTTAATGAAATAAGGGAGTGTAGATACCGTTGCTTTAACATTGTCACCGTCGGAGTCTTTAACGTAGAGGGTGAATAGGTTGTTCATGTGATGGATTCCTGTTACAATTTTTGTAAACGACCCAATGGAGAATGTTGCATTGGATTCAAAAAGCTCTTATATTGTCATGTCCAGTGTCAGTTTTCTAGATTTGCAAACCGGCGGTATGTTTTCCATAGTGGTTGTTATAGTTGCAGAAAGAAAGCAACTTGCATCCCCTCGTTCGTACTTTGTTTTTTCCTTGATAGTGAATCCAATAACACACAAACCACAACCAACAACAACAATCATAGAAAATATGTGGACGAAGGTGTTGCTCATGTTCAAAGTAATGGTCATTTGACCTTTTTTGTCAACCAAATCAGAGTGGAGGATTTCAGCTTTTGAAGGGGAAATGTTACTTGCATGCGCTAGTCTATAGACGACTAGGACATCACCCTCAAACATAGTTGCAACTTTACCAGCACAAATGTCAAGTATGGAGGATGGCTGTTGTGTTGCAGGTTTCGAGCTGCAATATGAAGGGTATTAGAACAGTTCAATTGAAAGGTCGAGCAGGGTAATAAATGAATCATGACAAGAAATTATAGAAATGTGAGAAAAATATTACCGCTTGGATGGTTCTTGTACAAGATCATTGTTGGCAACGGCCTTGTTTTTGGGTGGTTTTTCCATGTCTTTCTCACTACAACTATCTGCAAGTGAATGAAATATGTACATGCTTGTTATAGAATGTCAACTGAAAAGGAAATAAAAGAATCAATTAAGTAGATGTTTTTTGTGCCAAATCAGTAAAACGAGGTATGTACACTTATAAGTGCATAGCGTTGCTGTGCTTGTTTTTGAGGAGGGAAAATATTTTCGGTTGGTCACTCCAATATGAAAATATTTCAAATGATTTGTAGGTTTGTTGTTTTGCGTTTGACCATATATGGTCGATATTGCTTTTGGTGAAGACACTTGGCTGCTGAATGTAGAAGGTGATTTTTTTTTTTGCATTATTGCTGAAAGAAAGTTTTTTTTTCCTGTTTGGCCTGTGCATGTCAACATTAAAATCTCCAAAAATATAGATGGGGATGCTAACATCGATGTCTTGGAAGACATTTTCGAGAACAACTAATATGTTTTCGACAATTGCATTCAGCATAGCGTAGACATTCACAATTTTTATGCGTTACCCATGCACCAATATCTTTGTGAGAAGGGACTCTATGTTTACGCTTTGAAAGTATTTTTTTGCAGGAAAGATATATTGTTTGCAATGAAAATTGCAAGACCATGTACATGGTGTGCAGAAAAGTAGTGGTATCCGTCAAGAAAGTTAGTTACAATTGGGTAAGGTGTGCGAGTTTCTTGTAGACAGAGAATTTGAGATTCCATTAAGTCATGGTCATGGAAAATGTCTTCTCTATGAGCATGGAGACTTTGGCTGTTTAGCGAAGCAACTAAAATAGAGGAAGAAATATCAGCTGTGGACAAGTCATGTAGAATATCCCATGTAGATTCGGCTCGAAGCCGCGCCATTTCTACACTGATAGCTTGCTTAACGCTGAATTTTTTTTGTAAGCGGGGATAACAAGTAAAGGTTGGAAATAGTTTTGACTCGAGACAGAGTTGTATATGCCAACCCAGTGCGGAGATTCCAAGAGGACTGAAAGCAAGGCGTTCGAGGGTGAGGCCTTGTGCTCTACGTATTTTCCATGCACAACAAAGTTGAATGGGGATTTGTTTTTGTATTGTGACCGGTTTCTTAAACAATGATCTATGCAAGGGTCTGGCTAGACGAAGAATAGGGACCCAATCTAGTTATGTTTGGGATGTTGAAAAATGCGGGTGTTTAGATCTTTGTTGTTTTCCAATAAAGGGGTCTTTGAATTTTATCCATACGACATCGAAGTCATCTATTGTTGTGTATACTTTGAAAATTCCGTCAGAGCCATTAACGAACCCATCCTGTATGTCGTAGTTTCCAGCAAACAACTCAATCAACATGTTCAGTTTGACCTCTATACGTTGCGGTAACTCTATAGTTTTTGAGTATAATTCCATGTGTTCTACCAATGTATCTTGCTCATCAATAGAGTCGATAACAAATTTGTCACCAGGAGCAAGAGCAAGCATTCTATTATTATGTCTAAGAACATCTTTGTTCGTGTAGAATAGGAACGGGAATGATGGATCAATGGGCATTGGACGAATACAGGTATTGTTGAGGAATGCGAGATCAGATTCGGAATGTTCTCCAATGCGAATTCTATTAAGGACAGAGACCAAGGCAAGGTCTTTATGGTGCATTTTTTCAGTCAACTCAAATATTTTGACATTTGTATTCCAGAAGTTGTAGCTAATCAATTATCTAGCAATTTTGGGGTTGGTAAATACAAGACAGTCATTGACCGGCTGCACTTGGTAGAAGTCGCCGCAGAAGATAATGTTAAATCCGCCAAACCAAGTTGTGGGCAAGTGTTTTATTTGACAGAGTCTTTGGTTTTTGAAATATAAAAGTTGACCTCCAACCAAGGAAATCTCGTCTATTAGAGAAAGTTGTAATTGTTGGTAGTGCTTAGCGAAGGAATCCAAGCGTTCATTATTCAACGGGCATAGTTCAGATCGATTGAAAGGCAAGAGGAAAGTGGAGTGTAGTGTTATTCCACTAGCATTGTAAGTAGCCTTGCCTATGAAAGCCAAGATTAGGCCCTTGATTTTCAAGGGGTCGCTGTGCTGTGCATGTTAGAGTAGGTATTTACCTGAGCTCATGTTCACCTAGGTACTTTATTTACCTTTATTGTATTTATCCTCACCCACTTATGTGTGTGGATATTTCTTTTATCTTATTTAGATATTAGGAGATATTATCTAGTTGTTAGGTATAGTTCTTTCCTTGAGCTATGGTATTGACTAAATCCCTGATGTCTAGTTCTCTCCTAAATCTATGGTCTTGACTAGTTCTTTGATGACTAGTTATTTCCTTGATTTATGGCTTGATCTATGACCTTGACTGGTTCTTAAATTGTTATTCCTTGCCTATTTAAGCAAGGCCCATTCTCAATGTATTGCATTGAGTTCCATAATAATATATGATATTGTTTCTCATTTGTTTGCAAAGGTTTTATGTAAAGTTATTCTAGCAAATTGCTTTCATCTTATTGATCGTGGTGTTTGATTAGCATCTGTGTTCTTAGCTTGGTACGATCTGGTTATCGTTCCTTTCATGGTATCAGAGCAGGAGATTGTTGTCGACTATTTCTGGAGGCAATCATTTTTCTGGTTTTTTGCATTGTTGTAGGCAAGGACACTGGTCTGCCTTGAGATCCATGCCATAAAGGAAAAAGCGCAATATTTTTTTCGGGTCTTTTGGATTTCTCGATGTCTACATAGGGCAATGTTCTGTTGCAATGTATTTGTCTCGGTTTGTGCACAAGAAGGTTTGTGGATATTACCCATTAAAATCCTTAGCCCTTGGTCATATGAGGGCATATAGCTTGTGATTCCTACTAGTAGGTGCTTAACTTCAACCCCCTTTAATTTTATTTGTGTGGTGAAGGAAATAACAATTTATTTTGTATTAGTGGCAACTAAAATAAATAACAAAGCAAAATATTAAAAATCTTGTAACTTTTGATCGGTAACTCGGTTTTGAGTGTCGTTTTTTTATGAAAGTGCATGTTTTTTCATGCTCTTTCCATTGAAAATATTTATTTTGAGACTTGCACTATAATTATAAAGTGCCAAATATGGAGGAGTGTTGTAATCAATTGTGGACACAATTTCGCCTGAGCCCGACGTCCTAAATTTTTGGGAGTTGCAGTTTGTACCTATCATGGATTCTGAGAATGATATGCTTTTCTCTGAAGTATGTAGACTTGAAGAGGATATTGTAAAATTTGTGGAAGAAAATAGATCGCTCAAGAAGTGAAATTATCTTCTACAAACACCCATTCACGATAAGGATACAATAATACACTTCCTGTAGAACAAACTTTCTAGCCTACAACATCACCATCATATTGTCGACAACCATATCCATGCTCCTAGTCCACTTGCATTTGTTGATTTTGTACCCACTGACATTGATCTGCCAGTCTTTGAGCCTGAACCTGCTTTTGATGTGTCTAAACCTGTGAGGCTTGTTACTGCATGCTCTTCCACATCTGTGCCTATTACAGTACCACATGTTGTGTATCCTACTTCTACTTAGCTACATGGAGTTTTTAAGAAGCATACCACTGCATTCAGTTCTCGCATGCTTCGTTCTATGGGTCTCACTAGAGGAGTCATTGGAAAACATTCACAGGGTATTGTTTCCTCTATTACACATGTTACGTGGAATTCTCGTCATGGCGTTGGTTTTCGAGCAGATACTTCATTGGGATCACACATTGACAGAGCTCCTTTTTTTGTTCACTCGACTCTTTCTGAGGATCATGAGCAACACATGAGTTTTGCACCTTCACTCAGGATTGAGAAACATGATATTTCAGTTTTCATACATGATCAACCTGACACACATTCTGATGTTCTTTTGCATGAACCCATTGTGCATTTTGCACCAAGTCATATGAAGGCATCTTCTTCATCCATCCGTGTTGATTTGGGGTGGATATCTGATCACTCATGGCAGTAACATAGGAATTCATCGAGAGGAATCTACAGGCATGGCTCCTCCACCATTCGGCCTCTTGCTCCACTTTCTATACGTTCTGCATTGTGATGCTTCTTGTTTTCAACATTTTTATTTAGCAGGTGTAGTGTATCTCTCTTGTTTGTTGAGAGATTTTGTATCTGTATTTTTGACACTTTTGGCATGTTGACAGTATCACTTGTGGGGGATCTATTCTAGGGAAGTCCACTGTTATTTTATCAGTGTTCGAGTAGTTGATTTTGGGCAAGTCATACAGATTTGTAGCGTCACTCCACCCATTCAACAGTATGGGAGGGTGTGGTGTTGATCTTGCTTCTTTGGGTTTTGTGTCCTTACCTTGTTACCTTGGCTTTTCTTGGATCGCGACACTTTGGATTTTGTGTCCTTGCCTTATTGCTTAGGTTTTTGTTCTTGGATCGTGACACACCTATTTGCAGCAGTTGATCGAATTATGTTTGGTGTTTTTTTACACTTTCAACATCACTCTGTTGACAATCTCCTTATATGGAGCTATTTTGGGGAAACCCAGTGTCAGTTGTTTTTAAGTTTTGTGATTGAGCAGTGGATTCAGACCACAATGCACACCAAAATTCTTCAGCATTGTATGATTTTTTTGAGCCGAGCTTCTTGGGATGCCTTGGAGTAGGTCTTTATTCTCTTTACTTTATTGTAACTGGTTTTGGGTACCTTGCAGTGTCCCTTTTTTCCCAGTTATTGTACATGAATACCTCATCAGGCTTAGTTTCCGGGACTCATATTGTGGACATGCAACTTCTATTTTGGCCCCTAGCTTCACTTGAGGGGGGCTGTTAGAGTAGGTATTTACCTGAGCTCATGTTCACCTAGGTACTTTATTTACCTTTATTGTACTTATCCTCACCCACTTATGTGTGTGGATATTTATTTTATCTTATTTAGATATTAGGAGATATTATCTAGTTGTTAGGTATAGTTCTCTCCTAAATCTATGGTCTTGACTAGTTCTTTGATGACTAGTTATTTCCTTGATTTATGGCTTGATCTATGACCTTGACTGGTTCTTAGATTGTTATTCCTTGCCTATTTAAGAAAGGCCCATTCTCAATGTATTGCATTGAGTTCCATAATAATATATGATATTGTTTCTCATTTATTTGCAAAGGTTTTATGTAAAGTTATTCTGGTGAATTACTTTCATCTTATTGATCATGGTGTTTGATTAACATCTGTGTTCCTGGCTTGGTACGATTTGATTATCGTTCCTTTCATAGGAATAGGAATGATGGATCAACGGGAATTGGATGAATACAGGTATCGTTGAGGAATGCGAGATCAGATTCAGAATGTTCTCCAATGTGAATTATTTTCAGGACAGAGACAAAGGCAAGGTCTTTCTGGCGCATTATTTTAGTCAACTCAAATATTTTGACATTTTTATTCCAGAAGTCGTAGCTAATCAATTCTCTAGCAATTCTAGGGTTAGTAAATACAAGACAATCATTGATCGGCTGCGCTTGGTAGAAGTCGCCGCAGAAGATAATGTTAAGTCCGCCAAACCAAGTTGCGGGCATGTGTTTTATTTGACAGAGTCTTTGGTCTGTGAAATATAAAAGTTGACCTCCAACTAAGGAAACCTTGTCTATTAGAGCAAGTTGTAATTGTTGGTAGTGCTTAGCCAAGAAATCTAAGCATTCATTGTTCAACGGGCGTAGTTCAGATTGATTGAAAGGCAAGAGGAAAGAAAAGTGTAGTGTTATTCCACCAGCATTGTAAGCAGCCTTGCCCGTGAAATCCAAGATAAGGCCTTGGATTTTCAAGGGGTCGTTGTGCATGGAAGTGTCGTAAATATGGGCCAATGTTTCGAATATCAATTTTGCAACAAATGTTTTCCTGTTCCGGCGCCTTTGGTTCGGAAAAGGTACATAGGAGTTGATGGATATTTTTTTATCTTAAATGATATGTCTTTGACAATGGCCAGTTATTTCTTGTTGAGAAGTTGTATTTATCTAAAATATGTTGTGTTGTCTTCAATGCACGGGTGTCTTCCTACTTGAAAATGTTTGTTTGCAATGGCTGAATGTTGTTGTGGATTTTGGAAAGACAAATCGTGTTGTATGTCATAGTATTCAAAGGGTAGTTGGTCATGGCGATGCAACATTGTCATTTTTTGGGGGGCTTCACTACAAAAGTGAACATCTTGAACTGTTGTGTCCATGTCACCCCATTTTGTGTTGGTAGTGTAGCGAAATATAGATTCATTGGTGTGTATGGTGTGTTCGTGAAATGCATATGCATCTGTCCAAGTTGAAAACCCTCTATTGAGGGCATGTTCATTGTCTATGAAAGGAACGTAAAGCAGTAGCATTTCATGGTAGTAGTTGTCTATGTCAAGATGTTTGTTGTAGTTGACAAACCGAACAACGATTGGCTTGTTCCGAGGTTTTTTTTTACTGGCATCATGAAGGGAAACAAAATCAGACAAGCAAATGGAATGCAAAGAATGAGGGCGTGCTATGTAGTGGTCTATGACAGAGCAACACATGGTGTTTATTGATTCATCAGGCTCTTGTTGAAGTTGACTTGAAGGTTTTATAATGAATGTACAGTCTTCGGGATTTGAATTGTTTATGAAAACACATTTTCGCGATGAACTATTAAGAGGGATGGAAAGGACTATGTGGACTGCTTGTTGTGCATACATTTGATGGGTGTTCAACATTGCATTTTCTAGGTTGCGAATCAGTTGAACAACATCAAGATGTAGTGTTTGATGTTCAATCTGAATTCTAGTGAATGCTTTAGTCATTGTTTGGTCAATTTTAGTCATGTAAGAGCAGTAATAGGTCACTGCTGGATAAGCGTTTAGCACAAACTGAGCATCTGTATTAGCTTGCCAAACCATGGGCATTTTTTTTGAAAAGCTATTATTCCATGCGTGAGATGGTTTTGTTTTCAAGAGCTATGTCGTTTGTTTAAGTGTTGATTGTTCTGCTTTTATGTAGGTAGTGCCATCAAGGCCTAACTCATGAAGGAACATGTCATGTGTAATTCTTGCATCGTACTTTTTGCTTTCTAGAGGAGAAAAAATGAAAAGTGTATGTGCAATAGCAGATTGTGTTGGCTCTTCTATAGGTTCAAGTATTTTTGTATACTTCATCGGAAGTTGGGGGAAATTGTATCTACACTTGGAACAATTTTTTTTCTTGCAGCTTTACATGTGGTGATGGCCTTATAGTTTAGCGATATGCTGAGGGAATAAATTAGTGTCACATGTTATGTACGCATCAATGAAAGATTCTATAGTCTCATTGGCAACATTTTCAAAAATAGGTGCATTTTTTGTCCAAATAAGCCAATGGCTATGAGCGTTTCCTCTGTTTTGGAATTCTATGACCCAAAATTAATCATGTATCTGCCCAAAGAAGGATGTGTCTTGACAAAGCAATTGCTTTAACACATTAAGCCTTTGTCTATAGTAATGAGTGCATGTAACGGGATCGTTTTTGACAAAAAAGTTAGAGTTTTTATAATCTGAAGGTGTTGGATTTCCTGGAGGGATAGTATTGCAATAGAGAGCGTATAAATTTGTCAGGGTGTCTGTCAGTGCTGACCAATAATGTTCAGTGCTTGAGAATGTGGCAAAAAAGTTAGGGGGCCTAGCTGGTGGATCATGGCAAATAGGTTTTTCCTTGTTTGCTGCAGATAATCTGGGGAAATGCGTAGATTTTTGAAATCAATGTACCCAATATCAGATTTCAAGATTTTTTCAAGATTAGGTTTGAATTTAACATCTTTTGCAGTCAGTGTTCGACCTTTTAATTGGCCCTTTCTGATTCTAACCCACATTGAACGACCCACTTGGGCAATAAGTATTTTTATTGCTTTGAAAAATATATGGGTTATGTGATAAGAAAATCTATGATCTGAATGAATCAATTCCCACTGCACTATTTTTTTATAGGAAATTGTATTCGTAATGGTTGCATTGCGAGTCTGTCTGAAAAAAAAAGTTAGGAAATTCATCTCTTCTGAAAACTTGTCTTGAAAAATGCCCAATGGTGAAAATCCCTCAGAAGGAGAAATATGTATCATCTTGTCTTTTAGACAGTGGATAGATGAAGCATCTGTGGAACTGTGAATCAGTGTGTCATTTGCATCTTCAGTATCGATGTCATCATCAGTAGAGCTATTTCTGAACATGTTTTGTTCGAGTTCGTCATAGTTGTTTGTATCAGAGTCAAAGTCCATGGAAAGTGTTTGGAACCAGTCATGATTTAGTTTGATGTTATGCATGCGATACATTGTTGTTACACATAACTGTGAGCGTCGTCATAGTGAGTGAAGGGCAGACATTTCCTGTATGGTATGGTTTTTTGTATTCTAGACAACGTTTAAGTACCACAGAATTTTTTTTTGTTTCTTCTGGGTATCTTGGCAAAGCTTGTTGGATTATATCAATATTTGTTGGGACATTTATAATTGTGCCCTTCAACATGTATTGAGGGCGTTTATGGGTCTGGTGTCTTATTTGACCGAAGGCAAGCTGAAGAGACACAAGCCTTTCTTCAAGGTCGGAAAGCATGGCAACTTCCGGAAGCATTTGGATTCGTTGAGGGCATGCAAATATTGGCAACTTTCCATTTAACAAGCTTATTGAGCACGGGTGAAAAATTGTTTTGCATTCAGCCATTGTTTTCTCGGATGACAGTTGAAGATATGTTTTCTTTATAGGATTTGTACAGGACGCCATATTGTGCTTGAAATGGAGTTGTCCACAAATTTGGCAGGTATGAATCGGTGTATCTTTTGTTCAGGCATGGAATCATGCAATACACCACGCAGAGTTAGGCGGTAGGTGTGTGTGTTTCTGTATAGTTTTTTTAGCTTTCAAAGAGACAACTTGGACACTGCTAGCTTGCATCGTCTAATAGAGGTAGTTGTTTGTGTTCGGAAAGTTTTTTTTCCTTCTTGCTTGACTGTTGCAGTGGAGAGAATGCTATATGTTTGAGCTACATCTGCTGCCGACATGAAATCTATTTTTTCGATAAAGAAATGGGTATGGGAATGTCCTTCCATCTAGAGGGAATGTACAACAGTGCACCATGTTTTGGCTGATTGCTGTGTTTCTTTCCGTATATGTGCTTTGATTGACCGAAGAGATAATGTGAAGGGATTTTGGTTTTTTTTTGTATAATGTTTTTTGCAGCTGTGCGCAAAGATTTGTTTTCATTTTTTGTATCTTTCTGTGTGCATGCAATCCCTCATGTATACACACCAAGCGTTAGCAGAATGCAGTCAGTATTCAAAGCCAAGAGTTCATAATGAAATCGTCCTTCAGGAAGTGAAAACCGTATAAGATTGTATGTTTGTTCAAATGTTGCATCACTAGGAAAAACCTTAAAAACTTGGAAAGGGTGTGAATGCCAGAGTTGAATTTTTATTTCGAAAAGCTGGCATAACCAATGAAGGCTGAATTCATCTTCGTCTATATTTTTCTGGTCATGGAATGCGGCCATGCGCACCACAAGGCCTTGTCATGTGGCAATACGCAGTATGTTTTGTATTGGGTTTTCGGCAAGCCAGTCACGAAGGAAGTGAAGAGTTGTATGGTCTTGCCGAAGGATAGAACTACAAAAATAGTGAGCAACATATATGCGTAGGCAGCGAGGGTCATATTCATGGTTGTGAAGGCAACAAACAGAATTGAAAAGGCTATCGCTGTAAATGGTGTCGCTTGTTGGTAGTTTTTCTAGGCTTGCTTCATGAAGTTGATCGCGTAACCCACTCCAAAAAGTCTCAACCGAACATCGAAGGGATAATAGACGAGCATCGTGTGCTAGCTCGGGGCACTCCATATATTTTTTCCAGAACAAGGGTTCGTAATGACCACTAAGAGGGTTGGAATCATGAAAAAGAATGCAGTATGGGAGATCATGGCTATGTGCATTGAATCTTAGATAGTTTGTGCCTCTAGTTACAAACCAAACACATATTGGTATTGGCAAATCAAGCCACTTTGAAAGCCATTTTATGCAAAAGATGTCCCCCCATAGGCCTTGTTCACTTGTTGCGTGGAGTACACAACAGATAATTTCATCCGATGTAAATATGTTGCCAAGCTATGAAAATCGTGCAACAGAGAAAGAGTTTCATGATCCAGTTCTAATTCTAAAGACGCTAACACAACAGGATCAGAAAGAGAAAGCAAAGTCTCAAAGTGCTCAATGATACTGGTTCTAAGTTCAAGACATGTGTATAAGAAATGTAGCACCACAACAAAGGAATTGAACAAACAATCACCAACCCTATATTTGAAAGCATAGTCCCGGAAAAGGTCCAACCTGCTCAACACATTGTCTATGTTTTCTACGACGTGGCTGGATAATGTATATTGCTCTATGTCCATAGGTGTAGTCGACATGGATTTTTTTATTGCCTTTATTTTTTCTTGTTTTTTTTTGCGTTACAATTTTTTTTCCTAAGAACAACATATAAGAAAATACTAATGTTAATACCTTGTCCAATGGGGCATAGGCAATCCAAAGAACTAGCAATGAATTCTTTGTCTTCCTCTGATTCTCTTTTTCTCAAAAAACCTGCAATGTATATAGAAGACATTATGCATTTAGTGAATATTAGAATAGGAATGAGTCATGAAAATGACCTTTTTCTGTATGATAAAGCAAACAACAGAACAAAATCTGAAACAAAGAGCATAGCGAAGAAGAAAATATTCTACAACATCAAGTAGTGAAGGAGTTTCGTAGTTGCAAAAACCATAATGAGCCGAGGAAATTATGATTTCAAACACATTTAAATATTATGTGGACTTTGTTATTATAAAATGTAGTATCCATTCAGAATTCTGTACACATGATTATTTTTGAGTTCCTTAAACTTGTCTCAATGAGTTAGAAATGACTCTACATCGTCTTAATCTGGTTTTTTTGTTTTGCTCCATATGTCACTAAAATTTGCATTGCATAAATAACTATGGAAAATAGCGGTTTTTGATTCAATTACGATATTTTTAATTGCTTTTTCTATTTTCATGGGTTTGTGTGAGTTTGGAACATGGAACTTGGTCGAGATTCTGATACAAATGGGCAGGTATGGTTATAAAGTGAAGAGGTAGACTGTGGAGACAATCATGGGAATGCAAGTTGTCATAAAACATAGCATTGCCAATCTGGGAACAAGATATGTTTACCCAAACCAGATAAGGTAACTTGTAAAAAATCACATACAATTCTAGCAAAGAGCTCTATTGAGCAATTTAAACAGAACCGCATGCATACTATC
Organism: Taxus chinensis; assembly: GCA_019776745.2. NCBI lineage: Eukaryota > Viridiplantae > Streptophyta > Pinopsida > Cupressales > Taxaceae > Taxus > Taxus chinensis. The sequence goes on along the minus strand of CM034146.1, from coordinate 765,431,758 downwards.
CTATACCCCTTCTCAGGCCCTTTTAATAATGCAGTTGCAAAATACATTTAAAACTTCCTGTTGAAGTTGTTGGGAAAATTTTGTCTCATAAAACATAGCATTGCCAATTCAGGAACAAGATATGTTTACCCAAACCAGATAAGGTAACTTGCAAACAATCACATACAATTCTAGCAAAGAACTCTATTGAGCACTCTAAACAGAACTGCATGAATACTATCATGTACTCCTTCTCAAACCCTTTTACTAATGCAGTTGCAAAATACGTTTAAAACTTCCTGCTGAAGTTGTTGGGAGAATTTTGTCTAGTCTTGGTTCTGTCCTTGATGTTGTAAGAGCTTCTTGACATGTAGAAAATGGAGATAATCTGCAACAATTCACATGCATACTCTTTCATTTCACTACGTAGATAGTTATGTTTTCAGGGAGCTCAGTGCGAGCATGCTTGAAATGCTCAAGACCCAAATCATTTTAGAAACAAATACATTACAAAATATGTCCATCTACATGGGAGATCCAGTTGAATTTTCAGCACTATTTATAGTTTCTTGGTTTATGTATAGAAGAGAGACATTGTACAGTTTGGTATACATGGTACACTCAAGCGCCAGTTTATGTATTCTGGAAAAGTGTGGGAGACGGAAGTTGGAGGCATTAGTCTAAGGGCATGTGGAGCCTAGCTACCAAAGATTTCCCCGCCTAAAATCTTTGTGCTTACACACCTTGATTGTAGAAGTAAATAACTTGGAAATGTCACATTTGAAAGAGACTACAATTGAGCTCTTTGAAGTCATTAGCAAGGGAAACCCTAAGCACCTAAAATTTCAAGAAGTGACTATTGTTAATTTTGATATGGGAGAGGAAATTGAGAGCTTGAAGGTTGCGGATGTTAGTACTTTTACACTTATGTGGCCGAAATTTCATCAAAGTATATTGAAATCAAGTGAGTTGAGAAGACTCTGAATTTGGGATGCAATGTTTGATGCTGGAGAAAAGAGTATGGATCTAGAGACAATAACAACCAACTTTCCTAGATTGAGCCATCTTGCCTTGAGTTATGATCTGAAGGATGGGCTTCTCTAGTGTGTCTTAAGAGGGTCATCTATGTTGAAAAATGCGACAATATTAGAAATAGGATCAATGACAATTAATTACCTCTCCAGTCAATGGATAGCAGCGGTTCGTCAAAGATGTCCAAGCCACAAGCAGATCATAATCCATGAGAACGTTTGTGGGGTAAAACTTCATGACGATAATAGAGTATTAGCGAGATTCATCTCAACCATTGTGAGTGTTATGAGAATGTTTACTGATGTCGATGTGCAGTTTGAAGTGCAATAATATGTGTTTCTATTTGCTTGGACATGATGAATTGACATTGAAGTTGCTTGTGCCCATGATAACTGCCACGCCATTTAATAGTTAAGCAGATACGACCCTATCTAATTTGCTTATCAGAGATGCTCTAAAGGCTATCCTGAGAGGCGATCTTCCATGATGCCTTTCTTGCTGCCTTGATAATGTAGGTGCCCTATTCATTGTTTATGTGTCACAAGGATGGATTTGTCTCTTCATTTATAATATGCCTGGCTTCCAATGGAGACGGTATGACGTCTTGCGATACTCACAACTTTTTTTTGTATGGCGCCATATGACCTATGGAAATGTTTTCATTTTAATGAAGAACAAGTCACGAGCTGAACTTCCTCGCTTTATTTTCCATGTATTAATTGTTGGCCAAGGAAGCACAGGTAGAAGGTAAGATCGCCATATTCAATTCCACTCATGAACAGGTAGTTTTGTGTTACGTTTCTCTCAGTATGTGTACAAATGTTCTACAGATGCCACAGGAAAAAGTAATGCGAGTAAAACTATTGCAAAAAAAGGAATGGGCCGGCAAGATACGAGATCCACCAAAAGGAGCTACACTATGACGGAGCACTAACGAAACTGCAGAAGAGGCTGCCTAGGATCATGATATTGCACAAAGGTAAAGTGCAGGTCTCGCTGTCTGTACAAGCCTCCCCTGGACAAACACTGCGGGTTTACGGAAGAAGAGAAGTTGCAGCACACCCAACACAGCGATCATACCAGCAATGACAAGGTCCTCTGCAAACGAGAAGAGTAAGCCCAACACAGTAGACAGATGCTTGGCATTGTCTTCTATTTCTTTTCTTGTGCACTCCACAAGAAGCATCTGGTGCAGAGTGGATCCCAAATCAAGCTTCGGCTATGGAAGCCCATGTGTCTGCCTTTGCCTGTGGTACGTTGTTCAATGTTATTTTTGCGGTTCTAAAGATGTAAGATGCTCTCGCCTGCTTCGACGGAGAGCACCATTCTTCCTCTCGTTGGATGTATTACCCGATTTTGATTTAAGATAATTCCTATCGAGGCTGTAGTGAAGAATTCTCATTAGAATTAGACAATTATAACCTTTTGGAAGAGACTGTACTCGACCTCAACACACATCCGCAACTTGACATAACTGAAAACAATTCCCCTCTTGTGGATTTTGACATTCCGCCTATTGGTGAATGATGCTATAGGTAGCTGGATTCCACATTTGGCGATTGAACATATCATGATTTGTATTTGTTTAACGAGTGCTGGCCAAGTTTTTGAGATGGGTCATGCTAGTTCTACAGCAGAAACCCTGTTGGCAGACTCTCTTGATTTGCCGGAGGAAGAGAGCAAGATATCCAATGTTGATTTTCATCTGGCCTTTGAAGCCATGAATTGGATCAATGTCTGAAAAGAAACGTTGACGATAAATCCAGATGGGTTAGGACAAGTTTATAGGAGTAAAGCTCTATAGATGATTATATTATAGAGGAATCGTTAAGCAGTCTACTTTCCGAAGTTTTAGTTTTAGATCATGTCCAGTCAATGCCGACAAAGGCAAAAATCGATGGCTATGGCGGTTGTTTATTTTGTAGTCCTTTTATGTGGAGTATATATTTTTGTTACGAAGGTAATATATTTTATATAGTAGTTGCACAGTTCAGCGAGAATGGCTGTGGTCTTTCATATTTTCCAATCACTGACTCAGGTTTTTTTCTTGTGCTTTACAGACCTCTAAGCGATTGATTGTGTTTTCTTCTAGGATAAGGAGATCAAGACATTGTGCCATCGGAATTAACCTAAGTCAAAGGCCTGTTGTCCAGTATTGTGCGGGGTGGTGAGTAGCTAATTCTTTCCACTTTGTATCCATGGCCAAGGCAAACGACTTTTTTTTGCGGCCAATGTAAATAGTTTGCCACCCATTAACAAGTATAAACAAAAATGGATGACATATTATTAAGATTTGAAATCGCCGCTACTTGCTTTGTTACCTGTAAATGTGCTTCTTCTCATAGCTGCAGCTTGAATCAATGCTATAGCGACAACAGAATTGATTAAGTGCAAACGACAACTAAAATATACCTTCACGTAATGATATTAATTGCAAATAGGACTTGTTTCGTTTCTATGCCATGCAGGCATGGTAAGTGTCAAAGGTACACATGGCAATGGCTGCAATGGTTTGAAATGTTTATTGTGGGTATAGTCTCTCGACGCGAGTTATTATAAAGCATAAACACTTCCGTGATTTGCAATGAACTAAAGCTAGATCACTAAACCCAAAGACTAAATGCTATCTATCCTGTGCAAGGAATATATGTTATAAACCGTCAACTAAATTTATTGAAGAATATGATGAAACAAAAATCACAAATTATGAAAAAGTTCTAAGATAAAACAACATCAACTATTTATAATATTTTTATTCAAACGACACTTTACTCTATTTAATTACACATAAACATTTTTGCATAACTAAATACGCTCAGATACCTGAGACGACATATATTACCAAAGAGAAAATTAACAAAAAAATATCCATAGAACACTTCAGCTACTAAATCTTCATGTTACAACAACTGAAACAACACATGAAACAAGATATTCCTTTTAAACTATAGAAAAAAGTGGCAGAATCTCTTCCTCTAAGCTGCAGTGGAGCAGATGATGTATGTGTCAAAGAATATCTCTGGATCACGAGCAATCTTTGGTTTGAAGTTTAAGCCAATTACATAGAACTGTATGGTGTTGTTATGGAATGGATCAGGCATTGTGGCAACAAGTACAGGTTTAGGGGAATTCTTTTAACAACGCACATATGCATATATAGCCAGTATCACGCGTTGCAGAGCTTGAACAGGAGAGAAAAGCTGAGGCTAATAAAGTTTTCAAGCCACAGGGATTGTGGTGTGATTGAGAGCTGGCCGCCTGGAGGTCTAATTGGCTAGGGAGTATGGTATGAGGGACTGGCTCTCAGGTGGAGATAATTTTTCGAACATTTGGTTGGAATTGATTGACTCTGGTTTAGCTTTTTTTTCCACAGCACTGGTTCTTTAGTATATTGTTTTTTTCCAGTTTGAGTTGGATTGGTGTTGGGATCGAATGATTCTAGTTTAGATTTTTTATTTTACAGTTGGGATGGATTTGATTTTCCAGATTGGGTTGGATTGGTTCAGGCGGGTATTAAGACATGCAACCTGGAGGAGGAGGCACATGCGAGGCTGTAAATGAAAATTCTTAGAACTATCAAGGAGAGTAGGAAGGAGACGTGTAGCTCTCCTAATAATAATACATGATTTTTATGGCACATAAAACATGGCGGAAGTGGGTTGCTTTACAGCTACCACTGTTGATAAGTCTGGACATTTAATGTAGAAGCCCGGGAGGCACCGTATTGGCAAAAAACTTGGATAGGAATTCAATGCGATGCAGGGAGGGTTGTTGGCGTTAATTTGTCTGGATTCAAAAGAATTGTAGTGGGTTTAAGGAACCCGCAGTTTTCTGTGGATGGCATGCAGAACCTCACATTTGTGCAGAGATTCAATTCTTCTGGTTTAGCGTTGCCTGGCTCTTTGCCAATTTGGTTTCGCCAACTAACAACATTGGCGGATGTGGACCTCAGCTTTTCTTCCATTAATGGAGAGCTTCCTCTTTTTCTTGACAGTTTATCCAATCTGAACAAGTGACTAACAATCCCAAATTTCCTCACAGATACAGAGATTGCAACCTTATATCTAATGCCAAAGCCTATAAAATGTTGTCTTTTCCATAGATTTTAATTTAATCAAATTATTGGATGAGTTAAAGGAGATAATGATAGGATGTTCTGGGCAGACTAGAAAAAACAAGAAATTTGGGGACAGAAAAACGAACAGGCCGAAAAAAAAATCTACAGGTAACTGCAGCCGCCCTAATTTCATTTGACATTTTGCAATGGAAGGCTGCAAATGTTACAGACGAAACACACCTTCGTGAAGATGTTCGGGGAAGTCACAAGAACTCACAGCCAGCGACCTCTGGAATGATTGTGAAGACTATAAGGCAGCAAAAAGAAAACCATAAAATACTGCATAAAATAGTAAACGCCACTGCAAAGCAAAGAAACAACAAAATAATTTCACCTTCCTCTTCTTCAAGCTGGTTTTTCTCTTGCAGTCGATGAAAATGGCAAGGGAAAATGCTGCTTTCAAAGCATGAAACGGATCCACACGAATTCCACCTGCCTGCATAGCGCATAGTAAATGTATTACATCGTCACATTAAATGCATTGAATCCACAAAAGTACATCCGCTACATTGGCGAATAAAGGCATCAACCAATACAAATTTTTCAAAACCACAAAAATATAACTTTCAACTGTTGTAGTGCCCACATTTACACACACAATTACAATAGTAAAATACCAGGATAATAATTTTTTCTTTGACTTACATTTCTCACTACACACGACATAACATGGGCTTCAACTACAGAAACTCGACTCGCATACGACAATCACTTAAGTCATCAACTCACATAGACACATGAAAACAACAAAGGCATGTCGATGCCACACTTTTCCTGATGAATGGTTACTATTAATGACCCAACCAAAAGAAAAATGACTCAAGGATAGGCAAACCCACAACACATCATTTCTTTAATTGTATTTTAGTTACGATTAACATTCTAAGAACATTTTTGCGCAAGGATAAATTTCTCATTTTTCCACCGACAGATTCTTAAGTTCATACCGCAGTTAAATTATTGTTCACCCCCTTTTAAGTTAGTTTCTTATTCTTTACAAAATTTTCCATAACTTACATTCTTATTGTCATAATTCAAAAGCATATAAAGTACTTAATTATCTTGTCCTTAAATGTTAAGAATCTTCTTCTCGAACATATATTCAATGTCTACCTTTTTACTCTTACAAATCATGTGAATGTGACTTGGTGTTCATATAGCGATATTAGATTTTAACGGAGATTTAGTTGCGAGGTAGCTTTTTACCGAAAACATACCTCGATCACGGGTTAGTTATCTCCCTACCATAGTTATTCTAATTCAATGACTTGTGAGTTTCCATTTTGTTTGATATATGTATTTTGTTTTCTCGAAGGTGGATTATACCAAGGCAATTCATATTCTTTTGAAACAAATGCATATATTTAATTGAGTTATAAGGTCCTCAAGAGTGGCATTATTTCGAACCTCCACTCTCATTTATTTTCTCTTATATGCTTTATTTTCTACGTCACATTATGGTCTTATTTTAGCATTGTCTTGAAAAGGAGTTACGAACTGTTTGCCTAACCTCTTGAAGAAATAGAAAATTAGAAGACTTGTAGCTACACACGAACCCAAGTTAACATCCGAATCAACTGTGTTTTATATTAATTCCAACTTCAAATAAGGGTCTACCCCTCAACTATATATGTGTTTTAAGCAAGAGGACATATTTATGCTAAACCACCTTCAGAAAGGACCAAGGTGTTATGTTGAGAGAAGCCAAGGTAACACATTTAGCTAGGTGGAGCTAAGGGGTTCATTAACAAGAGTTTAAGACCTAGAACAACTAAGTCACAACCTCCATCTATGTCATCTGGATCCAACAGGGATTTCAATCGATGAAGAAATTTAATTTTAAAACTATCTTCGGAAGACAAGGTAGTCCACTAGGGTATGAAGCAGGAGTTAACTCTACATACTCAAAAAAAAAAGTTTGACTGTGTCGCTCCTATCTACCAGGTTTATGACAATGTCACTAACCATACTGACTAAGACAATAAACCCATTCTTGGGCTCTTGTTTACTCAAGCTAGGAGATTTCCAACGAGTGTAGGGTTTAAGTTCACTCTACGGTTTTCAATGTCTTCTAGGGTAAAAATTAACACACATGAAAACAAGTTATGCTCCGATATTGAACAAGGGTAAAGTGTTTCGATTAAATCTCTTTATTACATTTACAAAGTATGAATGCACAAGATGACTCATTAATCATTTATTGAACACTAAATATGCACTACAAGATACTACTTCAAAATTCATTTACCTTATATAAAGAGCACACCCTTTTACCATGTGTACTATGAATCAAGATAGAACCTAAGATTAATTGCACATTTCATAGATCAGATTGAAACCCGCATCTCATACATATCAACAAATTATCAAATATAACAGTCTGTAACATGACACAACATTATACATTTATTCATTTAACAATGAACTATATAAATTTTGAAAATAAATAAATGAATTACACATCGCCTTTTCGTTGTCATTCTTCCATCCTACAAAACCACGTGAGCATGATATCAATGATAATTTCGCTGGCATGGCATCCACCCTAATCTGACATAAGTATCGTTTTTCAGTTTTCCCCATTTACATATGATAATAAATACAATTTGCAATCGAAATTAAAAGGTTTAGAGACATGTATTCATTACATTTCATTTTACTTCTTTTTGTAACCTAGGAGAGAGAAAGAGAAGAGAAGAGAAGAGAGAGAAAACACCATTTTTTAAAAGTTCCATTTCACCACAACAAGTTACACTATAGAGTTTTAAATAGTTGTTTGCATGTGTTAAAAGTTTCTAGGGTGGTTTGGGCAACCCTACGAGGGGTCCTGCAGCTTTCTATTTTTTACATTTTCTCACTTGCTACAAAACGTTCAAAACGGGCTCGGAGGCTAAGAAACCACTTCCAAAAGTTATCTTCCAATGTGAATGCACACCATGATTAACTTTCTACGTGTCCCCAGATATACCAATATTTCATAGCAACTGATGGAATTGGGAAAAAGTGAACGGTTTGTGTTTGGCGGCTAGTTTTCTGGGGCTACTAGTCGTAGTTGTCCCAATTGCAAATGCACAAAAGCTAGTTCAAGGGCGCAGAAAACCATGTCCAAAATTGACGTTTGATGGATGAGAACACAACGAGACACTTCCCACAAGTTCCCCTATATAAGGAGAATTCATCAGAGTCAACGGGACTGAGAACTAGAAAATCATTTTGAAACGGCGATAAGTTTTCTGGAGTGACAAATCGATATTGGTCCAGTTTGACCTCGTCAAACAGTGACCGGAGGCCTACAAAATGGCTTTCCCAAACTATCCAGAAAAGTGATTTTCCCTAAACTGAATGTTCCATGCAATTGTCTAGTATAAACACTAAAGGTTTGTGAAGATGGAAAATAATTTCTCTATCCAGATTTCAAATGGCAGTTCAAAACGAAAGCCAACTTTCTAGATTTAATAGCTTTCTACTATTGTAAAATAGTGTAACAAGGATCCTATAAGAGCGTCAAAAAGATCTCATATGTTCGTTCGGGCTCAATCCAAAGGTCAAGGCGACTCCTCGTATACCAAGGTACCCAAATGAAGTTTAACATCTCATTTTCAGAGTTACGAAGGGTACTTAATGAGTCTTTGAAAAATGTAAAAATTAACTATCTAAAACCGGGTGATGATCAACGTTATTACTAGGAAAGTCAATTTCGGCTGGTTGATAAAACAATGTTGTAGCGATCCAGCTGGGTAGGAAGTTTTTTAAATCACCTTAGAATGAGGGTGGAAGTTCATGGTTTTAATGTAGAAGAGTTATTTTGATTTCGTGAGTTACAACACGACATTTCATTATTTTTGCAATGAGTTGATATAAACATTTAACTGTATTAAAATCCTAATATTTTTAAAATTCTATTTAGTTGCAAACGAGAACTAAAACACGAGAATTATGAGAAGTAAGGGAAGATGAACCATGCCTGGGAGGAACGGAGCCAGTTGAAAACGAGGGATTCGGTTCACGGATCTCCCTTAAGCATTTTGTTGAACAGATCATGAGTATCCGCAGTATTACCATTTTGCTTTTTCTCTAAATCCTCAAGCTTTCCCAACGAACCCATTTTGTACCTTCTGCACCCATGCAAGGAGAAGAGTAAGGTTGTTTTTCAGGCTGTGCAAATGTCCAAGGTTCTTAATACTAACATTTATGGCCAGCTTATCCAATACAGGGTAAGCCTCTCACTCGAGATCTGCAACATTTGAATCTATATATGTACAAACCACCTCCAGAAGCAATTTCTAGTACACAGAACTCAAATGGAAGCTCATGTTGCAGCCCATCTGTTGCTTCTGGGATAAGTAGCCAACATCTAGGGAAACTTGTAGAAGAAGTAACCGGCTTTTCCTTGAGGTATAAATGTATGTCTTTGTAGAGCTACTCAGGAATAGGCCTACTGAAGGATGGCACAGTTTCCACCAAATCCAAGACATATACAGGGGATACATTGGAAAAGGTGGTCATTTTTGTGAGATACTCATCCCATACTCTGGTAACATTGCATGCGAATGAATTGTTGCTACTGGAGCTATGAGAACTGGCATTTCCTTCATTGAAAATGGAGTAATTAGAATCTTCCCCCACATCAGTTTGCTGAGACATGAACAAAGAAAACTATATTCTACATACTCTCCATCTCCAAAAATACCTAAATCATCAATTTCATCATTATCATTCTTCAATGGTAATAAGAAATTTGTTGAAGTACCCTGATCTAGCTGGGTTGCAAATTTTGTTTTCAAGCTTAAAGTTGCACCCTTTTTCTGCATTCCATGCAAGAGCCACATCGAAGGAGCCTGGACATGAAGCTAATAGGCACAATATCATTTCCCATAAGGAGCAGCCTAACCAAACATTCCACCACATTTTTCATCTCATAATTCTTTTCCTGCTTTATGTTTAAACCTTGAATGTCCCATGCAATCAAATACAGACCACTCAGTGTGCAGAAATAGTGATCTGTAGATGAATTTCTCATTAATTCCCTGCCTTCTGATAGACTCTATTATCTGCCTAAAGTAGTCCAATGGAATGGTTATTGGGTCGTTGAATAGATTCTCCATGTGATCACTCCCAAATGTGAGCTCCACAAGCGCCATTGGAGTCGATACAGGGGCTCATTTTTCTATTTCAGTGCAAGTTAAAAGGGATATTGCTTCAATACAAGTGTCAACCATCCCTAGCTCCTGGGCAATGGGATGCAACTCCTCAAAGCATCGAAGGGCTTCAATGGCATGGTTCAAGTTCACGAAAAAAATAGATTAAAACTTGTTAAGAAAAATTTTGTCTTAAAACTTCTATTCTTGAACATGCCCATTCTCTTCTACAAGTTCACGCAGAATCTTCCTAACCCACTTGTTGAAAAATTCCATTAAGAAAATCCATCTCTAGGTGCTCGAGCCTCTGTGTGCCCTGTAGCAGGCCAGAGGATTTAGCACTGTAATCCATGGAGGCCAACCTCTTTGTCCACGCAGTATAGAGGCTCGTTTTTTTTTTTACACAGGCTAGGAGGATGTTGGCACATGTCAGGAGTGCGCTGGCAAAGGCTGCGAATATGCAAGGAAGGAACAATGATCCAAACAAAGTAGTGGACAATGCATTAGAAATGGCTTTCTAGCCTGCACAAAAGAAGGCACCAATAACAATGAAAATGACCCAGCCAATAAGGAACTATGCGCACCATAACTCTTCATGCATCCAGAGAACTATTTTCAGGCATTGGATCCCAAAACAAATGTCATTATTATTATACAGGGAAGTTGAGAGGTTTGTAACAACGCCCCAAAAATCTAACAACACTCCTTCCCCACTTCCACATTCCACCAAATGCACTAAGCTTCCTTCTTTTTTTTTTTTTTTAAACATATAAAGTTATTATTATTATTGTCTATCCATTTTGTTAGCACTACAACTGTAGTCTATAGCCATATAAATAGAAATCCTGCAATATGATTGGTGACAATGACAAAATGTAATTGCCATAGCGAAGACAATACCCTGGCCTCCGGCAGGAAAATAAAGAGATTGAGATTCCCGATCTGAGTTTCATAGTCTTTAAATATGTTTTTTAAAATTAAGAGTACCTTGCAGGAAGGCCATTATTGGTGAGCCATCCTTTGTGGTAGGCCCTTATTCCTACTCCTGCACTAATGTTCATTCGAATAGTATGTGTACGGCAGGAGGACACATTCTTAAAATTCTGGTTTCAGAATATTTCGTGGATATAGCGAGCATTCAATGGCCAGTCAGTATCATCCCTTACATTCATGATTCGCACGCGAGCACCCATGTTCATGAATGATTCTATGTTCACGTTTTATGTTTTGTCTGAACTTCTACGACGTCGAACCCCTTAACCTACTTACTCTTTGGAAACCTGTCTTTAAGAAATTTTTGGTGTCGTATTTTTGTTTTGTCTGTGTTAGTGTTAAGTAATCCATTCCATCATGGAAAAAAAGATTTCTGATTGAAAGATAAACATTGTGATTGTGTTATACTGATAAGAGATATAGGACCAGAAAATTCATCCTAACAAAATCATTTACAAACAGTAATCATGAAGATTATATGCTCAAAACAATATTCAACTCCTTCCCTGAGCATTACATTATGCGGAAGGTGTTCACTACTGCTCGATCTACATTGTTCCCACGGACAAGAAAACGGTGAATCAGCACAGAAGCTCCAAGCTGATTCAGGATTTAATTTACTGCATACTAATAAGAAATTTTATTCCAGGGCACATTGACAAGAACAATACAAGCAACTATATTCCATCTACATTATTTACTTAACGACGTCATTGCTGTACTTTCCAGCATTATTAGCACATAATCAAGTCTCTACTGCAATAAAACTAGACCTGCTTATTAATCACAGAAGATAAGGTATGCAAAACAATTAGATGTTGTTTCTTGTCTAGTAACCATTGCCAGGCACATGTCCTGAACCACCTCCATAGCCAGACCCAGCTCCAGAGCCTGCGCCGTAGCCCGACCCAGAACCAGAACCTGCACCGTAGCCAGATCCTGAACCGGAGCCAGCTCCATAACCAGAGCCTGAACCAGAGCCAGCACCATACCCAGAGCCACTTCCAGAACCTGCACCGTAGCCAGAACCTGAGCCAGAACCAGCACCATAACCAGAACCACTGCCAGACCCAGCGCCATAACCACTACCTGAACCAGAGCCAGCTCCATAACCAGAACCAGCACCATTCCCACTTCCTGCACCACTACCAGCTCCATACCCACTTCCTGAACCAGAACCATAGCCGCTTCCACCACCATTACCAGCACCAGAGCCAGCACCATATCCAGACCCACCACCATAACCACTACCAACACCAGACCCAACACCAGAACCCGCTCCATAACCAGAACCACCGCCATTACCAGCCCCGGAACCAGCTCCATAGCCAGACCCGGCACCCGACCCAGCGCCATAACCTGACCCAGGGCCAACGCCACTGCCAGCACCATAGCCCGATCCTGACCCGGATCCAGAACCGTAGCCACTACCCAGTCCGGGGAATTGGCCCGACCCGGCACCAAAACCGGACCCGGCACCGGAACCATATCCAGACCCGGCACTCGTCGCCACCATTTTCCCATCTGGGAATTCATGAGTCTCTTTACTGAAAAACTTGCTTTCCCTACTTTCCACTCCATTTAAATGATTAAGGCTCAATGCAAGCAGAAATGCAATCAAAACAGAGCACAATTATACAAGCTCGAGGCGCCATTGTTTACCTTAAACTTCTCTTCACCGTCGATTCAACTTTGCTACTTTCACAAATGTATGAGCTTCCCATGCAAAACGAGGGTAAGCCGCAGGTATTGTATACATACTCTCATGGCACACATCCCAATCCTTCCCACCTAGTATCCACAAATAAAAATTCACGACGTCCCCACTTCCAGAAAACATTCCACGTCGCAATCTTCATCTGGGCACACTTGTCTTATCTTTAACGTAAAGAACCAGTTTTCGAATGCACTCTGTAAGTACGCTGATCAGCAATAAACTTGCTGGGAGAATATGGTTACATGGTCTGTGTAATGATTGAGAATTTTTGTAGTGCGTTCTGCCAGCTTGTAAGAGTCGGTTCGTTTTGAGCCACAAGCATTTGGTGGTGGTGGTGTCCGACCATGCGTATTGCTAGTGACCTTAAAACATTGCGTTAATGGGCAGAAAATAAACAGAATTTGAGCCACCCTCACCCACTTCAATTTGGCCATAGCATTTCCTATGCTTTCTATAAATATAATTGTTAGTGCGCTCTACACATTCTGCACTGTCTCTGAGAGGAATCAAAAGTCAAAAAGATGGAGGAAACCTTTTTCATACTGATTTTGTTATCCTTTGGCGTATACACTTGGCAATTTCTTCAGTCGATAGCTTGAGAATCCGCATTAGGTGTCGTTGTTATTGATGTTTAGCATCTGTGCGTGTAATGATCGGGCATTTACAGTCAAAACGCAGCTATCTAAACATCATATTGCTTTTATGGTTTAAAAAATAAGTAACTTTCTATTTCATCCTTAGCTAGAAATGATATACTATTACCACGTGTTAGTTTTTTAATGGTAGACTACTTTTTTGCATCTAAGGTGCAGTGGATCCAAGTATGGGCAGAAGAAAACAAGTGCATTAAGTAAGCAGTATCTTAAAGTTTGTGCAGGGATACTACTTTTATTAATAGCTTAGTCCTGTTATTTAAAGGTTGTGGTTCAATGGTTGCAACATAAACTTTAATGAAAAATAGTCTTAGATTGCGTAGTCCACAATGCTCTCACATGTATATATAGAATGGTTGTGCACAAGAAGATTATCTACAAAAGTTATTATAGTTTTGAAAATAATAGAAACTATAATAATCCAAAATGGGATGTCTAAACAATCACTCCCAACATTAGTATAAGATTGCTAGCTTGTAAGGTTGTGTGAACCAACAACAATTCTTTTTTCTCGTAGACTCACGGGTCGTAACTTGATTAGTAGTCTTCTCTCAGACTCGGCTAGATCTATGTTCCTTTTCTAGTTATCAACCCATTCAATGACATTGTCGATTCTAATTAAAGGCACAAAAGTAGTGTGGAATTTGAAACACTTCACCTTCCTTGTCAATCAATATTTTGATTGTGACTTTGCAGTGTTATTTAGTTATGTGTTCTTCAACAGACATGGTTATTACAATCTCTTTGTGCATTATCATGTGATACTGAATGTAAATGATAATATGAACTAACAAAGGTTTGCCATTTCATGTTCCACTTCACAAGGGTGTGTATTAAGCATTGTGTTGTACATATCCAACATTAACTATCCATAGAAGCATGTTTCACAAGACCTCATGTGTTGCACAGGACTACATAAAGCAAGGAAACTTTTAAGACCCCCCTAAAATGAACTCATAGATATTACATGGAAAATATGTGAAAATGACATTCGAAACTATGGAAAATATGAAGGAAATGAGTTTCGACGGTTTCAGTCAGTAGCAATTGTCGGCTGACAGCATATATGCCATCGGCCAACATCATGGTAGATATCACATGCTAGGAGAACGACATGCGGTTTGAGCCCTTCTTCGGAGGAGTGGTGATGTCGGTGGTATATAGGGTGCCCATAACCCACCTAACTTTATTTCACATGAACTCCATCTTGCACTATGAGGGTTTGAGCATAATTACAGATTTATTCTAAAGTTGGGTGAAGAAGACCGAAATACAACCACACTCATTTCCATAGCACACAGAAAGTTACAGGAGCAAGAATCTAGGCAGGTCCAAGACCGTACAGAAGGGTCAGGACTATACAAATAGTTCTAACGTTGTTGTACAATTTTGGCAAGGTGTAATTTCATGTGCTAGTCTCAGTGTCGAAGCATTTCCAATTGCAGATCAGTCTATTCTTGCATTCCATATCACTTAGAATCTCCTAGATCCTCACAGAATTCAACTAAATACATTTTCTTCTTTTATGTTTTGACAGTGTAATTTTTTTAAAAATAGACAATAGCATTTAAAACAATAGTCTCGATGATAAATCTGTCCTCATAAAATATGGCACAAATTTTTCAAAAAAGGTGATTTTTTGTGAAAAAATGCAAATTTTGCTAGGTTTTATACAGGGAAAATTTTAGGGGAGCCCCCCAAAAAAACTTATAGAAATCCTAGCAAATATCCTTGTAACATGTTTAGTGGTTTTGGAAAAGATCCCTGTATCCTGTTTTGTGGTTTTGTCGAATAGTTGGAAATCAAATGATGAATATCCTCCCAAAAATCAATAGCCTTGAGCTGAAGTTTAATTGAAATTGATTACCTATTCATGTAAAGTGTGTTGCTAGATATTTAATCGGCACCCCATCGCACGTTTTATAAAGTGTCTTATCAAATTTATGTTGAGTTGTGGAGCTCAATTACTTCAGTTTACCTTGCAATGTAAAACTTGTTAGAAAACACAACAACCATCATCGGTTAGGAGGGAATAGCATCGGTCACTTAGAACCAACATCAGTCATGCAAGGAGGAACCGACGTCTGTTACCTGTGCGAGGATGTTTTAATTAACTGTCGGGAATTAGATCTATTTTTAGCATTAAAGTATATCTATTGATCGTAATTTCACGTCTAAGTTCCCTAAGTCTATAAACAACTATATAAGCATGAAAGCTAGGGTTTAGAAGTAAGTATTAACAAGAATTAATAAGAACTTGCAAAAGTTGGTGCAAGGGAGAATTCTTGGTGATGAAGCAAAAGCTTAAGAGAAAGAAAGTACTGTACATCTGAGAGGTGTGGAAAATTGTAAATCTTCATTGTATATCTTGTCAAAGCTTTGGATAATAGATTGGCTTACATCTTGGTGGACGTAGCCCACACTAGGTGAACAACGTTAAATATGGTGTAGATTTATGTTTCTTGTTTTGTATATTTCTTCTGGTAGAATGTCTACTTTTATTTGCATGTATGCTTAGATATGATATATTGTTTGAACAACCGGTGTTGTAACCCCAAAAACTGGTATCAAAGCTTTGTTTGAGGGTTTTGCGTGTTGACTAATTTACTCACAGAGGGTTTTTTGATTGAGTGGGAGCTACAAAAATAATAAAAGAAAACAAATACACGGTAGAGAAATTTGACGAATGAAATTATCAATTATGGAAGATGCAGATTGAGGATTGTCTGTATCAAAGAGATTTGTATTTACTGTTGGATGAGAAGTATAGACCTACGAAGATGAATAATGAAGAATGGAAGATTCTTGACAGAAAGGCTTTGAGATCTATAAGATTGAGCCCGACAGCATCCATGGCTTCCAATATTACAGTAAGCAACTTCTATGGTAGGGTTAATGAAATCTCTTGCTAATTTATATGAAAAACCTGGTGCTTCAAATAAATTTTATTTGATGAAGAAACTATTTAGTTCTAAGATGCATGAAGGTGGATCTGCATCTAGTCATTTGAATGATTTCTGATCTATTGTAAATCAATTAAAATTGGTTGATATACCATTTGATGATGAAGTGAAATAACTTTTATTCGTATGTTTTTTGCCTGATAGTTGGGACAACTTGGTAATAGTTGTTAGTAATACAACATCTGCTAATAATATTTTGAAGTTTGATGATGTGGTTAGTATAATTTTGAATCAAGAAAATCGCAGGAAGAGTACAGAGGAATCATCATCTGGGAATGCTTTGAATGTAGAAAGTAGGGGCAGGTAGAAGGAGAGATCCAAGAGTAAGAGTAATGGGGAATCAAAGTCAAGGGATAGAAAATCTAAATCTAGAAGTAAGGGAATTACTTGTTGGAAATGTGGAAAGAAATGACATGCAAAGAAATATTGTTGGTCAAAGGACAAAGAGAACCAACAACTAGACAAAGGTAAAGAAACAAATCTTGCTACATCAGAGGCAATGCAAGATGCTCTTATTCTTTCTTTAGATAATAGAATTGAATCATGGGTTTTAGAGTCAGGAGCTTCTTTCCATGCAACCCCTAATAAGGGTTATTTTAGAAACTATGTCCAGTGCAATTTTGGGCATGTTTATTTGGGTGATGATGAACCTTGCAGTATTAATGGTAAAGAGGAAGTTCATCTAAAATTGTAGAATGGAAATACATGGGTATTGAAAGATGTGAGGCATGTGCCAAGCCTCAGGAGGAATATTATTTTCTGCAGGGCAACTAAGTGAATCTAGTTGCATGATTACTTTTACAAGAGACTCTTAGAAAGTCACCAAGGGTGCTTTTTTTTGGCAAGAGGTAAGAAGGTAGGAATGTTATATTTATCTGCTTGTATTACTGATTCATTTTCTACATTATCTACTTCAGATTCATATGCATGTATGTGGCATAACTGGCTAGGCCATATGAGTCAAAAAGGAATGCATATCTTATAGGCTAAGGGTAAGTTATCATATTTGAAATATTTCGATCTTGATTTCTGTGAGCATTGTGTCTTTGGAAAGCAAAAGAGAGTGAGATTTCTCAAAGTTGGGGCAACTAAGAAGGAGCATAAATTAGAGCTTGTTTACTAAAGATGTGTGGGGACCAACTCAGGTAGCTTCTCATAGTGGATCCCAGTATTATATTACTTTCATTGATGATGCTACAAGAAAGGTATGTGTTTATTGTATTAAACGTAAATATGATGCTTTTGAGACTTTTAAAAGATGGAAAGTCCTTGTTGAGAATGAATCAAATTCTAAGTTAAAGTTCCTTAGATCTGACAATGGTGGTGAATATTGTAGCAAGGATTTCAATGATTATTTTTCAGTGAATGAGATACGTAGAGAAAGAACGGTTCCAAGAACACCATATGAGAATGGTATTGCAGAAAGAATGAACATGACAATCATGGAACATGCTCAGAAGTATGAGGATAGATTCTGGATTGCCTTTGCATAGTTTTGGGTAGAAACAATTGATACAACGGTTTATTTTATTAACCGTGGGCCTTCAAGTTCACTAGATGGAGGAATACCATAGGAAGATTGGATTGGAAAAGAGGTAGATATTTCTTTTCTTAAATTTCTTGGTTCAGAAGCTTTTGTGCATGTTGATAGGGAAAATAGGAAAAAGTTGGATGCAAAATCCAAGAGATTCATTTTCATTGGTTATGGATCTGGTGATTTCGGTTTCCATTTTTGGGATTTAGAGAATTCTAAAATTATTAGGAGCCATGATGTTGAATGGAATAAAAATACAATATACATGGATAAAATTTTGGTACCCAAGGATGAACTGGTTGAGAAGTTTATTAATGAAAATGAACTCTCAGATTTAAAAGTATTACCGACAAGGTTACACAATAACCTGTGTCCGGTTTACCCATGACTGGCATCGGTCAACAAAACCAGAGTATCAATTACAAAAGATCCAAACCGGCATCGGTTAGCAGAACCGATGTCGGTTAGAGGTGACCAGCGTTGGTCACTGACAGATTTGGATACAAATGTCCAGGAGGTCCAGATTGAGCCTCCGGTACCCCAAACTCATGTGAGAAGGTCACAAAGGGTAAGTAAACCTCCAGAAATATTTACACCTTCTCTATTTTATTTATTATTGACTGATAATGGTGAACCAGAGAGATTTGAAGAAGTAATGCAGGATAAGACCCACGTCCAGTGGGAGCATGACATGAATGAGGAGATGGACTCCTTGGAATAGAACCAGACTTGGGATTTGGTTAAGTTGTCAGCAGGTAAGAGGACATTGCAGAACAAGTGGGTTTACAGGATTAAGGAAGAAGAGGGTGGACATAAAAGATACAAGGCAAGGCTTGTAGTAAAATGATTTGCACAGAAAGCAGGTATTGACTTTGGTGAAATATTTTCTCCTGTTGTTAAGATGACTTCTATTCATACTGTATTGAGTTTAGTCGCAGTAGAAGATTTACATTTAGAGAAACTAGATGTGAAGATGGACTTTCCTTCATGGTGATTTGGATGAAGAGATTTATATGCAGCAACCCGCTTGGGTATGAAGTCAAGGGTAAGGAGAAATTAGTGTGCAGGTTGAAAAAGAGCGTATGTATGGGCTCAAGCAAGCTCTGAAGGAAATGGTACATGAGGTTTGATAGTTTTATGCATGAGCATGGTTACTTGAGATGTGAATCTGACCATTGTGTTTATTTCAAGAAGCTTGAAAATGGGAGCTATATTATTTTGTTACTGTATGTGGATGATATGCTTATTGCAGGATCTAGTATGCAAGACATTGGTGAGCTTAAGGGAAAAGCTAGCTCACACATTTGCTATGAAGGATTTAGGAGCTGCAAAAAAAATCCTTGGTATGCAAATACACAGAGACATGGAAAAACAAGAAATTATATTTATCTCAGGAGGATTATATCTACAAGGTGTTAGAAAGGTTCAAGATGTAGAATGCAAAACCTGTTAGTACACCTATGGCTGGAAACTTCAAATTGAATAAAATATTAGTGTCCATCATCACATGAGGAGGTCAAATACATGACACGAGTACCATATGCTTCAGTAGTTGGGAGTCTTATGTATGCTATGGTTTGTACCAGACTAGACATTACACAGGCAGTGGGAGTTGTGAGTAGATTATATGGCCAATCCAGGTAAAGAGCATTGGAAAGCAGTCCAATGGATACTCAGGTATTTGAAAGGAACATCTAACATGTAGTTATGCTATGGAGGTTTGGATATTTCATTATGTGGCTATGTTGATTCAGATATGGCTGGAGATCTGGATGGTAGAAGAAGCACTACTGGATATATTTTCACAGTAGGTGGGATGGCAGTTAGTTGGATTTCAAGATTGCAGAAGGTTGTGGCTTTGTCTACTACAAAGGTCGAGTATGTTGCAGTTACAGAGGCTAGCAAGGAGATGATATGGATGAGTAGGTTCATGGAAGAGTTGGGAAAGGAGCAAGGTGATTGTAAATTATTTCAGTGACAGTCAGAGTGAAATTCATTTGGAAAAGAACTTAGCGTTTCATTTGAGAACAAAACACATTCAGTTGAGGTATCACTTCATATGGTAGGTATTGGAGGATGGACAATTGAATCTGGAAAAGATTCATACGAGCGAGAACCTTGTAGATATGCTAACGAAGCCATTAGCAAAGGAGAAGTTGGAGCTACACTCCACTTCTATTGGTCTTCGAGTTTGAGACTTGAAGAGGAAGAAACAAAGCTAAGGAAGGATCCAAGAATGACATTGTACAGGTATGGTGCAGTAATTAATCTCCAAGTGGGAGATTGTTGAGTTGTGGAGCTCAATTACTTCAGTTTAGCTTGCAATGTAAAACTTGCTGGAAAACACAATAACCGTCATCAGTTAGGAGGGACCTAGCAATCGGTCACCTAGGACTGATCATTGGTCATGCAAGGAGGAACCGACATCGGTTAGGTAGAACCGACGTCGGTTACCTGTGCGAGGATGTTTTAATTAACTCTCAGGAATTAGATATATTTTTAGCATTAAAGTATATCTATTGATTGTAATTTCATGGCTAAGTGCCCTAAGTCTATAAATGACTATATAAGCATGAAAGATAGGGTTTAGAAGTAAGTATTAACAAGAATTAAGAAAGAACTTGTCAAAAATTTGGTGAGAGAGAGAGAATTCTTGGTGATGAAGCAAAAGATTGAGAGAAAGAAAGTATTGTACATCTGAGAGGTGTGGAAGATTGTAAATATTCATTGTATATCTTTTCAAAGTTTTGGATTAATAGATTGGCTTGTTTCTTGGTGGACGTATCCCACACTGGGTGAACCACGTTAAATCTGGTGTTGATTTATGTCTCTTTTTTTGTATATTTCTTCTGGTAGAATATCCGCTTTTATTTGAATGTATGCTTAGATCTGATATATATTTTTGTACAACTGGTGTGCTAACCATCCAACATTATTACATTTTTAATCTACTTCATATTGTCTAGCATAGCGAGTTGACATCCTCCAAGGATAGTCCCTAAATATGGAAAAGACGTTAATCGGCATTCACTCATAACAACCAGCACCTATCCATATATCATAATCCGGAGGTGATTTAGTGATTTAATGATTACAGGCGATGTTCTTACAAGATAGGAGGGCGTACAAATGACATTTGGACCTCGATCATTCTTCTATCGAACATCAGCTCTCAACATCCATCTCTACGGGTATCGGTAAACAGTTCTCACAGTCTTCTGAGGGTAGTTTTTTTTTTATTATTTCATTGCATTACTTTCTCCAAGTAGAAAGGTAAAAGATGGCATATCTATGAACCCATTACCTATGCCAGGCTACATAATTTAATACAATATCTATAATTGGTATAATAAATCTATAAATATATTTTGTATATAAAGAATATATGGGGAGGATTATAATAAAGGTATAGTGGCCGAGGTCGCGTAAATTATAAATTCGCTTCCATATTCGTCATGCACCTACAATATTAATTATAGGATACAAGGATTAGGCTACATAAATTATAACTATAAAAATCTTATTATAGCCTATAATATAATGGTTAATCTATAGGAAGTGATGGAATATAATATTATTTATAATACAACTTTGTTCTAATATAATATGACATTTGATGGGGATTTGGTTGCTTGGGCCCATGTCTAGGAATTATAAATTAGGTGGAATTTTTTGATATAGGGTAAAAGGTGGTCTCTATTCACTGGGACCCAATGTCGAATGAACAAGGAAGGGCTTGCTTATTTATGCCCAGATACGACTGATAGAAACATTATCAAGAAGAAAAATAAGAATAATGTTCCCAACACCAATTGCCAACAATTAGGTATCCAATGAAGGGATGGGAGTGGTGCGGTCAAGTCACACAATTTTGTGTTGGCCCACCTAGTTCTCAAGATCCCCACTGAGGCATCTGAATTCCCCGGAGGTGGTTTCACCGCAGGTTGAATCATCTCTAAATCCGTATGCAGTATGCAGCACTTTTTTGTTCCTCATTGTTTTTTGTCATTCTCTCAGGAAACTTCATTGCTTAGTTGCAACACTCCTAGTTTTGGGCTTCACTCCACTGCTCGGTGCAGCTTGTATGCACTCCTTGTTGATATGCTGCAATTGCATCACACTAGAACCCCTTGGATTCACTTGATCTAGTCAGACTCCTTTATGTATATATGTCGATGATGCAGCACACCGTAAATTTAAAGCTGATGCACTCATGTTCCTTATGATGGTTCCCATATTGTCATCAGATAGGATGTGGAGTCACTTCTCAAAAAACCCTCAAATTTAAACTTAAGTCCAAAAATAACAACTAGGTATGAGAAATGGCTTTCTTATGATTTTGGAAGTGACATATTTCAAATGTCATGTATATTCAAAAGTTGCTAAGCTTTATGAAAAGGGGACTTACCTACAAAATATATTGAAATGAACATCATTTCATTTAGTGATAAAATTTAAATGGCTCCCCATACTTTAATTTGACTGGCTAGGTTAAGCTTTTCCCTTCGTAAATGAGATATTAGAAACACATTACCCTTCAACAGAAAAAATGAAAATGTTAATTTTCTTTCAATATATATATAATTAATTTGAATAAAATAAATATGAAAAATGTCAAAATTATGAAATATATAACATCTAACAATAATTTTGAAATTTATTTAAATTATCAAGATTCAAACAATTAATTACACAAGTTATTAAAAAATAATATTCTCGTATATTATTTAATTTAGCAAGCCGACACTTTGAAAACTATTGAAGACAATGGATTTTGCTATCCTAGAGACTGGTAGTAAGACCACCACAAACCCTACCTCCTTTACTAGCCTACAAAAGGAAGTAAACTCTCTCACTTGCTAAATCAAAGCTCTTGAGGAGAAATATAATAATAAACGTGTCATCCATAGAGTTTTCCTTGATCTCCTACATGTGCATATTAATTAGATTTGTGATGTCATTGGGATTCTAGTTTCAGCGTGGAAGAATGGGAGGATCACTAAGAATTTCTTCAAAGAGACCAATCTATACCCTAATATTGGAGTAGCCATGAATCTATATAAGGCACTTAAAGTTGCTCTTAAGGTGTATAACAAATCTGTGAATTAGTGCCTTTAATACTCTTGTGTTCTTAGTGCAGCTATTGTTCTGATATTTTTGAGTTGTTGTTTGTATGTTGTCAGGATTCTTGTAGGCAGTTGGCCCCTGCCTTAGTCCTCATATATTTTTATCTTGTTTTTTGGCTTCTGGTTGGGGTGTGGCCCCCTTCTTTCAAAAACCCACATTGTACTTTCATGTCAATCTTGGTTGTTGATCCTTTTTTGTTGTACTCCAGGGTATGGTCACTTGAAAACCATTTACCTATAATAAAAAACATTCCCGTATATTAAAAAATATACTTCCTTTGCTGCAAAAATAAGCCCAAAAAAAACCCAAAACAAAAAATAAATTGCCATATATATATATATATATATATATATATAAAAGTTGGGGCCCATCATATATTCCATGACAACCAAATAAACCCGGACCCAAAATTTTAATTCATCCTGCCTAAATCTAGGAGGTTCACATCTATGGGAACAAGGCAAAAATAAATCCAAAGAATTCTTCCACATGGCATGGGGAAAAGTGGGGGTTTAAAATGTTTTCAACGGCCCACAAAAAATTCAACGGCCAAATCATTAAATGCCCACACTGCAGACCTGAAAATTTTATTGAATCAGTTTATTCCATGGGCTTGGAGTTTAGGGAATGCATTTTCCTTGAGGAGGACCAAAATCCTACCATGTGGTTGTCTAATAAATAATCTGCATCGTTTGATATATTAAGATCAACGGTGCAGGCTTTATTCTGAGACGAAGTCTTAACAAACTCACATTTCGAATGGAAGTGCTCAGAATAATCCTGGCTAAATGACAACTTTCATCCACTAAATGGAATTTGAAAAGAGATTAAATTCAACGTCTACAAATTATAGTGAAATATGTAATCCTTTATAGTGAAATGGTATTGCAAGTGCTTGCAAGTTCCATTGACAATTAAAATTTTGTTTGTGGAAGGCATACTACAACAAAAGCCAGAATAGATTGATAGAAGTTGTGGACCGTGTAAGACTCAAAATTTCAATATTTTTGTGTAAGTGTCATCCTTTATTTGAATCTTGATTCTTTAAATATTATCTTTTTATTATTATCATTGTATAAGCATTTGCTTTGAAATATTTCAATATAAGGGTTGACAAATTAGGGGTGAGGGTTTCTAGAATCCAAAATTACAAGCATGTCTACTCCCATAGGATCCCAAAGTAAAAGTAAAACTCAAATCCCATATGCCAAACTGATTAAAACCCCTGGTTTTATTGATGAATATCATGATTTTTATGATCTTGTAATTGGTACAAGAACTTCGCATCTTAGATAATTGTATAAGAATAAGGCAATTAAAATTAAACGTTTGGACCCATCAGGTAAACATAAAGGTTGGATAACATGGGGGACTGGATTAGGATGCATGATGCTCCACAAGGTTTTACCCTACCCTAAATTTGTCATTCTATGTGCCCAGAATTACGATGGGACAAAAAAATCAATTTTTGCAAATGGCAATGGAGTAGAAATTTTTTCTATTATGGAGGTAAATCTTGGCCATGCGCTGGGGTTTGAAAGCAAATATTTAGGAACTGTTAGCATAAACCTAGAAAAATTGCTAGTGATTATCATGCCACCACTCAAAATGCCAGAGATGAGTTATTGTGAAAATTAACAGTTGATGGAACGGTACCAAAAGGGAAGCCTCCACATATAATTGAGATGTTTAAACCGTGGGTCAGGGATACCATTTTAATGCTAGTATTTTTCCTTAGCTTCGATAGTGATGAGAAAGTGGATGAAACCCTCCTAGAAATGGTATACAATATCCATCTCATTTCTCCACCTTGTGCATACATATTTGTTGGGCATATTGCAAAATCTATGCATAAAAAATTCTTAACAATCAAAGAAGGCTCCATCATTAAGACATTTAGGTTCACTACCTACTTGTTCTATTTAATTCTATGGTGGTTTTTTGATCGGTTTGGAAAAAACAAACTTGCAATTCAGCCCTATAATGTTGAGGGCCAGCCAAAAGTGATGCGTCCATTAACTGAGTGAACCCCCAAGATAAGGATGTTTGATAATAGAAGGGACTACACTCAATTTGTGGATTATTTTTGGGCTCCAATTTATCAAACAATTTCTAAAAGTACTATAAATATTGTATTCAACTGGGATCAGAAATATAGTACTTCGTGGAGGAATATAGTGTGCTAAGGTTTTATGGATCATGAGCACAACCATGAAAATTTCCAATACATGTGAAAGAGAGGGTTTTTACCTTGGAATATATACGGCAAATGGAAAGCATAGATAAACTATATTTTTTTACTCAATAAAAGAGGAGCATATTTCCTTCCTTACCATTTTCATGTGGAGGGTTCACATTTGAAAGAAAATCATTTAATGTGACACATCAAATATTACAAATTTTAAACTTTGATGTTGACTCTCACTGCGTGTATGACCCATGTGAGGTGACTAAAACAAGGGTAGTGGCGAACAAGAACTCTTCCACTAACATTTAACATGAAAGCAAACCCTTGCTAGAAATTTTGAAAAACAAAAACTCTTGGGATGAAGTAGAAAAAACAATGGATGAAATTACTGTTGAGAAAGGAATTAGTTTTCAAGAGTTGTCGAAAAAAATTTTGGGATTTCCTAAGCCTAAAAAAAAATAGGCAAAGGATTTTTATTCTGCCAAATTTAATGCAAAATCTGATAAAAAAATCATCTAAAAGAATGCCAAAGGAATTACATCATGAATTACAAGATAAAAATTGGACAAGGTCAAAAATTACTGCCTTTTGGTCTATGAGGCGGGACTTAGGCCATCCAAAATATGTTTCAAAGTATGATTATATTCCAAAATATGTAGATTTCAAAAAAATTTGGAATGAAGTGCATCCTAGAGAGGCAACTAGTGATGATGACATTGACTCTAAGGAATTACACACTCCCAACACATATAAACCAATTCTCAATGAAGGCTTGAAACAAATATATTCTACATGAGAAGTTATTGCTAAAAAGATGGGTTTTAGTGGTGGTGGTTTGGGTTCAACAGGACAAGGCATTTGGCTTCTACTAGAGGCACAACCTAAAAGAGTTTCTGATAGGTCATGCCTTGGAACTTCACCTTTAGAGAAAGAACCACTGCATACTAAAACATCTACAAGTGGTAATCCAATGCAATTTACTCCGGAGTCAAATCCTCATCAAACAGTTCAACCACACATTGAAAATTCTAGAGGAGAAGTTGGCCTTGAATTTGTTAGTATTGCTAATGTTGGCGGTTCTAGTGATGATGGCAGTATTCAACAAAGTATTGTAAACCTACAGAGGCCAATACATATAGTTGAAGTTCATATGGTTGTTTTTCAACAAGGAACTAAGAAGAGGCAAAAGATAGAGGTAGACATAAGTAGAGTTACTCTTTCCTCAAGCCAACTAATTACAAAAGGCGGGTGTCATTTCCACCCCTCAAAAAATTTCCATTCCACGAGGAAATTCTCGCAAAAATTCAATTACCCTTTCTCCATCCAAGGTGAAACAATTCATTCCAACAAACACCTCAGGTTTTTATTACCAAGCTGAGTTTGTCAATAAATTCGAAAGAGATAAAAGAAATAAGAAGAAAATTCTACATGCTACTGGAACTTCATATCCAGCCACAATGAGGGTATTACCTACATATAACCCAGCCATAGATACCATGGAATACATCTTTGTTGTGCCCAAAGTTGTAAAACCAGATAATCAAATGGTTTCCAATGACTATGATGTGACCTCCCTTCAAATGGATTTTAAGGAAATAAAACCTTATGATAAAATTAATGTATCAAAAAGGAACAATGATTTGGTTTACACAGCATTTCTAAAGGCAGAGAGGGAGAATAATAAGTGGAATAATAAGATTCAAAAGTTAGAGGCATACCTGGAAAATGAGAAAGAAAAAGGAAAAGAGGCACTTAATAAGACAGATGAGTTGGAGAGGAAGATAAAATCATCTACCTTTATGACTACAGTTGCTACGAATGAACAAGCACAAGTAGAACTAGAAGAAGTGAAGAAAAAGTTACAGGAAACAACGAGTAAAATAATAGATTAGAAAAAACATTAGGATAATTGAAATAAGTTGTGAAGGAAGAGAAAGAAAAGGCCAAAAAATAGGAACATAGCCTAGATGAAGAGAGAAAACTCAAGGGAAAAATGCAGAAGGAAGAGAAAAAAAATGAAATATTACAACAGGAATTAGCGAAAGCAAATAAGGATATATAGTCTTCCAACATCAAACTATCTAAATTTTATAAAAAGACATTTATTAATATGACGGATAATGTTTGGGGGGAAATAAACCAAAAAATTGATGATTTGATTTGATTGTTTGAATTCATGGCTGATATACAGAGAATATTTGATAAGCTTCATGAATACGTAACAAGTAGCAGAAAAGTGATGGATTTAAGAGAGGATACATCAAGGAAAATTTTGGAAGCTATCTACAAATTCAATGACACAAAATTAGCATCTAGAGGATTTCAAAACTGGTTTGATGCCTAAATAAGGGTATCATCTATCATTCAAAAGTGTGTGATGTTAGGCGAAGCACATGAATTTCTGAATAAGTGTCAAAGAATGTTACAGGAGTTGCGTGGAAAGGTACAGGAGTTCAAAAATCTTGGTTTGTCAATGCCTTTTGACAAAACACACCAATTCATTAAGAAGGTTGCATTCCAGAAAAACATGAAAGAAAAAATGATGCAAGAGAAGATCTGAATTCCTAAGAAGCTAAATGAGACAAAAAAAATTGACTTTGTTAAACCATTGATAACCATGTCAGTAAGTTTGCATACAGTAGTAAAGGAAAACTCCACTCTCAGTTATGAATTGCTAACAAAATTACATGTCAGTCACTCTAATTTACAACAAATTGTAATTCCAACAAATAAAGAGTGGAGCATGTTATAGAAGATGATATAATTAAGGGTAATTTAATTTTGAAAAATGTTCCATTTGTTGCAATCATCAATTTTTTCATACAAGGCATGTCTCTAATCAAGTTCAATGAGGAATAGTGTTATTTTCAAATTTTCATTTCAGTAATGATTCAAGCAAAGCCACTTATTCTATCTCAAAATTCAGCACCACAACTCTTATATGCCTAAAGTATATAGTAATACAAATGCATTTTGATTTAATAGCCAACCAAGCATGGCGTATGCTTTCTATAAAAGAGATCAACAACATTGTATGTGAAATATCTCAAATAGTCATTAAGACATGACTTTGTAATGTTTCTGTAATTAAAATGGAAATGGAATCAATAGGATTATAGATTAGAGTTGACTACTATAATTATAGATTGAATCAATAGGAAATGTGTTGAGTAGGTTGTTGGATACTCTATTTCAATGCTATGATCTATCTAGGATGACTCCCCCTTCTAAACAAAATAAACTAATTTTTCATTTAAGTTTGGAGTTTATTTTCAACAAATATTTCATAAATTCATGTAGGTTTGTTTATTGTTTTCCTTGTTGATTTACCTTTAGGAACATGTAAGTTTGAGGAGAGTGTTTAATACTTGTTTGAGAAATGTTAATCTTTTTTGAGTAAGTTGTAGATTGCATTTTTTGTAGGGGATTAAAGTTGGGTTTTAATTTGTTCTTTAACTTACAAGGGGTTTTGAAGTGAGGTGTTTATTTCATTCTTTAACTCCAAAGTTGAATGAATGCATTCTCATTTCAGTACATACTACAACTAATCAAAGAAATGTATTTCAAGTTTCATTCCAAAGACTACAAATCGACACATTGTTTTTAAAAAATATAAATAAGGAAAAATATATAACTAGAGATCATAACAATGTACTGAATATTTGAATATATTAATTATTATATGAACATCTATATCATGGGATATCCACAAATGGAAGCTTCCAATTTGATAAACTTGGATCATCTCTATCACTTGATTCACCAGATCTCTAAGACTGACTCTCTCTTCATTGATAGTCAACTACTTCAATAGGGTCGTCTGTTGTATTTGTGCCATTGTTTTCAGCCCCTCTCCTTTCATTAATCAACTTCCATACTTCCAGATCCCTATCATAGGTAAATTTATCCACTTCGTACCATGATGTGTAAATTATCAAACAATTTTCCAAGTTTTTATCAAGCTTTTTTTTCGTAATTTTGACTTTATAAAGGCCAAGGCACTGAAAATTGTCTCATCTTCAACTGAACCCAAAATCATTGTTTGACATACATCAGCCAATGAGAAAAACTCAGACATGGTTTCTTGTAAAATATACTTAACCCAATTTTTTCCATAGTCAGGTTATTGCTCCACACTCTAAGGGATTATCCAAAAATTTGAATTGTTGAATCATTGTAGAGGATAAATTCATGAGATTGATCAATCAAATATGTCCTTGCTTAAAATACCTGGAATATTCATTCCATTGATATTAACAGGATTACAAAAATGTTGAATCAATGTAGTCAACCTCTTGAAGTAGTCTTCTAGCATATATATTTCATTTTGGACACTATTCCAAAAGGTGGGATTTACGACAGCCATTGCTTCAAGTAAAAATCCCTTCTAAATTGATTCCTTATTTTTTCTAGTAGGAACACTATAATTTATCTTAACCTTAGCCCTTTTTGATGATACAATATTATCAAAGAACAATCCCTATGACATTTAACTTCTCAACCTTACCGGCTACTACTTTGAAACATGTACATCGGTATCTCATATCCATGTATAGAAGCACATACTTCTCCAAACAAGTTGAGCTTCAGAAAGACTACTTGCTATTTCCAATCTTTATCAAATCATTCAACCATCAAACTTTGGACCTGTAAAAGTAGTTTCATTGATAAACAAATATTCTATTGCCAAACAAACTCGTTTCCTCAAACTAGAAAAATAAAAAATATAAATAGTTATTTCTTGTTCTTGTTTAATTAAATGATGCATTTCATTCAACATGGGAAGGAGACCACACAACATCAAAATGCCTCTATATCATTCAAATGATGTATCAAATCATGGTCCTTGTCTACTTCCATGTGATTTATTCCACATTACTCCTAATAAGGATTAATACTCTTTGTACACCCTACGAACTTGTTTGTACAATGAAATCCACCTAGTGTTGACATATTTTAATAGTTTATAGACCATTTATTAGTCCTACAAATATTTGGAATTCCATGAACCTTTTAGGACTACAACATAAATAATCATGCACCTCTCGAACAAGGTCTTCAACTTTTGCTACATGTTTAAATTTGTTGACTATTTTGTATGCTAGATTCATTATATGAGCCATTACAATGAATGACAATCATATAAGGGAAATGAGATGTTTGGAGTCTTACACATAGACCATTATAATGACCTTGCATTATAGATGCCCCATCTATCCCAACACATACCAAATTTTTTGTAATTGTAAGAATCATCCATGTCACCAATATCCTTCAAACATCTTATTACCAACTCACAAAGGTTTTCAGCATTAGAGTTATCTCTCATCTTGTGAATGGAAAGTAAGTGAGGTTGGTCTCACATAATTCTCAATAGTATACACATGCATATAGACCCAAGCAGTATTATCTAACATTGTTATAATCTCATCAATAGACAAAGATATGTATCGTGTAGACTTCAGGTTTCTCTTTCAAGTCTTCTTTCTCAACCATAGCTAGGCATTTTTGTCTCAATCCCAACCACTACTTTCAGACCAATGAGAATGAGGAAAGTGTGGGACACCAAGAAAAGGCAACATATTCTTTTGTTTAGGAAAATCTGTTATAGGATGACCTCTTTTCAAAATGTGAAAAACAATAGCTAGCTGAATTGTTTTACCTAAAAGATTGTTTTGAATGACCTTGTTGAATTGAGAGGTAATTTTCCCTCCATTCACTATGCAACTATTATCTTTCCTTTCTCTTGTGCTCTTCAAATTATTTTTCATACCTAATATGTAAATAATCATCCATAATTTTCCATCTGGAAACATTCTTCTCAATGCCATCTATAATTATATTTTCATATATCTTTCCTACATGTTTATCAATAGTATCCAACTTAAGTTGTATTGTCTTGTCCCTTCCCAATTTCTAGCTACATATTATAAATTTTCATTCTTTGGGAGGTTCAAATTTATTCGCATTTTCAACAGGTTCAATAAATGGAAACTTAGAAACCACTCTAACCTAAAACTCCTTCCCAAGTCCCATTTTCTTTCCTTTCTATTTCTTCTAGAAATAGGTTTCCACTAGAGTATTTTCCTTGGTGGAATTTAAATTTCTTTGACTTCTATATAAGTTTCACCTCCAACATTCACTTGAGCAGGTGATGCAGCGTCATCTTCATTCAATTGGGAAGGTGGTATCCAATGATGTCAAACTCAACATCATTCAATGAATTGTTTTCAAGGGGAGGACATTTCATTGTTGTCATCATTGAAAACATCAGGAAAAACAAAAATGAACACATTCTTATTTATGAGTTTCATTTTGAATGTAATAATTATCCCTTGATTATGATGGTTCTGTTGGAGAAGGATGGGTTTCCATAGATGGTTTCTCAAAATAAGATGTTATTTTTTGAATGCCAGTACCACTACCAGGAGGGGTTGTAATATATTTTTTCCTTGAGGCTGATCTTCCCTTTTTAGTTGCCATTTTCCTGAATCAGTGAATCTTGTGGAATTGAATAAGAAAAACAATCAACATTGCATCTTAAAAGAATATAAAAAAAACAAAATAATAATTTAAAAGAAGATGTCATCGTGGAAACCTAGAAGAAAATTTTATTTGTAAAATTAAGAATATTTAAGGACCTAAATACAAAATGTATTTAATCCTAATGTGAATTATTCAAAGAGATTTGAATGCTTTTCAATTGATTTTTGACATGGTCTATATAATATTGTGTCACTTAACTTGTACTGTTTTTTGCAAGAGTGTTAATTAGTATAAGAAGAAACTACCAAAAAATTTTCTACATATTTTTCATGGTTTCTTGATTGACATGTTACATCAAATTGGATAAGGATTGCCTGCCATTTATTTTGTTTCAATTCATCTTGATCTTGTATTGATTTGATCTACATGTTTTAGTATAAAAATCAAAAGGTTTGACTCTTTTCAAATTTAGAAAGAAAAAATTACATATAGAACAAATGAAAGGATGAGGTGATATTTTTAGCTCTCTCTCATATAACTTAGTTGGAAGGAATAAGAATATTACTATAATCATAATTAGAGCATACATAAAAATTGAAGATATATCAAAGGTTTGAGAAGATAATAAACATAGCTTAGATGATTTATTTGAGCATCTAAACGACACTCTAATGATAAGAAGTCTTTGTTGTAGCTAATAAAACATGAAATAGGTGATCTCAAGGTTGTGTGCTCATATTTGAAATCAAAATTATAGTATGTATCTACTCATGAAGGACTCTGAATTCATTGATTCATCCAAGGTATGATATGTGTTTAGTTGATTAATGAAGATATTCTTGATGATCGAGCTATGTCATAATGTATAGAGGTTTTTCCTATTGATAGAAGAGGTTATAAATATTGTCATCAAGCCAAATAACATGTGCATCTTCTCATGAAGAGATTATTGATTCATTATAGGTAAAAGGTCTGTCATAAGAAGATCACCTAATTACTAAGAGTGTTAATCATTTCAAAGGATACATGAACAAAATATATGGTCTTCCATCTATGAATCATTGTGGTATGAGACTTTGAATTCAAGGTTAAGAATGTATGCAGTGTTCTTTAGCTTGAAAATGAAATGTCAATGTGTTAAAGTTAGCTAAAGTATCATTATTATTGAGAGAAGCTTTGGGAATGCTTTGATCATGATGTTTCACATATGATACAATCATGATAAGGGTATTACAATTGTATACTGATCCTTCCTTCCTACTTAGAGAATTGTTCAAGAAACTTGAAAGATATTATCATAAAGTAGCTATGATAGTAACCAATGTGCAAGACTACACTATGTTGATTGGATCACAGTCAAAATTAATAGTCAAGAAGCATATCATATGGCTAGTAATCAAGTTGATAAGGTTGAGTCCATTATCATAATGAAACATTTAGGGTTTGATCACCATCTAGGAAAGAACACAATGTTTAGAGACATGTTGATGAATATCTACAAGAAAGTATCTGTAATATGAAGGCATGATTAAAAGACTAGAAACAAAGGATGAGAGTTTCAGGGTTTTAAGGAGATTTAATCACTATCATGAAACTTTGTTGAGACAAGGCCATGATCAAGGTATGAGGAATCTTAAGAAATCATGTTTGCAAAGTAATGTATCATTAAGTTTCCAATTTTTCATGAAAACCTAGTCACTAGTGACAAGATAAGAGGTTAAAATATGATTCTTATTAGAAGTATATAAGTCTGGTTACTCAAAATACTTGTAGATAAAGAAAAAAAATTAATCATCTCAATATTGCTATCATTTACATTCATAAACACTGATGAAAATATTATGAAAGGAAAAATAATTTCATTTAACATTGAACAAAAGGCTAAGTCAAGTGAGACTGAAGTCCTTAAGAAGAGAAATAATGATTTCATCTACTTATTACAAATTTCATTTGAATATGAATTTTTATTTTGTGTAATAAACATGACATATTTTTTTATTAATATTAAAACAATGATCAATTTTTCATATTATCTTATTTATATTGCACATTTTGAATCTTTAATTATTTTTAAATGCTTCTCTTCTTATCATATAATGTCATTTCTATCATTAACAATATTTACAAAAAATCTTCTTTTTGAGTTGGATTATCAAAATGATGCCGCTTATAGTTCTTCTAATGATTGTCAAACTATCTATGCAAAAGGGGGTAGGTGGGAAATATTTTCACATGATGATGTAGATATCAATGAAAGATGTAAAATTAAAAATATCCCTAGATATGGTCGATGTTTTTAATATCTAAATTTGTGCCATTTATATCTAATTATCACATTACATCATGTTTTTCCTTTATATTAAATATTATAGACATGTCGTATGGACTATACAACAAGGACAAGAAAAGATGTTGAAGAGTGATCCCACTTCTGAAATGTTGCTATGGAGGACAAAGAGGTGGTGTAAACCCCTACTATTCTTTTTTGGAAAATTCTTTCTATGGAGAGATAGATTCTAACTTTGTCCTCAACATTAATAAAAGTGAGTTTTAGTATTATTATATAGTTTATGATGGATTTATAACACAATTATTTTCACAGGAATTAAGTGAATGTGAAGATAAAGAAAGCTTCATTTTTTCCTCCTCATACTTCTTCCTTAAGAAAATCCATGCTTGGAGTACATTCCTTACATTATGTTTCCATGGTTCTAATTAGTTTTGAAGTACATCACATTGACGAAAATGGTGGGTAATAAGTTTTTTCATGCTACAACAAGGACAAGAAACGATGTCAAAGAGTGATCCCACTTCTACAATATTCATGGAGGATGAAGAGGTGGTGTAAAAGCCTACATTCATTTTTTGGAAAATTCTTGTTCTGGAGAGATAGATTCCATATTTTCCTCAACATTCTAATAAAAGTGAATTAGTATTACTATACAATTTCTGATGGATTTATAACACATTAATTTTCACTTGCAGTACAGAAGTGAATGTGAAGATAAAGAAAGCATTTTTTCCTCCTCTAGTTATTGTTGAAGGAAATCCATAGTTAGATCTACATATCAATACATTATGTTTCCATGGTTTAATTTTTTTGAAGTACATCATCAGTGAGGAAAATGATTGTAACAAGTAAGCATGTTTGTGACAAGATGTATGTACTTTTCACACAATTTCTATTTTCTATGGTGTTTTGTTTCTCCAAATGCTAATTATTTACTGTTTTTGGTTCATTGTTGCAACTTTTTTCCACTTTTGCATTTCTTGAATTTTTATTTTGGACATCTATGTATGGTCTCTATTTCATACATTATTGTTTTCAACAATTCTTAACCTCCCATTCCTAAACAAATCCTCCCAGTTAGATGTGAACCTCTGTGGAAAATGAGTTCGCAGTTGATAAGTTTTTGGGTCTATAAGAGCGGGTCTCGATTCCAGGGAGGTCTATGCCACATGCAAGGTCACCATTCCTGTTAGTATCCTAAGGAAATGTCCCCTTTCGTGAACGTGAAACCTACTGAAATGTGCCAAATTTTATATATCCTTCGGGTCCGCTATAGGATGGGGTCAGTATCAATGTAGACAGAAAGATCAACGTCCAAGGCAATACATGTGGTAGCATTCTGTCACACTTCACAGTCGATGGACTTCAACGGACGTCATGGTCATGGATAGTAAATGGAAAGTGAAACTAAGTATAACTATATATACTACTGTAGAAGAGAGAACATTAATAAATCATATTCAAAGAAGATACACTGATAAAGAAAGGAATATACAGAGTTGTTGCTCGTGCACATACATGAAGTGTTTATTAAATCATGTGACAATAACCTGTATTATTGTATATAGGATTTTTATATCGCATGTAACAATTGCTATCCTATGACATACATATATTCATATATACATATGCATACATACATACATATACATACATACACAAAAACTTCACTGATGTGTGACACACTAGGTACACACACACACAACAACAATATATTTTTATCATGATAGGACAAATAGTTATGATTCTCTGCAAGTGGAGGACTATTCTAGATGACATAAAAATCATAGTGGCTATGAGGATGAGGATGTTCAGGATTTGTAATAACCTACAAAGGTCACTGAATCACAGATAAAGTAGTGTTGACATGAAAGAAAAAAAGTCTCAAATAGACGTGAGGACTCACCTACAGTAAGTGCTTGCATACATGATGTAAAATGCAACACAATAGCCGAGCCCTAGCAAGACCTAGATTTATTTGAAATTTTGCAAGAAAATCCTAATATGCTGATTCACCTAAATC
The DNA here is from genome assembly GCA_019776745.2 of Taxus chinensis. Classification (NCBI taxonomy): domain Eukaryota; kingdom Viridiplantae; phylum Streptophyta; class Pinopsida; order Cupressales; family Taxaceae; genus Taxus; species Taxus chinensis. The sequence continues at coordinate 765,395,518 of CM034146.1, read as the reverse complement.
CCTTGCTACTACTTCACAAATTTAACAACCTCTTGTCAAAATTCCTTCCATGGGAAAACATCACCTGTGTGTGTGTGTGTGTGCTAATTTGATCCTGAATTCTTAGAAAAAACTCCCATGCATGTCGGTGAATGAGCCCAAAGAACCAATAAGGTTCCAGTAGATTTACTACTCGGTGAATCACCTAGGGTTTTAGAGGATATGTTAGCACATCAATGTAGGTGAAGCGGACCCCTAATATATATATATATATTGGGATATAGAAATTCCTTGGATATATATATGGGATGGATATATATATATAGTGGAAAATTTAGGTGGAACAAGGGTCATTGACCGTTGCTCCGAAAAATTCACCAAAATCAAATTTTCCTAAAATGGAACTCTTCACCAAACTACGAATATTCGTTGCTAAAATTTTCCCTGGTTTTGTATGGAAAAAATATAGTTTTTGAATTTTTAATGTTAGCAGTTAAAATGATCATCTAAATGATAAATGCATCCTCACAAAATATGGCATAAGAAAAAAATCCCATACCCATTTTCTTTTTCCCTCATTTTAGGACATCATTAAAAAATGTCATTGATTGGTAGCATGCAATATGCTTCCGGCCAGTAGCATAGATTTATATAAATGATCGGTAACATACTATATGTTACTAACTGGTAGCATAGATGTGTGATATCATCTAGTAGCATAGATGTATTCTACCAGTTGGTAGCATAAATGTGTGTAACCATCTGACACATACATGTGTGCTACTAGTTGGTAGCATAGATGTGTGCTACCGAATGGTATCATATACCTATGCTATCATCTGGTAGCATAAGTGTATGCTACCATCCAGTAACATACTATATAAATATATGCTACCAGTCAGTAGTGAAGTATATGCTATCGATCAGTAGTATTGTTTTTGACATTTTACATTATATGCAACTTCAACAGAATAACTCATTAAATATTAAAATACCTTTAATATTGGAGGGTTGTGATATGTAGTCCATCTTGATCTTCAATGCCCACATGACCACGAGCATGGGTAAAGGAATTGTGAAGAAAATTCGATGTGTACTTGATATTCAAAATTGTAATTGCTATTTATGAAGGTGAACTTTATAAACTTCAATTTTGCATTAATGATGATTAGAAATTTTAGCTATTGGTATAAATGTTATGCAAACCAACCCCTAAAAATAACTTAAACCCAAAAAATTTAAGTGACCTGGTCCTATACTAACACCTAAAATTTCAAAAATTGGAATGTTTATGGATTAATGAAGATTTTCCACTAAAATTTACTCTAGAATAAAGTCAATCCCATCATGTGAAAGAATTTGGAATGTGCATGAATACAAGTATCTTCAATATAAACCTTCTCAAAACTTAATTTTAGTCAAGAATTTAAATTTTTGGTGAAAATTTGAGGTAATATCAATACTCTACACAAAGTTGTGTGCACACCACAATTTACACCAAAACTACTTATTAATACTCTTAAGCATTTTTAGGTGATGTGGAATGCTTAAGAATCCATATACTCCTACATAATATAACCCAAGTAATAAATGAACCTTTAGCTCATGCTCGTGTGCATCACTATATGTCTTAAATAAATTTTCCAAACTTAGCAATTTTAGATGCACTAAACCATGTCACGTCTTCAGCTTCTCAATCCTTCCACTTGAACAAATATTATTTGTACTTTTTTTTCCTCTTCGTGACTCATGTTGCATCATTTGGAGTGAATAGTAAAGGATTTAAAGACAACTCAAACTTGTTTAAATAGTGACAAACCATAACCCAAAAAATAAGATAATTTTGATATTTATCAAAATTCAATATTTAGCATTGCAATTATTTAAATAGGCAGTCATCTTAAGGTCATCAATAAATACATTACTATACAATGTTTAATAATAAATTGGGATAATATGGCCCTATATTGAGACCCTAATATCATAATATAACAACCCAATAGTTAGATCTTACTGTCAACTTATAGTAGAATAAGTCCCTCAATAGGTCAAATATGTGCATCCATCACTAGGTTAACCATGGAATCCATTTTTAGGTTGAATATAGGACAAATTACTAGGTCAAGTAGGGTCTAAATTTGTTTTTGAAAATAAAAAACAAAAACCTTATAATTATTAGTTAATCAATATTGATTAATATTATGTTATAGTTATGTGTAAGTTCATGGAAATGAGGGGCTAAAAGGGGGTCTTAAGTGGACGTTTAAAAAAAATGTCATCTTATACAAGTTATTTGAGATAGTTACACTAGAAATTTGAAGATGTTATAGGAACATGAATTGTAACATTTCGAGTCCAGTTTCTAAACTACTATTTTTTTAAAAATGGTTAAGTGTAAGTGGGTTAACAAGCTAAAATGTCAATATGTGCTCCTATTTTTTGTAAAAAACATAATAGATAGTCATTCATGCCCCCCTCATTTTTTGAACACTATTTATTATTATTTTAAATCCTTTGGTAGAAAGATAGATAGGATCATCTAGTTTGATACAAATGTTTTTTAATGAGTATTGTTTATTTTCTAAGTTAAAATAATTTGATATTTGAAAAATAATGGATAGTCGATTGTGCCTAAAATATATTGATTTTTTTTTAATGTGTATAGAATGAGTCATATTTTAGGACTATATAATTTTTTATTCAAGTTGGAGAAGTGAAACAAAAGATACATGACAAAAGATAGATGTTTATAATCACTAAAAACATAGATATAAAAGACAATTTGAAATAGATATAAATGGACACCTTACAATAATAGTAAAAAATAAAAAATTATATATTTAGAAAGATGATAGTTTGTTTTAAATTGTTGGCATATTTTGAAGAAGGATTTCAATTTTTTTTTGTAGGTTTTATCATGGATCATGGTGAAAGATAAAATTATGCATTCTAAAAAAAACACACAGGTTGATGTGTTTTAATAGTTGTAAGGCTTAGGGTCGGGAAACCAAATCATTTCCAAGCCTAGTAGTGTAATGAAATTACTTTTATAAATTTGAATATCAACAGTAATAGAACACCAAAGAACACAAGTTTGTAGATAAATGATCACAATATGCAAGTAGAATAGCTTAGCCACTTTGAGGGGGAAACCTCCAAACCATACAATAGGACTCAAATGCTCAATATGATGATTAAATACTCCTTACTGCTACCTATATATACTTATCCTATGTTATGGCCACACCAATGCCGACCTACTAAATATATGAAAGCATAAATGAATAACATATGACAAGAAGAGAGATTATGTAAACCACAATTCAACACTACATATCCAATATAAGCTATAGGAATAAGGGTGTAGCATGCTCCTCCCCTTCAAAGCAACATTGTCCCCAATTTTGGAAATCCCTAGATGTTGCTGCCAAAATGCTTCATCTTCCTGTGTTTCATCCTCAATATTCATATTCTTCCACTTGTTAATATACTCGGTAATGAATCTAATCCCCAATATTTTGGTACGTGTATAAATAATACCTTCAAGTTCCAATATGATCCTTCCTTCCTCATCCATTTCAGGAAGAACTGACTAGGTGGAAATGTGTTACCTAATGAATTTCTTCATGCAAGAAACATGAAAGACTGGATCTATATTACTTCCTGGAGAGAGCTACACCTTATATGCCATACTACCATTTTTTTGCAACACTCGATAAGGACCATAGTATTTAGGTGCAAGCTTATTATCCTTATTCTGATGTTGTTTCAAAGATAACTGCTTATATGGTTGCAACTATACAAAAACAATTTTCACCCTCTTCAAATTTTCACTCACTACAATGTTGATCAACATGTTGCTTCATGCGGTCTTGTGTCATTTCCAAATTATCTCTAAGAGTAGAGAGTACCTTGTGTTGGTATTGAATGTGATCTTCAATTGCTCTCACCTTTGGTTTAGCCTTCAAGATAGAGATGAGTGATGGAGGATGATACCCGTAAAGTTCCATAAATGAAGACATTTTGGATGAGGTATGAAATGAAGTATTGTACCACAATTCTACATGTGGAAACCATTGCACCCAACATTCTTATTTATCTAAAGTAAAAAATCAAATATATCCCTCCAAACATTTATTTACCACCTAAGTTTTCCCATCTGATTGGGGATGATAAGATGAACTTTGGGCCAATTGGGTACCTAAACAAGAGAACAAATTAGTCCAAAATTTTCTCATAAATATTGGATCATGATCACTTACTATACTTTTGGGCATGTCATGGAGCTTTTGAACTGTGTTCATAAATGAGATGTTAACTGTACTAGTTATGAAAGGATGAGCCAAGGCACAAAAATGAGTATACTTGGTAAGTATATCCACCATGACCATGATGACACTTTTCCCTTATGATTTAGGCAATATTGTGATGAAATCCATCGACACCTCTTCCCATATCTTGCTAGGACTAGAAAATGGTTGGAGGATACCTAGTTTCTTAATGGTCTAGCCCTTATTATGTTGACACACAAAACATTTTGCAACAAATTTTTGAACATATCCTTTCAAATCCTCCCAAAAGTAATCTTTCTTAACTCTATGATAATTTTTCAAGAACCCATAATGGCCACCTAGTGGAGAATAATGGAGCTCTGAAAGAACATGGTGTTTAAGTGTAGATTTCTTACACAAATACAACATGTATTTGTACCACAATGTATCCCCCTTCCATATAAAATTTTCAGATATGGTTGGATCTTTCTGGATATTCTGAATGAGATTATGGGTTTCTACATTTTTCTATCATTCTTCCCTTGCTTGATCTAGCCAATCTACCTTTAATATAGAGATGGCACATAACAATGCTTCTATGGACTCATCCCTCGCAGATAGTACATCATCGACCACATTTTCCCTCCCTTATAAATAATCTCAAATTCATAACCCAGTATCTTTGTGATCCATTTTTGTTTCTCTTTTAAATATAGTCGTTACTTCAAGAAGTATTTCAAACTCTCATGATAATTTTTTACCTTGAAGTGTCTACACCATCAAGTATGGTCTCTACTTTTTGACTACATGTGATATTTCCATCATTTCCTTCTCATAGGTGGGATTCAAAAAATTCTTTCCTTTTAGTTTTCAGATCTCAAATTCTATGTGATTTCATTTTTTTCTTGAGTACCACCCCAATCCTATTTCCTGAAGCATCGCATTCAAGTATGAAGGTCTTGGATAAATATGGGGTTGTCAATACTAGAGTGGTGCACATAGCCACCTTCAATTTTCCAAATGCCCTAGAAGCTTCCCCATTCAAATGAAAAGAGTCTCTCTTCAATAATTTTGTGAGTGGTGTTGCTATACTATCATATTTTTTTACAAATATGTGATAGTACCTTGTGAGACCTAATAAACATTGTAAATGCTTGAGGGTTCTTAGGACTTCCCATTCCACCATGGTTTGGATCTTGTGAGGGTCCACCTTAACACCTTTATGAGAGATAATATGGCCCAAGGATTCCACTTCATGTACCTTAAAAGAACACTTCGAAGGCTTAGTATATAGTTGATGTTTCTCTAGGGCTTACAAGACTGTATTTTCATGATGTAACTGTTTCTCCCATTATTTATTGTAAACGAGGATATCATCAAAAAATGCCAAGACTAAATTTCATAGAAATGGTCAAAATACTAAATTCATCAAACTCTAAAATGTGGATAGTGCAATAATAAGACTAAAAGGCATCACTCTTGATATTCATAATGCCCTTGATGAGTTTTAAAGTATTATCTTATGAATATCCTAGATTTCTTTACTCTAATTTGGTGATACTTAAAACAGGAACTAGTTTTGTAAAATAAATTGCACCATGTAACTCATCTAACAAATCATCAATAACAGGAATAGGAAACTTGTATTTGATATTGTACTTGTTAAGTTCTTTGTAATTTAGACACATGCACTACCTTATATCCTTGTGGCGTACCATCACCACTGAAGAAGAATAAGCACTCTTACTATGACAAATAATACCCATTTCCAACATTTCCTCAACCATATTCTTGATCTCACTCTTTTGCACATATGGGTATCTAAAAGGCATCATGCTAGGGGGTTGGCTTCTTGGAATTAACTAAATGGAATTATTATGATCTTTTTAGGAGGCAATCCTGTAGGATCCTCAAAGACAACTGCATGTTGATCAACAACCTTCTTAAAATTAGGATGCACTACCGTAGTTGGTAGTTAAACTTCCACAGAGAACAACCATACTACAAATCCTTCATCCCCCTTTTTAATAATCTTCTACATTTAGTGAGAACTACCCACATAAGGATTTTTTTCCTGTAGTCATCAAAGTTAAAATTGTATGCCTTTAGAATGAAATTACATTAACAAATCCTGTAAATTTAGCTCTATAGTGCCCAAATTTTTGAGCCACTGAACACCTAAGATAATATTAGCTCCACCCATGGGAATAACAAACATAGTATATTCCATTGTGTATTCAGCCATCATAAGTATGATTTTATGGAATTTCCTTGAACATTGGATTGTACCACCATATACAATCATTACTTAAAATTTAGGTAATGGGTAGATGAAACAATTTAGTCTTGTTGCCAACTTATTATTGATGAAGTTATATGAGCTCCCAAAATCAATCAATACTACCACCCTTCTGCTTATTAAGGTAACCCATGACCTGAAGGGTTTGTGGAGTGCTAATACCTGATAGAGCATTGCATGAAATAGTGAGATTGGGCTCTTCAGATTCTTTCTATAATTTTTCCACTTCCTCGTTTGATGCTTTGTTATCTTCTTCCTCCTCACCGATCCCTTCAATATAAAAAAATCTTCTTAGCACATTTATGACCTAGTCCATTTATTTTTTTCATAGTTAAAACATAACCCTTTTGCTATTTTTTCTTCAATTTGTTGAGGTTTCATTAGAAGTGGACAAGGGTACGATGGTGGCAAGGTGCTACAATATTTTATGTAAGTGAATGTCTCCCTTCTGCTAGAAAGAAAATTTTGCTTTGCCCTACACGCCATGATAATAGAATCAGAAACCTTGAGTGGATTAAACATGTGCACCTCACGCTCAATGTGGTTCTTAAGACCCCCAAGAAATAGGTCATTCAAATACTCTTCTGTAATATCCTACACACACAAGGAAAGATTTTAAAATTGATGAACATACTCCTTTACTAAAAATTTTGTCGTAACTTTGCTAATTGGATGAAGTAATTCTCTGACACACTAGAAATATAGTGCAATTGAATCTCTTCAGTGAAAATTTTCCATGTGACATTGAGACCATTCTTCTACCATTGAGCACATAACCAACAATACCAGATAAATTGGTCAAGTTCTAAATATAAGAAGACCATGGTCACCTTTTGTTCCTGATGGGATTTGATGAAAATCAAATAAATTATCCATTTGGTTAATCCAATTTATTTGATCCTTTCCATCCAATTTACACAAATCCACTTTCAAAATAATCCCACGCCATTGGTGAGGAGATACACTAAATGTGTGAACGATCCTCCTTGGTTGGAGTGATTTGGACCTACGTGTGTATTGCGAAAGGAACCCATATGACTAGAATGGGTATTGATTTATGAAAGAGAGAAAAATAATTTTTTCTTCATTAATTCAAAAGCCATATGTATTTCACCCCTAAGGCTACTTTTTAGATGAATAATCTCATTGTTGAGGTCATCCTTACTCGCCATATTATTTACTCTTTCCTAACTTTAATTGATGACCTCAAATACTCCGAAAATAGAAGATTCTGAATCCATATCTTCCTTATTTGGGGTCATTCCTAGAGTTTCTTGACTTTCCCTTGGCCTCGAGTTGATATATTAGTCATGATGTAGGGTTTGGGTCTTGGGGTATAAGGAATAGGGTAAAACTTTAGGGTTTGGTGTTTCACAAACTTATTGGCTGAATAGAAGAAATAATAGAGAAGAAATCCTAGCTAATTTTTGGAAAGCTTTTCAAAATATAAGAAACTTGGAAAATTTCCAAATATTGCAACCTAGGTAGCCAATTTATGAAAAAACATAAAAATGCTATAAATTTTTCAAAACAAGACCAAAATGTTTGAAAGATAAGGTCTTACTTGACTAATTTCTCCAAATCACAAAAAAATTATAGAAAAATCGCTACCAATTTTGAAATATAGTTGAACCTTCAAAATTAGTGTTTTGATGTAGCTCTAGCCGAGATCAAGCTTTAATACCACTTGTAATGAAATTACTTCTATAAATATGAATACACCAAATAACACAATATTCTAGATAAATGATCGCAATATGCAAGTATAATAGCTTATCCACTTCAAGGGGGAAACCTCCAAACCATACAATAAGACTCAAATAATTAATATGATGATTAACTACTCCTTACTACCACCTATATATACAAGTCCTATGTTATGGCCACACCAAGGCTGACCTACTAAACATATAAAAGCATAAATGAATAACATATGACAAGAAGAGATATTGTTTAAGCCACAATTCGACACTACATATCCAATATAAGTTATAGGACTAAGGGCGTAGCAAGTAGATTTTGGTTTGTGTGCATAATTCAAGGAACACACACGTGTTCATGATATTTGTATTATATATGGGGTAGTATATTTTTTTGGGAAGCTATGTTTGTACTAAAATAATTTCTCAAGTATAAGGATTTCATTTATTAGTCATTATAAAAGAATAATAAATGAAAATCTTATACTTCATATTTATTTTAGTAAATATAGAAATTAGGGTTAGTCTACACCTTATGGAACTAGTCTCATAGCTCCATGAGTCATGGTTTATAAGATAGTTTTTCATAATTTAATATGGTCAACACATAGGTTATGTTCAGGATTTCAGCATTTAGCCTAAAGATTTTAGGTATAAATTGTATAATCAATATCTTTTTTGGGAAAGCATATAGACATTTTGATAGGTTTTAGGGCCTTTTGGATTGGTTACTAACATTTTTAATAGTTTTAGATGTGTCAAAATTAGATTTTATAAACCTCAAAACTCACAAAGATAACAATTGCTTAAATATATGGGACTCATGAAATTCCTTATAATACATAACAAATTAAAACACATGCACATGTTTTTTTTAATTTAAAAATTCTTGATGATATCCACAAATAATACTCCCACTATTGGGACTGTTACAAAAATCAACTAAATCCCTAAATCTATTACAATGGGTGTTTCTTCATGACCCTTGAAAATTTTCTCTACTCTTTGTCAATCTAGCCCCTCAAATGATATACTTGACTCACATTATGTTTTAGTAAGTTCTAGATATTTCTACATTGGAAGTAAGTAGGCGGTTTCTCTTTATGACTCTTTATCATGCTCCTCTTACATGTTTTTTCAAAAAATCATGTCATGTGTCCATTATTAGTGTGCTTTAATTAAGCACTACTCCATGGATATATGTTCAATGCACATGATTATCCAATGAAATTATGTAAACATTACACAAAACACCATAATGTAAAACAATCTTCCTTTCCCTTGAAAATTTTTCCACACATTATGCCCTTTCACTTGTGTAATCAACATGCATTATACAATTCAACTACTACACAAAGCATATGTGAAATCCCTTGTGTAATTATCACCATCATCCAAATTTTGTGTTTCAATTTTTCTTTCTCCATTATCCTTCTCACCATTATTGTGTGTACCTATAATTAACTAATATTGTAAAACTTATTTAAGAAATTTAATTCCCTCATGATACTCTTACATCGCAAATTACATCTTCAATTTCAACCAATTTGACTAATTGATTCATTCCTAGAGTTTTAATTATCCCTAGATGAAGTAAAAAAGAACATAATAAATTTGCAATAAGTTTCACATGGATCAATTTAATCAATATTTCTTCTCTTATTGAACTAATTAACTATGTAATGTATGATAGAATTAGGGGGTGAATTGAGTCGTAATTCACATAGCATAGTAACAACTATGATTAGGGTCTCAAATTTTCCTAAATTATCTCTTTAGCTAAACGAATTGACTAATTATGGCATGAAAGGTGGTGGCCACTTTGGCAACGTTTGTAAAGTAAAAAAAGTGGAATGAAACTCAATGGTTTCTTCTCATTCACTCAATGGATTTAATGACCTATCTACATGTAACTACTCTCTATGGAGCTTGAAACTCTCTTTTATATATTTAACAAACTCTTGGTGTTCTTCCTAAGGACCTATCCTAGATTGGTTATTCTCTCTACTCGGCTCTAATGACCCATAATGACATAGCCAATCTTAGTTGGCTTTCTGCTCTCTCAAATTGTTGTGTGTTCCTTTATCTTCACACTCCTCAACTCCTTGGATTGAATTCTTCTCTTCTTACACACCCCTTTACACTCTCCCACATTTCCACTTGGGTCTCCCCTTTTTCACACTTATTAGTGAAACATGGTAATATTTTGTTCACTCTAGTCCTTTTGTTGGGATTTTTTCTTGCACACGATTCGTTCTTCAGCTACATAATCTTCTCTCTATTGAAATTTTTTTTCTCTACCACCTCATCTTATGGATTTGTGCAATCTCATGTACATTGACTATCTATAGTGATTATATCCTCCTCCATGGAAACCTCCTTCCTCATTGTAACATTCTTGTGCACAACCATATACCTCTGGGTGACTTCTCTCATCACTCACATAACTAATTATTTTAGATAATGATAAAGTTAGGGTCCATAAAACCATAAAACACATCATACAGTCATAATCGATTAATGTGCATGATTTTATTGAGACCAAATAATCCCTAAATATCATCACATCATTGTAATTATGCCTCATTATGACTCAAACAGGGTAATTTACCTCTCTCCTTGAGCCAATCAACCAAATGTTCAATGTTTAATTCAATTCACACCAAAAATATATTATATAGACTTAAATTTCAATTTTGTAGGGCTAAAATGATGCAAGGGAAGTCACGAGGTATATAGATAAATTTTGGTGTGTTGAGGTCTTAGAGCTCATTTTGGGTCAATAAAGTCTTGTCTTCTTGTTGTTTCCTTGTATCATAGATTTTCAAACTTTTTTTCCCGCTAAAACCTAATATTTTAATAATTTGAATTCCTTTTTTGTCTAATAGGTGTTTTCATTTAGTCTTATCTCCTATCTTGATCTTGATCCTTCATAGAAATAGAATGGAAATTTAGAGGCACGTTATGGATGGAAGCTTGCCTTATTCAACTTGTAAATGTTTGTGCAACCTAGCTTGGTAACTACCTTGGGTTGAGAAATAAAATATATGGTTGTTTTAATCTAACTGAATTTAAACAATAAGAGAAATATGGTAGGGGGTCTTTCATTCGAAGAAAAAGAGTCTGTAATGGAGTGGGAAATGAAAAACAAAAGTTTGTATGCAAGGTTCTAATAATATACCAAAGAATCTAATCATTTTTTTGTTGTTCCCGGTTCAGTAATCCTATATTAAGAATTGAATGAAGTTCATACATAGTTCTAAGGATTAGAAACATTCATCTCAGCATAGTTATTTACCTAACAATGTATTTATTTTATGAGAATAGTCAAATCTTGAATATATTAGCCATTGTAAAATTATCATTCATTCTCCTGTTATGGGTATGTGGATGTGTTGATGACATTTAGGAAAGGTTTGTAGCATATATACATTAATTTAGAATAATCCAAGACTATAATTTTTAGATGAAACCCTGTTATGAATCTTTATTATACCATAAGGCTTAGTCCTAGAATTGTATTGTGAGAAGTTTTAGTGTTCCCATGTAGAAATGGATGTATTATGACAAGAATTGTTTTTAAACCTTTAGTAGATAGGAATCAAAGAAAATAAAGTTATTATGTATGTGTAAAATTATCCGTATAGGATATCTTTGGCATCCTATACAATCCTATGTAAGACTCTATTTGGGTTGAATTTAGTGAAATCATTATTAGTTGGGATTATACAAGTAGATCATCATAAAAATCATTAGGTTGGTGTGAAGTCACAAGATCAAGTGAAATTACTACTTGTATGGGAGTATTAATGATCATAGGTCTAATATCCTATTCTCTTATTCATAATCGAGCCTTTCTTATTTTCTTCTAAAGGGGATGGTGTTTGACTATTTTTTGTTATTAGGGAACTTAAGATACATCATCAGACCAATGTAACCGAGAAGGACCAAGATGGTTAGGAAGTAAAAAATTCCTCCAATAGGATCTAATAGTCAAATGAGACATGTGGGATATTTTTTATTTGGTTCCATGAGGTTTCGATTGCAAATATCACCCTTTTTAGACACAACATCATGCACTTTGGGTATATTTCTAGTCCTAATCACATATCACTACTCATATGATTCCTAAGCGAGAAAAGTACTAATTGATAAATTTCTTTGGACATCTTTGCTTGCTATCTTGGGCTTACACTCCTTTCCCATTCTATCTTTTCATACCCTGGAATTTCTCAAACTGGACACCAGCACCCAGCTAGGATGTCAGCTTCAGGCACCCCCGACATCTTTGTACTTTGCTCACATTATTTGGGTCCTTTCTAGTCATTTAGGTATATTTATTTCTTACTAGTCATCCTTTTAGTGGTTAATTACGAAATTCAAACAATGGAATCATATAAATACAAAGTCATGTGACCATAATAAAGGGCCGAGCATTAAGCATTAGATATCACCACCTAAGGTTGTATCCAAGAGCATTTTAAGAGCATTTAAGAATCCATATAACTTCACACAAGGGACAAGGGATTGCATTATTTTACATACACTTCATAGGAGGGGAAGTTCATTCTTTCTGGCACACATCTATTTAAATCTTTTACATCTAGATATTTTCTCTCTATTAATTGTGACATACAAAAGATCCACCTAGGGAATGATTTCGATACACACGCACATAGAACTACATTGGGTCTAAGATGTAGTGCAACTCTCGGTCGCAAGTTCTCCTTATTAATAGTTGAGGATATTTTGACCCTTCATGTTGCATCTTTCTTTTTAGGATTTCATGTGGTTTGAGGGTTTTGCATGTGCTTCTTTTTTATTGCAAGTTTCAGGAGAATAATAAAGAAGTCCAACAATATGCAGGTGATTAGAGGGTGACAAGCAGTGAACATCTTGTAACCCTATGAAATTGAGTTTTGAAAGAGGGATTCGCGAGAACCGATGTCAAAAAGTGATGCACCACAACGAAGTTGCACTCCGATGGTAACGTCAAGCCAACGTAATACGCAAGATTAGAAACAATGGAAAGAAGATTGCAAGTAAGAAGAATGGGTCTGCTCATACTCCTAGATCGAAAAATAGGAAGTATAAATAGGGGTGCTATGTAACCCCCATGCCTAAACATGGAAAAGAACGCAATGACACCACTGACGCATATGACGCCACTAGAAGAGGAGTTACAATTCCAAATAAGGAATGTAACTCCTATGACGCATTGACGTAAATGACAATGTCAGATTCTATGACAAAATCCGACACTTGTCATTTGACTTCCTAAGACCTATGACTCTCGCAAGGCGAGATGACTCACCTAGGTGATGTGGACGATGACTGGACAGTCACACACACCAACACCCCCCCTTCATCGAAGCCGAGGAAGAGGTCAAGGTAAGCCAAAATAGAAAAAGAAGACTCCCCTAGACAACTAAGAAAGATGTGTCAATGGGCCCCGGCAACTAAAGGCCTGATAAGGTGCCCATGTACAAACAACATCTTTCTGGAAAGAAGAAGAGGAGAAGAAGGAGGACTATATAGCCCGAAGAAGATGGGCGGCTACAGCAAACCTCACCCCAAGAAGAGACCGCAAGTGAAGAAACTTCACCTCAGTGAAGGGCTTGGTGAAAATGTCTGCAACCTGATCAATTGTCTGAACATACTATATGTCGATGATGAGATCCTCTACCTCTGGACTGAAGAAGAGCCATCTGCACCGTACTGTGTTTCTGCCCTTAGGAAGGATAGAAAAGATGTGTTGGAAATCTTCCCATTCCACGAAGGAAATTGAAGGCAATAGCATGAAGAACTCTGAGTCTGGTCCACGAAAGTGTGACATAGGTCTAGTAAGTGAGTGCAAAGGAGCCGAGGTTATTGTTACAAGTGCATAACTGTCAGAGTATGAAGGGTGAACACTTTTAGAAAGGATGTCCAACTGATGTGAAAGTAATAAAACATCCCCCACAACAGAAAAGGGATCCACAAGCAAGGGTGGATCAATGAAGGTCTCCGGAAAATTGGAAGTGGCAAGAGTCCCAGAAGGAGCACTCCCAACAACAGAGATGATGAACTCCTATGAAACACCTGTAGATGGATGAGGAACCTGTAGTACATCACAAGTGTGCTCTGCGAAAAGACAACTAAGGTCAGGCAAATACTCATCCCAATGAGGGGGCTCAACAAATAGAAGAGCGATGTCAAATATGTATGAGTCATCGAAGGAAGGTTGAGGAGTGAAATGGGCCTCAAACACTGAAGGTGAAAAAGAGGTGGGTGTGATGACTGTATGATATTGTATAAGAGACTGCTCAATAAATGATGAGATGTGGGATGTGTCAACACTCTCTGGAATAGTGAGAGAAGGAGGAGAAGATTCCTCTGTAGTACTCTCGTCATCAGAACTGGGTGCACAATCCTCGTCATCAAAAGTAGAACCAAGCGAGTCTGTGTCAGTGGAACTGTCATCACATGAAAAAATAGAGGAGACAACTGAATCAGCTGCAACATCAACTACGGAAATACGTGAAGGGTCTCCATAGAGGGACTAAAGAATGCTCCAAACATGGTGGGGTGGATCTGAGTCTTCCACGTGAACCCATTGAGATGTAGAGACATGAATCATCATGTGACCAAAAACACGGTCGCAATTGTTGAGAAAATCATTAAGATGACGATGATCAGTGGGTGCAGGAACAGGCCCAACCAAGAAGTGAGAAAGACCCTTGTAGGCGAAGTAATGTTCCATAGAAGCACGCCAAGCTGAATAGTTCTCTCTCCCAGTAAGAATTGGCAGAGGCTGTAAGGCGATCCTACGACACTCAAATCTGGAAAGAGAACCCTCCATGATGTGGAATCAAAAAGTGCAAGATGCACAAATACAAGACATCGGACTCGACCGATAATGCATCTGCATGTAATACAACACCTAGGACAATAACAACCCCCCTAGAACAAAATTACACCCCCCCCCGAGTTTGGAACTTTATAATTCAATGCGTTGATTACAACCAGATGTGACGGTGTTCTGAGAACCATTTTGTCACTCACCTTGCAATTAGCGTAATAACGTGCAATGGTGGAGACAACAATCAAGGTTCGTAGGGCACAATAGATCGACACTGCAAGCAAGCACAGAAAGAGAGAAGCAAGAGGGGGAAGAAAGAGATTTGTGAGAAACAACGTCTCACGTCACACGAAAGAATCCATTTGTCATAAGACTGTGGTGGACGCGCTCACAAGTCCACAAAAAAAAGGAATAGAACAAAGCTCAAGAAAAAATGAGTTGAATTAAGCAATACAAAGACACCCCCCAGAATGCGGCACTTTATAAAATTAGTGTGTTTACAAAACTAATGATCCCATCATCTAGAGTGTGAAAAAACATGCAACTTTGACTAAAGAAGTGCTCAAAACCAAGCAACGAGTCAAAAGTTATAGCAAAAACCAATTCCCGCAACTGATGAGGAAAAAGCCAATAACCCTGCAAATGGATTAAAAAAGTGCCCTAAATGCATGAAAAAGGTGTTGTATGTATGCTCGTTGGAAATGGCATGGAATTTTAGGTAGGGTTTGTTTGTATTGCGAGGGGGGATTAGCCACCTGCCAATCCCGGACCTCACCCTTCATCTTCGACACTCGACGGAAGGATAATAAAACAAGCCAAAAAACTTACAATGCCAATAAAATGTAATGTTTTTACCTTATACCTTTTAAAAATAATGAAACAACACGTTTTTTAGAAGAGTGATAAGATAAAAAGAATGCAACCACGTTTTTTTTTTAAAGTGAATAAAAAAACGTATTTTTAGAGAGATATTACCTGGCAGCGGACTGAGAAAGCCACGTGGGGATGAAAGGCAAGTAAAAATAGATAATGCAGTGACTGTCCATTGTAAGTAAATGCCAAAAAAGTCCAAAAAATGTCAGCTGAAGGAAAAAACGCCTTACCAGTCCAAAAAAATGCCTCAACAGTCCAAAAACGCTAGAACAGCGTGCAAAAATGTAGCCAGCTGAAAGAAAACGCCTAAGGACAGGGAAAAACGGCCAGAGAAGCTGGGAAAACACAAGAAAGGAGAGAAAAATAACTGAGGACAGTGCAAAACGCCTGGACAGTTGAAAAAAAAACCAGAGGATAGAAAAAAAGCCTGGAATAGGTTAAAAACGCCTGGAATTCATAGAAGGTTGAACGTTGAAGCTAGGGAATGCAGCAAGGCTCAAAAAAACGTGAGTAGACTCCCAAAAACGTGAGAGATCAGGAAAAAACGTGAGAGGTTTGGTAAAAAATGTGAGAGGTTTTTAGTAGGCTCACAAAAAATGTTGAGACCAGGCAGAGGTAATTTCGAGACAGCAAGGAACCACAACGATGAGGAAAAAGATCGAAATAGTCTAAGTATACACCGGTGAAGAAAAAACAACAATTCCAACTAGTAATCATAGGTCCACTCCAAAAAATGAGCTCTTCTTTTACCCTGCAGCTGAATCTGAACACAATCTGCAAGAAATAACCCAGAAACAACAGCCACAAAGATCTAGAAATATCCAAATACGAACTTAGCTGATAAGCAAACCAACCAAATACCTTAACTTGCAACTGCTGAAACCTCAATACGAGGTAAGCAATAATTCCAAAATGATAATAAAAAAAAACTTGCACACGAGGAAATGAGAAGAAACCAGAAGTAATAAACAACTGAGAAACAAAGAGTGCACGTTTACCGAAACCAGCTCTGATACCATGAAAGATGGATTCGCGAGAACCGATGTTGAAAAGCGATGAACCACAACGAAGTTGCACTCTGATGGTAACGTCAAGCCAACGCAATACGCAAGATTCAAAACAATGAAAAGAAGATTGCAAGTAGGAAGAATGGTTCTGCTCATACTCATAGATCGAAAAATAGGAAGTACAGACTTTTTGATTTTATTTGAAATTTAATAAAAGTCTTTTGTAACTTGATCACTTTCAGTGTGAAGTAGTAATATAGTGGCTTCACTTTCTTGAGCATTTATAGGAGTGATACTTATTGTTGTATCCTAGCTTCCTGTAGCTTAATTTCTTTTCTGTAAAAGCAATTTTATGAATTTGAATGATCAGGGGATCAATTTTAGTGTCAAATATTCCATAACATTCCCTAAACCATTAAAATGTAGAAGATCCTTCAGATAAATTTCTGACAACTATAAGAACGTGAAAAACAAACACTATGAGCTCCAGATATGTCCGGTCAAAGTTGGTCAAACTGGAAAATTAATTATCTTGGAATCTCAAAAAATCACTATTATTATATAGATATTGTCATGCTATTTCCAATGCATTTTGAATGGGGTAAATCTGAGTCCGTATGCGAAAGATATGGTCAGTCAAAATTTGGGTCAAACTTGTGGGAAAAAGTGACATGGCAAAAGGTGATGACACATGACACAACTCCATTTGAGCACGTGGAACTCCAATTTTGGTATAAAAATGCTATGCGTAGTTGTTCCATGTGAAATAAGGATGATTTAGCCTTATTAAAAAGGTTTGGATAAAATTATCTCCCGTGGACTATGGGATTGATTTCCATATAAGGAGAAAATATTTCCATTTGCTATTTATAGTGGATAATGCAATCAAAGGGATTCAAACCCTTGAATTGTGCCAAAATAATAGGAAGACTTACCAACCTGACACCTTTAGAGAATTGAGATAAAAGGAGCTCACAAGGTCTTGTAGAAGACAATTGACAGGTCTGTGAGAGGGCAGAATAGACCTACTTGTAGAAAACTTGATTTTTGAGGCACTTCCACTAAAAATCAGATCTCAAGTTATACATGAAATTTGTTCATAATTCCAATATATTTCCAGAAATATAACTTTTTTTATATTAATTTTTGTATATTTTCCTTTGTAGGTTATTTTCTATCACAGTTTCACAGAACAAGCACGAGAAGTAGACAGAGATCTGATTTTTCCATCTAGACTTCTGGTCTAAACCAGGCCATGGAGTAAAAAAGGAAGTTCATATTTTTATAATTTTTCTAGATCTATAATTTTTTTCATGTGGTGTTTATAAATCTCTAGTTTTAGGTGTTTTTCAGTCACATTTACAAGGGAATCACACTGCGGAAGCACTGTAGGGGCCATGGATTATTTTGGGAACAGTTTCTAGTAAATTACAGAGTTTCCAATATCTTTAATCAGATCATTTGCAGGTTTTGATCTGTTTAGAAATTATTGAAGGGTTATTTTACTTCATAGATCATTTAATAGATCAATTCTCTTTTCAAGAATCTGGAGACGTAGCCTTTGGGTGAACTCCATTAATAATCTTGTTGTGTGGATTTTATTTCAATTTATGAAGATTTTGATCAGATAAAATAATAGTTAATTGGATTAACTAATTGATTTGGTGAAGCAAACACTTAACTGGTAATTATATTTTAGGAACATTTCAGTATCCATAACCCACAACAGAATCTGAATACACTTATCAAATTAGGTTTCAAGAATTCAGTTTGAGTGTATGATTTGAATTCAACTTGTGAATTTTAAAATGAATTTGCACTAAGATTCAATGTATTCACTTAAGTTGAAAATAAAGGATAATTGGTTTATTTGGAAGAGTTTAAGGATTCGGGATACAAGAGCCCCCAAAATTAGCTTAATATTCTTAACCAGTTGTCAAGTTCTAAATCTAAAAATTTTCTAAGTACTTTTGAAAAATTTAAGTACCATTTTCAGATCATTGAACCTTGTCAATTTCTTAACACTGAAGACCATGAATTGAAAGCTTATAAACTTTATTGTGGGGGGTTCCTATAACTTGCTTTGCATTTTTTTCATTCAACTATGATTCTTGTATCTCTTCTTGACCTGTAAGTTCTAGATACTTCAATATGATCATGTTGTTCCTTTTATGATCTAGATATCCAAACTCCTTTTGTAAGATGAATACATGAAGAATGTAGGCACCCCTATTTCTTATATCTTAAATGATTGCTTCTTCTTGTTTGAATTGGGTGAATATGTAGTTTCAAAGATCTGTTGTGTCCTTGAGTTGAATGAAATAAAACTTGATCTTCATCTTTCTCATTTTGAAAACCTAGATGTACTTGTAGATAATATTTTTTTAGTCACATTTTGAATGAATTTATAGATTTAATTGTAAGAGAATAGTTTTCTTTGATAAGGTCTATGTAAGCTCAACACTGTATCCTTAAGATACTAGTTCACTGAAAATTTTTCCAACTGTTCTGTATTCTTTCTCAATTGTACCTATAATGATTCTTGAAAGATCCTCCGATAATCTAAAGTTTGAAAACTTCTTTGACAATTCTTCTATATTTTGAAAACATAAGTAAGATGCTCCATTTCCCTTTTATTGCAACATGTTGTTAGTTTGAGACTTGAAACAGATGCAAATTTGACACTTCTTGAAGATCTTCAAATATTTTTGTTTGATGTAATTGAAAGGTCAAATTTAGAACTAATTGTAGTCCTTTATTTCATTTACAATCTTAAATTTGCAAGATCATAGTCCATTTCTTTTCAGATCATCTCCTTCAATTGTTCATTGATTTCCTTGAGATAACTGGAGATGACAATTCTTTATTCCACTTCCTATAACTGGATGAAATGATCTTTTGATCTATACTATTAGAAGCTTGATAGTTGATATGCTTTGAAGTATTGTGATCTTGAGTCTACTGTAGTATTCTTATACTTGTACTTTGTGACTCTCTCGAAACTAAACTCATCTCTTTTGTAAATTTACTTTATATTCTTTTGGGACACTTTGATGATCCTTTTAATATTCTTGAGTGATGAAAATTTGTAAATATATATATTTTCTCTTTGTTACTGTATTTAAAAATATCACTTCTTGCATGGCATAGTCAAGTTTTAATGGTTAATTTACTTCAATTTGTTGATATCATTAGCTTGGATGACCTTGAATTACTTAAAGTGATCATGTGTCAATATCTGTATTCATCCCTTCAATGGAATGTGATCACTGTAGTTTGAAACCATGATGATTCTTTCAATCCATGCTTTAAATAAAAACTTTCTGCTCCCTTTTATTGGTTGTTATGAATTTGATCTTGATCATTGTACATGCTTACTAGTTGTATTTGGACTTTGACTTCTATAGTAAAGATTCATGATTGTAACTTGTACTTTGATAAATTGTGGAAATTAAATCATCCATCTGTACCTGTAATCATCTAAAAAAAATTGTTGGAAAAATAAAGGCTTACAACCTCTCTTGCATTCTGTAGTGATTTTCTTTTATTTTCTATCTTGATTCTGAGAACATTATATCTACTTTTGTAAGATAGTACTTCCATGATTTTGTATCTAGCTCATCTAGTTTATGCATACTTGACTTCAAAAGGTTCATTTTCCTGAAACTAATAACACAAGCATACAGATTAAACCCGAAGCTCAATTATTGACAACCATTTTCCTTATTTTCACTAGGTACAATTATGTAGCTTGCGGAGGAAATTTGGGATATTGCGGAAGATGGAGATAAAGAAGCTACAACTAGAGATGATGACAGCCAAGAGAAGACCCTAAAGGTAATGATGGATTTTCTCTATATTCTTTTGCTTTTAGATTTATGTACATGCATATTTTACTTTAAGTAAACATAAGTTACATCCCATGGCTTGTATGGGAAACTATATTTTTTAATGAATAAATGATATTAATTTCTATAATTGAGTTGTATACTTCCTTCTGAATGTATATTTATGATAGATATCGATTGTGTAATGAATTAAACAACTCAACACATAGTTAATAACATTCAGACATAAAAAAATAATAAAATTGATGTACTTGTAACTTAATAATGTACCTTTCTGAATGCAAACAAAAATTGTGTTTTCTATTATGGAGTCCAAATCCCCAGGTCTGTGAATGTTCCCACCTTTATGAAGCTTGTGATTTAGTTCTTCGAGAATTTTGTGCAATTTTGATGAAGACGAACATGGAATGGAAGCATATGTGAGGTGTTGCACTTTTTAACAGCACATAAAACTGTAATTTTCTTTGTTGTTTCAACTTACTACAGCTCAAAACATCAAGAAACTATATGTCTTCCCCTTAATTAGGTCCATCACATCAAATCCTGAAACGAAGTTTCGAGTTTCCCATTTTGCATGAGTGTGAATTGTCAACATTTCTGGTGATCCCACAAGGTAGAGTTGCATGTTAGATTTAATACCAGTTCCTTGCTCTTGTCCATTGGGCATGGAGTCAAAAGCATAAAACCATAATCTGTCATTTTTTAAAAACCGACCCTTATGAAAAATAAACTGATGTTGGGAAAAGATCTGGTAAACTAGATCAAGTGCATGAATGCACTTATTGAATTAAAAAACATTGCAAGTGTGCATGAAATGTAATTTATTGAAGGGAAATCCTAATCTAACCTAATTTAACCAGCACTATAAAATTTTCAATAACAGTGAGTGAGAAACATACCATTCAAAGGAATTGGAAGTTCCTCTCCACTCAGCCTTGAAAGCTAAAATGCATTGTGCTCTTTTCAAGCTCAAATAATATAAGGACCACTCTAGATTGTATCAAACTTTGTGTGGTTCCCTGGTTTTGCTCGATTTGCATAACACTTCAGCTTAATATCTCCTTCATTAAAAAATTTGAACTTGGATTTCTTATCAAAAGTACTTTTAATCTGCCTTTGATGCTTCTCCATGTTCAAGTGAGCTTGATCTCTTAGCTCCTGTTGTTCCATAATCTCTGCATAATGAATTTGCATTGGTTCACTCTCAAGTAAAACCATCTGATGTAATAAATCCAATACGGGCAACTCAATTGAAATAGGCATTCTCGCCTCACAACCATAAACAAGATTGTACGGTGATTTACGAACTGATCTTTTAGGAGTCACTCTATCAGCCCAAAGTGTTGAACTCAACATGGTATGTCAGATTATTTGGTTGTCTTTGAGTGTTCTTCTAATGATTCATAACAATTTTTTTGGTTAGTAATTTCAACCACCCCATTACCTTGTGGGTAATAGTTGGATGAAGTACTCAAATTAATTTCATGATTAACAACCCAATCTGTTACCTTTGCACCAAGAAACGCCAAAGAATTATTAGAAAGGATAGTGGATGGAACACCAAACCTGTAAACTATACCTTCGTAAAATGACACAAACAGGGTCTCATTGGCTTCCTTTAAGGCCACTACTTTAGTCCAGTGAGTAAAACAATATGTGGAAATCAAGATCCATTTATTTCGTTATGAAGAATGTGAATTAATGATGTCAATGAAGTCAATACTCCACTGCATGAATGGTTGATCCACTGAAATAGGTTGCAGGGGCAGCAAAGATAATTGTTCTTTTCCAATAAAGAATGCACACTTTTTGCATGTCTTTACACATTCGAAAAATTCCTTGAATATGCTTGGCCAATAACAACTAGCTTTCGTAATTTTAAGAGCTATAGTACGTGTTGAGAAGTGACCTCTTGCAAGTCCTTTATGAAATTTATAGAGTAATTGTTGCACTCTATTGAAATCAACACAATGTAGCAAAACTCCATTGATATCTTTTTTAAATAACACACCATCAATAAAAGCATAAGGTATGGCCTGTAATCTGAAATACCTTCATTTTTTCTTGTCCATATATTTTAGATAAGTGTCATGTTGCAAGTAATGGATCAAATCAATCATCCAACTTGATCCTGGAACCTTTGGATTGAGTTTTGATTGTTGATTTTAGGGCTATACCAAAATTTCAAGTTGTCGATACGAAACTACAGCATGTTGTATTTCCATACTAGCGATCCAGTGTTCACATAATCCTTTCCCATGATTTTTTTTAGAAAAATAGATATCAACATCATACTCCATAACTTTTGTAATCCAAATTTCTCGTTTCTCATTCAGTTCCTTGTTCAACAGGAACACTTTAACACTTGGACGACAAACTAAAACATGAATATTATTTTTCAAAAACATGTGCTTGAATTTATTCAAACCTTTAACTACATCAAGTACTTGTTTTTCAAGAAAAGTGTACTTTGTTTCATAGTCATCAAGGCTTTTCCAAAAGAAAGCAATGGGTTGTTTTGTATTCTCATCATTAACCTGTGTCAATATGCCTAAAATGGTTTCAGATCCTACAAGTGCATACATTGTGAAGTCTTTTTCAAAATTGGAATTTTTCAATGTAGGAGCTTATCAAATAGCTAATTTAATGGCCTCAAATCCTTTTCTTCCTTCACTTGGTCTAAGAGAAATTTTTTCCTTTCTTCAGCATAGTTGTTAATGGTTTAACCAAGGCTATAAAATTTGGAACAAATATTTTGACAAAGTTGATTTTTCTAAGAAAACTTTGTAATTCCTTCTTATGATGAGGTAGGGACAGCTGCAAAATTACATCAATTCTGAAAGGATCAATAGTAAGCCTTCTTAGAAACAATATGTCCATGTAATTTACCTTCATGCACTGAAAAAATGGACTTTTGGGGATTCAATGAGATTCCAAACTACCTGCAAATCTCAAAAGTCTACCTTAAATGCATAAAATGATCATCATAATTCTTTGAAAATACAGTAACATCATCTAAATAAACCAATATGTATTTATTCAAGAGGCTATGAAAAGTTGTGTCTGTTGCACGCTGAAATGTTGCACTCGCATTAGAAATTCCAAAAGGCATTCTTCTTGTAAGCATAAGTGCCACATTGTGTGGTGAAGGTTGTCTTGTATCTATTTCTTCATTACGTACAAGAATTTGATTGTATCCATTGTAACCATCTAACAGGGATCAACCTATCTGAACTTGAAACTATTCTTAAAATTTGATCCATATGGGGTAGTGGATAATGATCCTTTAATGATGCTTTGTTAAGGTCTCTGAAATCCACACATAACCTGATTTCACCATTATTTTTTTCGAACAGGCACAAGATTAACAACCCAACTGAATGCTTAATGGGAAAAATAATTCCTGACTTCAATTAGTTTTGACAATTCACTTTTCATTAATGGTTCAATCTTAGGATTGATAGGCCTTTGTTTTTGCCTTACATGTTTTGATTTTTGTTGTAATTCAATTGTATGTTGTGCCAAACTAGGATCAAAACCTCTCAATTATTGGTACTTCCAAGAAAACACATCAATTAATTCTTTACATAAGTCAACAAAAGCTTGTTTTTCAGCAGTAGAACATACTTTCCAATCTACAATGTTTTCCCTTCAGCAACTGAGATCTCTTCATAATTATCAGCATGGGTAGAAATTTTACCTTTATCCTTTCTGAGTTGATCATCAAAACTGAAAATGTCTTCTAAAGGGACAAGTCCTTGAGGTAATTTGTTTGTCTTCAGTTGTACAATCTGGTCACCATATTGGTGTTGCAATTTAGCTTGATTTACTGAAAATTCAGCTTCTTGCTGAAGAAATCTACAAATATTTTTATCATCTTCAAAACCTGCCAATTTTCTTCATTATCAGGCACTAAAGGTCTAATTACCAGTGTTTGTATGGCTGAATTTTTTCATTTTGGACCTGTTCTAACACTTCAAAGTTGGCTCCAACTGCCGCAAGTCTTTCTGCATGTTTATTTTTCTCTCTTAGGACAAATTATATATTAAATGCTTGAAAATCATCAATCAAATCCCAAACTCTGTGCTTGTAATATTTCAACAGTGGATTCTTGCAAACATTATAATATTTAACTTGATTGATGACTAACTCAGAATCACCATAAACCTGTAACATGTTGATTCCTCTCTTTCTGGCCCATTGTAGGCTATGAATCAATGCTTCATATTTAGCTACGTTACAAGTACATGAAAATTACAAACTTAGAGCTGAAAAATACCTCTGATTTGAAGGGGAAGTTAGCATCAAACCTGCACCTTATCCTTTCTTGTTCTTTTCTCCATCAAAATGAAGCTACCATAAGCCTTTTGTTGTACTTTTTATTTTAGACAACAAGGAATATGTGCATTTTCTTCTTGTAGACAATACACACCAAGTAATCCTTCTTCTACTTCCTTGTAAGGATCATAAGCATATTCCTCTTGCAGTTATTTCATTCATAAAAAAGTTAGAGACACCATCCAAATGTAGAAATCTGTGCATTGATTATCAAAATCAGCATGATCTATATCTGCATAATTTGCTGCAACATTTGAAACATGAGGCTCAATGTGAAATCTAGCTAAAGGCTCTGAATTTACTGTAACCTTAGTTCCATACCTCGTGGTGAAGAAAAAAAAGACCAATCCAAAGAAAGATAACCACCTATCTTTGTTGTAAAATCTCTCGATAAGAAAAGAGAAAAATAGGGAGGTGGATCTACAACATTTACATCTTGTAAAATTGAACATTAGGACAAGCATGTAATGTTACCTCCAAATTTTTTATGACACCAACTATGTTGGTTGTTGTCTCGTCAAGCTACAGTACACTCTTTTCTGGTTGGTTCATATTGTAGGCCCAATTTTTTTGTAATTATTTTGGGCATGACTGTGCTACTTGCACCACTGTCAACATACAGTTATGAACTAAATGATCTCCAATAATAAGAGAAAGATAAAAAGGAGGTTTTTTTCTTATATCATGAGCATTCAACACTTTCTATACCATCCACTTAACATCTTTTATACGATCTTGATCAACTGTACCAAGAACCATATCATCTTTCTTGATCTTCTTTCTCTATTGGTTTGGAAGAAATCTGCTAACTTAGCAAGCTCATGAGCAAGTAACTCTTTTTGTCCTATGGAATACTCAAAGCATCCCATAAAGAAATATTGATATTATGCTTTTTCATAACCTCAACAATGTTAAATGAAAGTTACAACAGTTTTAGAATAAGCTTTAGCAAAAATTGATTCTTCTTCTACAACTTTAGAAATCTAAGGTATAAACAAGCGTCTAGGATCTAGTTGTAACTATTTTTGTTCTTTAGGGGATGCACTTGGATTGCATGTTGTTTTATCAATAACTATGGTAAAACATGTCCTTTCTACTATTTTTCTTCATCTTGAGCCTTCTTTTCTGAGCTCTAGTTGTAACTGCAATAAAATCTTCCTCTCCAAAACTAACCAAAATTTTGTTTGGGTGGCTTTTGATTCTGAGCATCTTACTTCCCACCCTCCTTTTAAGGCATGAATAATGTTTCAGATTACAGGTTGGGAAACAAGGCTTAAATTCAAAAAGGAATTTAGACAACTAGTAGCTGAATGAGGTTGATTGCAAGGTGAACACCACTCTTCTGAGGCCATATTAACTGGTACAAGGGCATTAGAAGTGATGGGATCTTTAGGATCAACTTGTCTTTGCTAATAAAGTTTGTCTATAATTCAGATTTTTCTGATAAGGCTGCCTATTCTGCTGATAAGTGTTCTGATAAGGTCTATTAGGCTGAGCCAACTGTTCTTTAATGTTGTTATTTCATTTCCATATGTCTGCAAGGTCTTATATATATCATTTTGAGGTTTTGTAACAGTAGGATCTATTATTGTAATAGGTTATGGAATAGGTGTCAAATCTTCTGTAATAGGCATAAAGGGCCTAAGAGCCAATTTTCCTACTTGAATAAGGTTGTTTTTAGCTTTAATAGAAATATCATAAGCTGCTGGAAGTGTAGTTCCTCCCATGGATTGTATCATGGTTGTAATATCACTATTTAAGGCTCTAAGATAATATAGAAAATGCATGATCAACTTGAGGCTTAACAGTGGCTAGAATTATTTCCCATGTTCTAGCAAATCTAATGTTAAAACTGGCCATAAATTCATGGGGAACACACTTAATTATGGAAAGTTTTCTATGAGAGACAAATGATCAGAATTATCTTGAAATTGCTTATGTAATTGATCTCCCAATTCATCCCAAGTTGTTATAGTCCCTACTGGTAAAGTTCTATACCATTGCAAGGTTTGTCCTTTAAATGATGCAGCTAAGAGTCTTAAGGCTACATCTTCATGAGTGATATTATGGACTAAAAAAGGGTTGTAATGTCTTTAATATGCTCAGCAGGGGTAACATGATTTTCACCAGTAAATGAGGGTAAACCCTTTAAGGAAAACATGTATGTCATGATAAACATAGAATTATTAAGGGGATGGCATTATTGAAGGTAATAAAATTTTGAGGTGGTTGCGGTGGTTGTTGAGCCATTGGAATAACTGAGGATCTTGAACAACAAGATTGATAGTGAGAAGAAGGATTGAGAAAATCAGGCTTGTTATAGGGTAAGGTGTTTCCAACTCTTCTTCTTCTTCAAATTTAAAGGAAAAGAAATAAAATTATAAGGAAGTCCTCTTACCGTTGATCTTGTAGTCACTTTAGGCATGGAACATGTTGCAAAACTGGTCTGAAATCAATGGCCTTACAAAGTCGCCAATAATTTTATTTTGATTTTCAATGGATGGCCACAGCTTTTTCCTTCTAAAAGTGTTGTTTCTTTGCTGAAAATAAATTGATTTGTATTCGTGGTCCCACTGGGTGTGCTAAAAATTATTATCTCTCAGAAAGTGCACCCTGTGTTGAGGGATAACATGTGTTCTAAGTTTCTTCTCTCCCTCACTTTTGTAGATATAATTGAAACACCTAACAGGACTATGGGTATCCCTATTGTGAGGTGAATCTCTAGGGATTACAAGGTTGGTTCCTTCTTTGGATGTATCCTAAAACTGATTTTCTATGGGGTTTAAGGGTAAAGGAAGGTGGTTAAAATTGAAATTAAAATGAGGTGATACACCAAAAGTATTGAGGGATTTGACTAAGAAACATGCACAATATTCTGAGAACAAATTAATGAAGCACGATCCAATGGGTTTTAGTTAATTCTAAGGAAAACACTTTTTTGTTGAGGGAATAATCAAAACAA
The DNA here is from genome assembly GCA_019776745.2 of Taxus chinensis. Lineage (NCBI taxonomy): Eukaryota > Viridiplantae > Streptophyta > Pinopsida > Cupressales > Taxaceae > Taxus > Taxus chinensis. Next base: position 765,367,400 of record CM034146.1, on the reverse strand, counting down.
CAAAGCAAATAACTTACACACTAAGACTATGCAGAAACACAAATTTGCAGCAAGGTAAGCTAATAATTCAGGGAATACAATTAACAAGAGTTAATAAAATAATACACACCACTGCAAATAATTGGAAAGGCAATAATTGGTTCTCATTCAAGGGAAAAAATGGCCAATGGCTTCAGCACTCAGTCCGAAAGTCCTCCTGTAAAAATCACCTCTTGTGTGCTTTGTCAATGCACACAATAAATAGCAAAATTATTCACCCAATACCCCTAAAAATAGACTAAGTCTAACTACATTTACATGGTAATTTTAACCTTTATCATGAATAAATAAAAATATAAAATACACATGTTGTTACAATGAGGCAATAATAGCCTTTTAATTCCAAAAATACATCATAGTCAAAGTGTAGTTGACTCCTCTAATTCTGATGTACGGATTTGGAAATAAATTCTAGGTGAATAATTTAATTGCTAATATTAGCCTTTGCCTTGATGTGTAAGTTTTCTCTAAGGTGCATGAAAACATCTTGCTTTGTCTTCTTCTCAATGTTATCTGCTAGTGAATGATTAAAATAATCATTATTTGTCTTCTTGTATGGTCCTGATGTGACATTTGTGTAAGAAAGGTAATCACATGTTGATAATGACATCTCTATCTTCTTCTTTGAGGGGCCACCTTTCCATGTGTACAAGTAAATATTCTCCTTTTTGCAAATAATAAGGTATTTTGGGTCATTAACCACTTTCATCACGAGGTGCATGGAATTTTGATATTTTAAGGCTTCAAGGATCTTAGCATTTGATTGGTTCTCCTTTGATTTCATAGCACATCCTTTGACTTGGGCATATGTTTAAATAATTAGTTTTAACTGGGTGACGCCTTCATATCATGGCATATAATTTAATTAAATAATCATATGACCCTTTTGATTATTGGCAAGTAAAAAGGTTGGTCTTTCTTTTGATTGATCATTACATGGCACATTATAGTTCATGAGACCTTAGTCACATTCAAAAGACATATATAATGGTATTGTTTGTTAGGCCCCCTTTGAATAATACATGGTCACCATGGTCAACGTACCTTAATTAAGTTGAAAGTAGGAAATCAAGTCCCATCTCCATGATGACTCATCCCTTGATTAAAATGTTGGTGATTTAAATTGACTAACTCTGAATGAGTTAGATTTTTCTTGGTTCTGTGTGCCACGTATGTAACTCTCTGGAATCTCTGATTGGGTAGGGTAACTTATCGGTTGAGTTTGGGTAGTAAAAAGATCTCGAACCTTATCATTTTGGACATTTCGATCTTAGTCCCTCGAGCGGCGAAGCCATGGGTGAGTTTTTTTCTTAAACGTCATTACTGTTGAATTTTTTGGAAAAATGACATCGAACCCTGAAATTTGATTCATTTTGCATTTTCAAACTAGAGGGAGAAGCCCTAGAAAAAAATTGGCATTTGATTCCATTGTTGTGAAGTTCTGAGCTCAAAAACTTTCTTTGCATGAACCGACCTTTGTGTAAGCTCTGAATATGAATCTCTTTGGGCTCCCTGTTATTAGGAGGTAAGCTCTGTATTGAAGTTTTTAGTCTTTGTGAATCTTATTGGCCACCATTATCATTTTGAATTTTAAGCTCCCTTGTTTGGCTTAAACTTAAAATTCTCTAATACTTTTGGGTCACTTAGATGAAATATTTTGTAATCCTTCGGTTTTTAACTCTGCAACTTGTTTCTTCGTTTCGTTGGTTTCAAATATTTTCATTAAAATTAAATCTTTGAAATATTGTTCCATTTTCTATGTTCTTCTGGAAACTTTGAGTTTGAAATCTTGTTATGGGAATTCACCATTCATTCTACACTTCGACATTTTTCGAGCTCAACCTTTTATTAATTGAAACTGGTAAGCTTCTGTTCTATCTTTATTGGGCTCTTTGTAAAACTTTTTGAAAAATATTTTACAGCCATGGGATTTAACAAATGATTTTCCTAGTCTTTGATTGCATATATCAGGGTATTGTAGCTTAAAGATACTTCATTTTTTCGATAACCTAGATATGGGTCATTCTACTTTTGCTTTGAAAGAACAAGATCTAGAACCTTTTTTGTCTACAGCTATTTTCTTGATAAAAATGATATTCAAAACTGAGGGAGATTGAGTTTTTTCCTTTTACTATATTTTTTTGATATTTTTACTTACCCAAAACTAGGTTTGCATTATTTTAAATCTTCTTGCAACTATTTTCCATTTTATAGAGATCTTTTGCTACCATCTGAATACTTTAATTTCAAGCTTTATTTTTAAGGGGTTTCCATATTCTATTTTGAGAAAGAGAAATAAGTTGAATTCACAGCATTTGCATTTTGTTATTTGAAAGTTTGAAATTTTTTGATGGTTTATCACTTTATTTGAACTATGTAAAGTAGCTTCACTTTCTTAACATCAATATGGTGTTATCTAGCTCTTTGATTACTGGGTACTCACACTTTAGATTGAATTGTAGTTTTTCTCTATCTTTGGTTATGCTGGAAAGATCTCATTTTCATTCTCCTTCTAACATCTCTTGACTTGAAAACTTTGTAAAATTGTCCATTTTGTAATGGTACCTATAACTTGCTTTTTAATTGCTTCACCTATCAAGCTAAGTTGATACTTGTATCTCTTCTTGTGTCATTTGTAATTCTAGATACTTCAGTATATAATGTTGTTTCTTTTATGATCTTTATATTCGAAGATATTCACTCTCCTTTTGTAATTCTGAACTATGAATATTGTAGGCTTCATTTCTAGAACATTGTATTACTCTTGTCTAGCTTGTAAATGTACAAAGAGTTGTTTGTACCTTATGTATGTATGAAATATCCCTTCTTCAATCATGAAATGTACCTTTATGAAAATCTCATTGTAACTTGTAATTCCATTCTTTATGTACATTTTCAGACTTTGCAATATTATAGCTCACCTTAACCTCTATATCCCGAATATCAATTTTACTTTGTAAAAGTCTATTTAAGCTAACATGATGGTACTTAGTATGTAACTTTTGATCTAATAAATTTTCCATATAATAATGCAGTTTATTTTTATTTTTATTGTACTTAGTCAATTGCTTTTCAAATTAGTCCTTAATCTAAACTTTATCATCTTCGAATACTTCTTGAACTGTATATTGGTACCAAATATTCCTTCAGTTTTGAAAACATAAGTAAGAGCTCAATCATTATCACTTTTACTAAATCATTTCTTCTTTGAGAACTTGAAACTATGCTTTTGAAACTATCTTGAAGTCTGAATATTTTTGTTAAAGTAATTGAAAGGTCAAATCTAGTTTCTACTTGTAGATTCTTGTACAATGTTTCAATTCATATGCATTAATAATTTCAACATCTCATAACTTGTAAATGTTTGTCCTCTGTTCTACCAGATGTATTTTTATTGAATTTTGGTAACATATGAACTAGATATTTGTAAATATTGTTAGAGGATAAATTGTGGTGCTATTTTAAGTATATGTACCTTCTCATCTAACGTTTTATACTTAGAAGTTGGCAACTAAATTGAATCTATAATCATTCTTGTTTTTTAAAATCTGCAATGGCGATTTGTAAAAAACTCTATACTTTTGATTCCTTTTGTTATATAGTCCTTGAATTGTTGAAAATAACTATAAGATTCATAAATGTCTTGTACTTCTATTAGTGTATTTAAAAATAACTCATTTCATGACATGGTCAAAATGTAATGGTTCTTGTTTTGAATTTTTTGATATCATTAGTTGGATACTTAATTACTTTGGAAAAAGAGATTTTATGCTCTTACAAATTTGTATTCTTCTTTTAAAATTTGATACTTGCATAGTTGTGAACATATACTTGCACCTTAAAAATTACTTTAAATTTGACTGTACTTGATCATTATGAACTTTATGCTTATGTGATGATTTATTGTAAACTGTGACTTTCTGAATTTGACGATTCAATCATTGTGCTTGGCATGCTAATGACTACCTTTGGACTATGAGCTTCTATAGAACATTGGCTTCTTGGAAAGTTGTCCCTGTTATTTTAAATACAACATTATGTATTTTCTTTTTCAACTGCTACATGTACCTGCACACTCAAGAGAAAGGTTAGAAAAATAATAGGCTTACAACCTCTCTTGTATACCATAGTTATTTTCCTTCTTCCTTTCGTTGTCTATCAAGATTATGAGAATAGTACATGGGATTCTAAAAGATAGTACTACTTTGATTATGTATCTAGCTCTTATGATGTATCTTATGCATACATGACTTGGAAAGATTCATTTTCTTGAAAGTAAGAGCACAATCATATAGATTAAACATGGAGCTCAATTATTATTGATAAAAAATTATTTCTTTTCCCTAAGTACAGTGATGTACCTTGGGGAGGATAGTTGGGGATAATGCAGAAGATGAAGATGAAGAAGCTACAACTTGAGATGATGAAGACCAAGTGAAGACCCAAAAGGAAATGATGGGTTTTATCTATATTATTTTACGTTTAGATTTATGTACATGCATATTTTACTTTAAGTAAACGTAAGTTACATCCCACGACTTGTGTGGGAAACACTAAATTTATTCATGAATAAATGACATTAATTTATGTAATTGAGTTGTATATTTCTTTCTGCATTCATCTTTATGATAAATATTGATTATATAATGAACTAAAAAAACTCAATACACAGCTAATAACATTTAAACATAAATATATATAAAGATTTGATGTACCTATAACTTAAAAATGTATTCATTAGCAGATGCATTTATTGTTATGGGATGAAATATTTCACATCTGTTTTGATTCCAATATTCATTAAGGCTATGCATTAGTCCTTTGGGGATTTTGTAGTTCTTTGCTGAAGACGAATGTGAATGACAACACATGTGAGGTGTTTCATTCTGCAACAACACGCATAGTTACATATTGCATTGCTTTTCAATTTGATACAACTTAAAACATTAATAAACACTCCTTCTTATCCTTATTTAGGTCCATGACAACAATCCTTTCAATTTGAAATGAAGTTTTGAGTTTCCCATTTTGCATTCTATCATACACAATCAAAATCATTTCCCAATAACGCACTCTTATTCTACGTTTCATTCTTGACTGTTGAGGTGTATTTTATCGATGAACCTTATCTCATGCATACACACTCACTCAAGGAGCACACTAATCCTATCACATTCACTCTGCATTCCATTCCACCTCATCCACATCTATTGTATATCTTGGTTACATTACTCTTGCTTACTGATGCTTAGATGTACACTTTTTTACACATTCTAGACAGACACAATGTATGTTAATCACTTTCTATATACACGTGTGTTCACTTGTCTTCTAGTTGTGATCATAAACTTTACACAATTCAATACACGTAGCATGGATACTTGACACAATACCTCTTACTAGTCCCACAGTGGCTCCTAATAACATCCACTTTCGTACACTTCAGGTGTTATTGTTTCATTTTCATAGTACGCTACTTTCTTAGATTATACATGTTTTGACATATTTTCTATCTTTTTAACATGCTAGTGGGTGCTTAATGTGCACCATTTGTCTTGCCGATCTATTTGCTTTCATGGTTGTCTGTCACTATTTATTTTTCATTTCTTGTCATTATATGTCATTGTTTGTGGGATTTTCCCTTTGTCTTGTGTGCACACTATCTTCTCGTGTCCACTTAAGCATCATTTGTCATGTAACATCATGAGTAATATCCCATATTTAAAACCCACTTTTCACGGCTTACATTATCTGTTTGCACATTATAATATTGCTTGTTATCTTACATATCACCTTCTACATTCATGTTTATCTTGTTTATACTACAACTTTTTTTCCTAGCCATTTTTCTTTTGTGTGCCTTGGTTTCTACCAAGCACACTCCCCCCTACAGGGCATCAGTTACATTTCAACGGTCATACCTCATTTAGTCTGCATACTTCTCACGATATTGCATGCACCCAAAATAAGGGTGGAATCATTTGGGTGAATCAGTCACCCCACACAATAGTCTACATACACAGTTCAACATAGTTCATCACATAGTCTTCAGTCTCAGCAATGGCCCAGATCCTGACTTGGGTCCTCAGCACAACACATTCATCAATGCCCAACACCAGACAGCAGTGCCTAGGTGCCCTGACCCTTTCCGGACACCTATAACTAAGGGGAATTTACATAGGATTTTTCAGTTCAGAATAGTTTTTGGTAATTTACATATCAAATTTATAGGACACGTAGTCCTCAGCACTCTACATGCATGTGTTACACCTTCTTTATACTTTCACGTTGGATCAAACCGGATCAATTTTTTACACATCATCTGCAATGGTGTTCACACTTGGGAAGAAGTCAAAGGTTGTAGAATAACACGGTACCTTTCTCCCTATACTTCTTTCACACTTGGCGTGAGATCACCCAAAAAAATTACATTCAACACAATGGGCGTGAGATCACCCAAAAATATCACATTCAGCACAACTGGTGTGAGATCACCTAAAAAATACATTCGTCTTCAACATCTTTGGGATCATTTCTATCTCTTTCACTCATCATGAATCAAGTGCACACATTCCTTTTCATTTTTTTACATACTTTTACACATTTTGATCATATATACGCATATTTGACTACTTATTTGTTCTTCTCTTTATAGGTATGTCCTTATGAGAAGTAGTAGTCACATCAATCATCAACCACATCATCAATCACATAACAATCAACATCAACAATGGGTATAAACACAACATATACACATACATCTCTCACCCTAGGGTCATCATCATCATTTTTCACTTCCTTTTCTTTAGCTTCCACACTTCATTTAGTCACTCCTCCACGTTTTTCTTGTCTCTCTCTCTCGACATGTGTTTCACCATCAATCTACATGGTTTCAGGTATGCATCTCTTATCTAATTTATTTTATTGAGCATTTTCTCAACAACATGAAGTGGGGGAAAATGTAGACACAAAATCACACACCACTATTCATATGATTCCTAAACAAGAAAATGACTAATTGATCACTTTCTTTGGCCATATTTTCTTATTGTCTTGGTCTTACACCCCTTCTTTCCTAGAATTTATTTTCATACTTTGGAGTTTCTCATCCTGGACTCCAACACCCAGCCAAGATGTTAGCGTTAGGAGCCCTCGTCCCCTCTAGGCACCCCTAACCTCTTTATACTTTGTTCACATATTTTAGGTCCTTTCTAGACATTTAGGCATCTTTATTTCTTACTATTAATCCTTTTAGTGCTTTATTATGAAATTCAAACAAGGGAATCATATAAATACAAAGCTATGTTACCATAATAAAGGACCAAGCATTAAGCATTAACTATCACCACCTAAGGTTACATCAAAGAGCATTCTAAGAGCATTCAAGCATCCATCTAGCTTCACACAAGGGACAAGGGACTACATTATTCTACATACACTTCATAAGAGAGTAAGTTCAATCTTGTATGCACACATCTATTTACAAACTTTTACATCTAGCTACTTGTTCCCTATCAATTTTGACACACACAAGAGCCAACCTAGGGCATGATTTTCACACACACACACACACACACACACACACACACACAAAACACACAACACACACAAACACACACACACACACAAACACACACACCACCACACACACACACACACACACAGGAGAGTATAGAGAGAGAGAAGAGGAGAGAGAGAGTGAGAGAGAGAGCTACCATTGGGTCTTCAAGATGTAGTGAAAAACTTGGTCGAAATTCCACCCGTGTTGACATTTGAGGGTAGTCCGAACCCATCATTTGCATTTTTATTTTAAGGGATTGGATTGGTTTGAGGGTTTGCAAGTGCTCTCCTTCTAATTGTAGTTTTTAGGTGAATAACAACAAAGTCCAGGACATATAGATGATCAAATGAGATAGCAATGAACATTTTACATCCTTGCAAAACCATTTGTCGACGCTTCTAAGCGACAAGCGCAACAGGTTGCCCAGAGCACACCACGGGTCTCTGGCGCTCCCTAGATGCCCCTGACCTTCCATAGTTGCATTCCTGGTCAACATCTTTGCGGTTTATGCAAAAGAGCGAGATTCTAATACGAGGGGATGAAAGGTGTCTAATTAGGCATCGTAACTAACGCATTCTATCATTTCCAACTCATCACACCTTCGGCCTCACTACAAATCAGTTGAGCATTCTATCCCTTTTCATTTGCAAATTGGGTTGCTTACTAATTAATTGGGACTTTGAATTCTATAGAAAAGCTTCATGATTGTACCTTGTACTTTGATAAATTGTTTAAATTAAGTCATTCATCTGTACCTGCAATAATCTTAAAGAAAATTGTTACAAAAATAAAGGCTTACAACTTCTCTTACATTTTGTATTGATTTTCTTTTCTTATCTGTCTTGATTCTGATAATAGTATATCTTCTTTTGTAAGATAGTACTTCCTTGATTCTATATCTAGCTCATCTGATTTATGCATACTTGACTTGAAAAGATTCATTTTCCTAAAACTAATAGTACAAACATAAAGATTAAACACGGAGCTCAATTTTTGACAACCATTTTCCTTCTTTGCCCCAAGTACAATGATGTAGCTTGCAAAGGGAAGTTGGGGATAATGCAGAAGATGAAGATGAAGAAGCTACAACTGGAGATGATGACAACCAAGAGAAGACCCAAAATGCAATGATGGGTTTTCTCTATATCCTTTTTCTTTTAGCTTTATGTACATGCATCTTTTACTTTAAGTAAACATAAGTTACATCCCACGGCTTGTGTGGGAAACTATATTTCTTTATGAATAAATGATATTAATTTCTATAATTGAGTTGTATAGTTACTTCTGCATTCATTTATATGATAGATATTGATTGTGTAATGAATTAAACAACTCAACACATAGTTAATAACATTCAGACATAAAGAAATAATAAAATTGATGTACCTGTAAGTTAATAATGTACCTTTTTGCATGCAAACAACAACTATTTTTGTTGTTATGGAGTCCAAATCCCCAGGTCTATGATTTTTCCAGCATTTATCAATCTTGTGCAACTTTTATGAAGATGAACATGGAATGGCAGCATATCTGAGGTGTTGCACTTCGTAATAGCACGCAAAGATATAATTTTCTTTGATGTTTCAAATTACTACAACTCAAACATCAAGAAATTGTATGTCTTCCCCTTAGTTAGGTCCATCACATTAAATCCTTCCATACTAAAATGAAGTTTTGAGTTTCCCATTTTGCATAAGTACAAAATTTTCAACAATACACACTGCACACTTTACGCATTCACGACGCATCTTTCTTGCATATATTTCTACATGTTGCGATCATTACCTTATGACATACTCTAGTTCTATAGTTCATACTCGACTGCTGAGGGTATTAATCTAAAATGAACCTCATCACATCATTCACACTCTATGCTCTATACTTTAAAAATCAAACCTTTCTATCATACACAATCAAAATCATTTCCCAATAACGCACTCTTATTCTACGGTTCATTCTTGACTGTTGAGGTGTATTTTATCGATGAACCTTATCTCATGCATACACACTCACTCAAGGAGCACACTAATCCTATCACATTCACTCTACATTCCATTCCACCTCATCCACATCATATTGTATATCTTGGTTACATTTACTCTTGCTTACTGATGCTTAGATGTACACTTTTTACACATTCTAGACAGACACAATGTATGTTAATCACTTTCTATATACACATGTGTGTTCACTTGTCTTCTAGTTGTGATCGTAAACTTTACACAATTCAATACACGTAGCATGGATACTTGACACAATACCTCTTACTAGTCCCACAGTGGCTCCTAGTAACATCCACTTTCGTACACTTCAGGTGTTATTGTTTCATTTTTCATAGCACGCTACTTTCTTAGATTATACATGTTTTGACATATTTTCTATCTTTTTAACATGCTAGTGGGTGCTTAATGTGTACCATTTGTCTTACCGATCTATTTTCTTTCATGGTTGTCTGTCACTATTTATTTTTCATTTCTTGTCATTATATGTCATTGTTTGTGGGATTTTCCCTTTGTCTTGTGTGCACACTATCTTCTCATGTCCACTTCGGCATCATTTGTCATGTAACATCGTGAGTAATATCCCATATTTAAAACCCACTTTTCACGGCTTACATTATCTGTTTGCACATTATATTATTTCTTGTTATCTTACATATCACCTTCTACATTTGTGTTTATCTTGTTTATACTACAAATTTTTTTCCTAGCCATTTTTTCTTTTGTGTGCCGTGGTTTCTACCAAGCACACTCCCCCCTACAGGGCATTAGTTACATTTCAGCGCCCATACCTCATTTAGTCTGCATATTTCTCACGATGTTGCATGCACCCAAAATAAGGGTGGAATCATTTGGGTGGATCAATCACCCCACACAATAGTCTACATACATAGTTCAACATAGTTAATCACACAGTCTTCAGTCTCAGCAACAGCCCAGATCCTGACTTGGGTCCTCAGCACAACACATTCATCAATGCCCAACACCAGACAGCAGTGCCTAGGTGCCCCTCACCCCTTCCCGGATGCCTATAACTAAGGGGAATTTACATAGGATTTTACAATTTAGAATAGTTTTTGGTAATTTACACATCAAATTTTATAGGACATGTAGTCCTTCAACACTCTACATGCATGTGTTACACCTTCTTTTATACTTTCACGTTGGATCAAACCGGATCAAATTTTTACACACCATCTGCAATGGTGTTCACACTTTGGGAAGAAGTCAAAGGTTGTAGAATAACACTATACCTTTCTCCCTATACTTCTTTCACACTTGGCGTGAGATCACCCAAAAAAATTACATTCAGCACAATTGGCATGAGATCGCCCAAAAATATCACATTCAGCACAACTGGTGTGAGATCGCCTGAAAAATGCGTTCTTCTTCAACATCTTTGGGATCATTTCTATCTCTTTTCACTCATCATGAATCAAGTGCACACATTCCTTTTTCATTTTTTTACATACTTTTTACACATTTTGATCATATATACGCATATTTGACTACTTATTTGTTCTTCTCTTTTATAGGTATGTCCTTATGGGAAGTAGTAGTCACATCAATCATCAACCACATCATCAATCACACAACAATCAACATCAACAACGGGTATAAACACAACATACACACATACTCTCTCACCCTAGGGTCATCATCATCATTTTTCACTTCCTTTTCTTTACCTTTCACACTTCATTTTAGTCACTCCACGTTTTTTCTTGTCTCTCTCTCTCTCGGCATGTTTTTCACCATCAATTTACATGGTTTCAGGTATGCGTCTCTTATCTAATTTATTTTATTGAGCATTTTCTCAACAACATGAAGTGGGGGAAAATGTAGACACAAAATCACACACCACTATTCATATGATTCCTAAACAAGAAAATTACTAATTGATCACTTTCTTTGTCCATATTTTCTTATTGTCTTGGTCTTACACCCCTTCTTTCCTAGAATTTATTTTCATACTTTGGAGTTTCTCATCTTGGACTCCAACACCCAGCCAAGATGTTAGCGTTAGGAGCCCTCGTCCCCTCTAGGCACCCCCAACCTCTTTATACTTTGTTCACATATTTTAGGTCCTTTCTAGCCATTTAGGCATCTTTATTTCTTACTATTGATCCTTTTAGTGCTTTATTATGAAATTCAAACAAGGGAATCATATAAATACAAAGCTATGTTACCATAATAAAGGACCAAGCATTAAGCATTAGCTATCACCACCTAAGGTTGCATCAAAGAGCATTCTAAGAGCATTCAAGAATCCATCTAGCTTCACACAAGGGACAAGGGACTACATTATTCTACATACACTTCATAGGAGAGTAAGTTCAATCTTGTATGCACACATCTATTTACAACTTTTACATCTAGCTACTTGTTCCCTATTAATTTTGACACACACAAGAGCCACGTAGGGCATGATTTTGACACACACACACACACACACACACACACACACACACACACACACACACACACACACACAGAGAGAGAGAGAGAGAGAGAGAGAGAGAGAGAGAGAGAGAGAGAGAGAGAGAGAGAGAGAGAGAGAGAGAGAGAGAGAGAGAGAGAGAGAGAGAACTACATTGGGTCTAAGATGTAGTGCAAAACTTGGTCGTAAGTCCACCTTGTTGACATTTGAGGATAGTCCCAACCCATCATTTTGCATTTTTATTTTAAGGATTGGATTTTGTTTGAGAGTTTTGCAAGTGCTTCCTTCTAATTGTAGTTTTTAGGTGAATAACAACAAAGTCCAGTGACATATAGATGATCAAAGGAGATAAGCAATGAACATTTTACATCCTTGCAAAACCAATTTTTGCAGCTTCTAAGCAGTCACAGGTGCCCAGAACAAGTCTCTGGCTCCCTAGATGCCCCTGACCTTCCATAGGCATCCTGGTCCTAACACTTCTGTCATCTCTACAATTTTTTTGGGTTTAATTATGGCATCGTACCTAGCGATTCTATCATTTTTCCAACTCATCACACCTTTGGCATCACTACAAATCAGTTGAGTATTCTATCCCTTTCATTTGCAAATAGGGTTGTATATGTTCTATCTTATTTTTCTTAGATAAAATTTGTACTTAATTTTTTATATTCAATGTTGTTACATATTTAGAATTAGGAATTTATTTATTTCAATATGTGCTTAATCACCCTTGAAGCCCTAACAGTGATATAAATTAAATGTTTTTACAGCATTTCGTTCGTTGCGACCATCAGAAAACCAGTGAGAGATAAAAGAAATTGAGAAAGGTTATTTTATATTGACCATATGCCAACTATAGGTTTAGATGATACATTCCCATGTGTCATGGATTGTGATAAATAACCTGTCAAAGTTTGAATATTTTTCTCTCTCTATGATTTAACAAAAATAGATATTATTTTATTAAACCCTAATTGTAGAGTCACGTATGATAAATAAATGCTAAAGTATAGATTTGACACAAGCAATAAGGTAGATAAATATAAAACACTAAGTTCAAGAGAGGGAAAGAATGAATTAATTGATTTTTTGTTATTCGTGGAAGTGATTTAGGATGGAAAATTGATGAATAGGAAGGGAAGACTATTGCAAGTTTGCACAATAAAATATGGAGTTTTCGGATGAAGCTGAACAAGGGAACCTGGATTAGGACAGGGGAGCTTAGGAACCTGTGACTACGCAGAAGCTTAAAAACTAGTTTTTCTTGTGTCACAAGATGGTTACTAGTAGTTTTTGTTGGATTCCTATCTATCACACTATGATTACAAATTTTTTTGGTAACCTGTAAAGATACGATGACTTATAAAACCCTCAAACTACATCAAATCCCAAAAATAAAAGATGTAATATGGGGAGTCAGACTAACCTCGGCGATCAGCTGACTAAGTGAACTTACGATCAAATGCTACACTACATCTCATAATCCATGCAGTTCTTTTGTGTGTGTGATTAAATCATGGCATATGAATCCATTTTGCAAGTGTATATGATAGTAGGTGATAGCTAGATATATCAATGTAAATAGATGTGTGGATGGAAAAATAAACTTCCCCTTCCTATGAAGTGTATGCAAAAAATGCAGTCCCTTGTATGAGTACTAGATGGATGCCTTTGATGCTCTTAGATGCCTTTGGATGCAACCTTAGGTGATGATAATATATGCCTTGAGATTGGTCCTTTATTTTTGGTCACATAACTTTTTTATTTATATGATGCCCTTAATTGAATTTCATAATTGACAACTAGAAGGTTGAACCATAAGAAAATAATATGCCTAAAAGATAAAAGAATCCCAAAAAGAGAGAGTAAGGTGGAAGAAGTCAGGGGCACCCAGAGGGGATGACAGCACCTAACCATTGGTGTCCTAGTTGGGCACTAGTGTCTGGGGTCATGAAAGATAAGAAAGTAAAGTATCGACTGGTGTGTAGGGGTTAAAAGACCAAAAAGAAGGAAATAAATAAGTCAAAGAGGCCAAAGATAGTGTTCAATTACTAGTTTTCTTGCTTAGGAATCATATGAATGTAAGTATGCTTTTAGGACCTAAAAATGTACCCAATTGCGTGATTTTGTGTCTACATTTTCCCCCACCTTATGTTTTTGAATGAATACTTGATAACATAAAGTAGATAAGAGATTATGTAATAACCACGTAGAATGTTGATGTCGATAATGTGTTAAGGAGACAAGTGAAAGTGTGAAGTGATAAAAATGAAGCGTGAAAGCTAAGAAAGAGGAAGTGACCCTAGGGGTGAAGTGTATTGTGTTGTACCATGTTATTGTGCTTAATGTAGGGCCGCTTCTTGTTGTGTATTAAGGATGGACCTAAAAAAGAAGAGTGAAAGAGTAGTCAAAGTCATGTATTGTGAAAAATCTTGCAAAAGTATGTAAATGTGTGTAAATAGTAGTAGAAGGAAAGCGTGCACCTGATCTGTGAAAAGTGAAAAGGATAGAAAATGTCCCAAAATGCTATAGAAGAGTGAGGTTTTTAGGCGATCTCAAGCCAAGAGTGATTTTTTTGGGTGATCTCATGGTAACAATGAGTTTTTTGGGTGATCTCACACCAAGTGTGAGGTTTTTGGGCTATCTCACGCCATGACCAAAAGATTTTTGGGGAGAGAGGTCTAGTGTTACTCTCCTTACATGACTACTTCCTGAATTATACATCACTGCAGATGGTGTGATCCGTGTTTAGTTCTAATTTCTATCATATTAGTTGTGTGTTTTTTCCATGTAAAAAATGGAAAAAGAATGCATTCTAATTTCTAGAGGATTGTACATGTACTATGAAAACTACTTTGTGAACTGCTGAAAATTATTCTGATATGAGAAACTAATTGTGTATGCCCCTGAACATAGGCACCTAGGGGAGGTCAGGAGCTCCCAGGCACTAGTGTTTGTATCTAGGCATTGGTTTTTGTGTTGAACTGAGGACCCAAGTCATATTCTGGGTCATTTCTATAAATGTAGCATGTTTTATTCTTATGTTGAACTATATTGTGTTATAGCTCTGAGCTATTATATGCACTCACTGACATGCCCAATGTATGCCCCCCTTGTTTTGGGTGCATGCGACATCACTAGGAGGATGTGTCCCCAAAGAGAGGACCTTATGCTGATATGAAAATATGTACCCTACAGGGAAAGGGGAATGTGCATGGTGGAAATCAAGGCACATGCAAAAAAGATGGCTAGGTACATGTGTTAGTATAAAAAAGAAACAATCATGTCATAGAAAATCATTTAAACAAGAAAATTTGTATATAAAAGAGACTACAAAAAGTGGGTTTGAGACATGGGACATCGCTCACAATATCACAAGACAATCGGGGCCAAAGTGGAAAAATCCATACAATGTGCATACAATAAAAATGGCATATCCTGTAAGTAATAAAATATAATAGAAAGTAGTAGTAAGAAAAATATCAAACAACCATGGTGGAAAATAGTTCCTACAAGACAAATGTTGCACATAAAGCACCCGTTAGCATGTTATAAGGATAATAAGTATGGAAAATTTTGTATAGATCAATGGAAAGTAGTGTGCTAGAAAGAATATGAAGTAGTATAAAATGAAACAATAACACCTATAGTGTGTATGATTGTAGATGCCCCCAAGAGCTTCTTTGGATAGGTAAGAGGTGCAGTGCCAAGAATCGTTTCTACTTGTAAAGATATATAGAAAGGTTTCATTCACAACTAAATACCAGTTGAACGCATGTGTGTATATAGAAAAGATAATGACATAACATATATTTTTCTAACATAGTAAGAAATGTGTAATATGTAACAAGTATAGGAAAGCAAGAGTATATGCAGCCAAGATATGCATTATATTGTGAATGAGTATAATGGAACGATATGCGATTTGAATGTGATAGGGGAAAAATTCCCCCCATCGGATGCGGATGAGTATGAGATGAGGTTCATTTATAAAATACCCCTCGATAGCTAGGAATGGACCATATAACAAGAGTGCATCATTGAGAAATTTTTTGATAATGTGCTCTTAGAAAGATAGATAAATGAAGAATAGAGTGTGATAAGTGTGAGTGTGGTGGGGTTCATTTCATATTTAGACCCTCAACATTTGAGTATGAATCGTGGAACTAGAGTGCATCATAGGGTAGTATGATGTGTGAGAATTGAATGCTAGAAAGATGTATCGTGATGCGTAGAGCATGAAATTTGCAGTGTGTGAGGTTCATGGATGTAGTATGCCTTCAAAAATCAAGTGTGAACCTTAGAACAAGATTGCATCATAGGGTAATGATGATTAAAAGTGTATCAAGTTGTGTAATGATGCTCATAAATAGGATGGATGAATTGTGGAGTGTAATAGTAGGAATGAGAGATACTTGAGAATGTTAGGAGGGGGGATAATGAGTGTGATGCCCCCCAAGTGTATGATGTAGAGAAGAATCAAGTAACATCATCTAAGAGATCATAATTTTCATGGTTTAAGCTAAATGGAGAAGCATCGGAGACCTTATAACCAATAGTATGGGGTTGTTCGTGTAAAGATCCATTGCAGCATAAATTGTACATGCCCATTGTGTATTCTTCATCAGTTAATGGTGGTAGTGGAAAACCATGTGCATACTAGTGAGTAAGGTTTTTTTTATAGATGATAAATGAATCATTGCAAATAAAAACATGACTGAAATGCATGGGAAATGTGATATCAATATGATTAGGATCCAAAGTACCACCAATGTAGTCAAGTCAAGGCTACCCAAGTGTAAGTGGAGAAGTGCAAGAAGTGCATGAAATAAATACTGGTAGATGGAAGACATTGATGCCATAAGAAGCAGAGATGGAAACATATCCATGATAGAGGTGAGGAGAATGAGGTGGAGGTAGGAGATCATCGAGTTTGAATCCCAATTGAGCTAAACCATAATGCGTCCAAAAAGTATCAAAGAAGGTATAATCAAATGGAATGTGATTCCAATAAGAGTTATTTACGAAAATAGTGCATCTAAAAGGGGGTACTTCCAATGCAAAGTGGACGTGGGAGGATGAGGTGGATGGTATAATGTTCAATGCATAAATATTTTCCCTCGAGAGGAGGTAAATCGGTGATGGATGTAGGATGCTTTGTGAGTTGATAATCATCAGTGGGATGTGATGAAGTAATAGAATATGAAGTAGGTAATGCAGTGACTGGGTCTAGGAAAAAATATTTGAATGGGTCATGGTCAGCAATGGTAGTATGTTAAAAGCCATCATGTAGGAATTTAACACTTCATTGTACTGTAGAAGGAACTACTTGCATAGCGTGAATCCATGGCCTACCAAGTAAGGAATTGTACTGAATGATGGCATCAATAACAAAGAATACCATAGGAATATTTTTTGGCTCGACTATAAGAGGTGAATTGATAGTGCCTACGCACAGATGTGTAGAAGAATCATACGTGCAAAGAGAAATGGATGATGGGATAACATATGTTGAGGCAAGGACAACATTTTGAAGGCGTGATAAAGTAAAAATATTGAGCTCATATCCATTATTAACTATTTTTTGGTTGATAACCATGTTATCAATGTGATCTAGTATATATAGGGGAGGATCATTATCATTAATAGAAAGAGCGGAAACTATATCAGATAGAAAATTAAGTTGCTATAAATATGTAGCTACAAATAACTTATATTAAAGGTTCAGATTAGTATTAGAAGTAATGCAAGTATTAGCCAAGAGAGAATTGATTTTAGCGTTACAATCAAGATTATCTTGCAAGAAATTATGAATGGAGATATACATGGTAAGAGGATCCCTAGGATGATGAAAATAGAAGGAAGTGATGAGCCAAGAGGGTTGAAAGTCAAGTTCACCAAATGATTTAACAAAAATAGATATTATGTTGTTAAACCTTAATTGCAGAGTCATGTATAATAAATAAATGCTAAGGTATAGATTTGACACAAGAAATAAGCTAGAAAAATATAAAACCCTAAGTACAAGAGAGGGAAAGAATGACTTAGCTGAATTTGTGTTATTCCTAGAACTGATATGGGATAGAAAATTGATGAACATGAAGGGAAGACTGTCATAACTATGTACAATAAAATTTGGACTAGTCAGATTAAGCTGAACTAGGGCATCTGGATCAGGGTGCGAGCTCCTAAGTGCTAAAGACCTTTGTTAGGCACATGTGATTGCACAGGAGCTCAGAAATTGGTTTTTTTGGTGTCGCAAGATGGTCTCTAGTAGTCATTAGTCATTTATTTTTTATTAGATAAGGTAAAAACAATGATCGGATCTAAGGGGCCTTACAAAAGGAGGAACAAGAACCAATGAGCAAGAAATAAATATAAAAGTCCTCTAAAGGAGTTAAACATGCTTAACTCAGATAATGAAGAACATGACTTTAACCAAAAAAATACAGAGAGAAAAATAGAGAAAATAAACCAGTCCTAAGCAACATCAAACTGCAGAAGTTCACCAAAAGTCTGCCAACAGTCCAGAAAAACCCAGCTAATTTTTAGGAAAAACTTCACTACTTCGAGCAAGACTTTCTTTGATTCACAGCACCCTCAGTACCCTTTTCATTCATGTCTTCCTCTAACTCATCCTCAGAACTACTGATACGCAAATTGAAACTCCTCTTTTTAGTGCCTTCCTCAATCCCTTCCATCCTATCACTCAGCTTTTGACCTGAAAATCCAACTCTAGAATCTTATGTTTGGACTTCACCTGGGCTGAGATAATTTTCTTAGAAACATTAATGACATCCAACATGGTTTCCCTTTGACCAACATTGGTTTCCTCCATCGCCTGAAGCACCCCCTCTAAATACTACACACTTTCTACTCCACTCCTCGAAGCCCTTAAAATTTCCATCACAACCCCTCTTTCTCGAGGTGCTCACTTCACCATGACCTTCCTCACTCTTCTCCTTTATCAAATCCTCCCCCACATTTTTACATTTCCCAGCCTTCATCTTAGTAAGGCATTCCGCAAGAGTAAGATCATCCTCCTCCACCTTATCTTTCAGGGATGAGTTCAGAATAGGTTTCCCATTTTCAAACATCATGAGGATAAGCCCTTCATGCAAAGGCATCTCCACCTTCTCCTGCTGGAACGCCATCAGATAATTTTTCATTGACATAAACAGGAAAAAAGGAATGCTCACCATGACCTTATGACGAAACATATTCAGAAGGGTCATATGATGAGTATATATTTTTTGGTATTTTCCTTCCAGAGTGATATACTTCATGATTTGAAGGCACACTTCTCTCCATATTCCTGGGATACATGACCTGGTAATACCATCAGTAAAGAAAGAGCACCTTTCCTTTCCCACGAAGAACAACTCAATTTCATGCTCTCTGCGAGTTCTATCCTTAAAATTTTGAGCCCGTCCATTTTCATCTCCATCGGAAGGGAAATGGTGGTCTCTGAAACCTCAATTTCCATACCTCTAACCTTAAACTTTCCCTCTTTCCAAGCTCTACCAAATTCCTTTGACAGGGAAGGGTCGTGACCATGTAATTTAGCAATGAAATTACTGAAACCCCCAATCTTAAGCTTGTTCCACAAATGTTGATTAAAAACCTCAATATTCTGGCTAGCCGGTTCAACCCTGATTCTATCACCACCCATCTTCACAAAACCAAACTTCCCTTGATTCGCTAACACTTCTCAAATTCATAACCCCTTTCACGCCAACAAAACCCAAGAAATAGATCTTTTTATGTAAGTTGTCACAGTACCTGAGGTCACTTGTGCCAGCATCATCAAACTTAGTGCCCTCTATCTCTAATAATGACTTCATTAATGTCCATGGGGAAAATCATCTCCTTTACACCAGATCTTATAATCATGACTATGAACTCTCGTAATTTTCCATCTTATCCGCACACTTATTTCCTTGACACAAAGTGTGATTAAAAGAAACCTTTACAAAACATTTTAAAGTTTCCTTAACATCATTGAGGATATTTCTTAAGGGCCAATTAATGGATCCCTTATTGTTAAGAGCATTAATAATGATGAGGGAATCACCCTCGATCTGGATGTCCTTGAAACCTTTTTCTTTGGCCAACAAAACCCCCCAAAGAAGAGCTCTAGCTTCTGCCATATTGTTTGTTTGACTCCTAATGGCCCAGCATAAACAAACAACCATTCACCTTCATTATTTCTTAAAATTCCACCTCCCCCAGCTTGACCCAGATTCCCTTTAGATGCCCCATCAAAATTTATCTTAACAACATTTTCCTCAGGCCTGTTCCAAATGGAGCTCTTTCTAGGTCTGTGTAATTCCACCGGTCCAAGGGTGAACTTATCAAGAACTTTCTGCTCCCCTTTTGGGCATGGTTTCTTTTCCTTACCTTTAAAGAGTTTGATATTTTCCTTGATGGCCACCAAAAAATTTCTTTTAACTCTCAAGAGAAGAGCTTTCTGGTCCTAGAAGATACAATCATTCCTAGCCTTCCATAATCCCCAAAAAAAGTGAGGGAGGGAAATAT
Source organism: Taxus chinensis (assembly GCA_019776745.2). Taxonomy (NCBI): domain Eukaryota; kingdom Viridiplantae; phylum Streptophyta; class Pinopsida; order Cupressales; family Taxaceae; genus Taxus; species Taxus chinensis. The sequence continues at coordinate 765,346,822 of CM034146.1, read as the reverse complement.
TCCAGGCCCAAACCAAGATGGGAAAGCAGAAGGGACTCTCCCATTGAAAACAATAGTCCTCAATAGTCAAAGGTAAAAATCCATTGGATATTGAACAGATCCAGAATGGAAGCAAAAACATCTTGGGAGAAGGAAGCAATGAAGGAGAAGATGATTGACATTTTCCTCCTCTTTCCTGCAAAGAGAGCATTTATTGGGTAGCTTCATTCCCCATTTCCTGAGATTGTCCATAGTTAGAATTCTATTTTGGACAACCAACCAATAAAAGATATTAACCTTAGGGATAAGATCCTTCATCCAAAGCTTACCCCAATAGTCTTTTTGAAGACCATCCTTAAAATTTAACATATAGGCAGATTTTACTGAGAAATTTCCCTGAATCTTCCTCTTTCCATTTAATGGAGTCCTCCTTGGTCTGAAAAATGGGGATATGGAAATCCCTTAATTTCTTGTTGAGAACCAGAAAGGGTTGGATATCTCCATCAAATTCTAGAGGAGGATCAATGGTTTCCCACCTGACAGTTTCCTCCTGAATCCAGAAGTCTCTTATCTAGAATTTTCCCCTTTCCTCATAGAACTGAGCAACCCTTTTCCAGATTGTCAAGTTAGCTAAGGGAAAGTCCTCAATCCAACTATCATACCAGAAACTAATTCTATTACCTTTTCCTATCTCCCACAAAGTACCCTTGGTTAAAATTTCTTTAGAGGCCACAAAAGAGTTCCAAAAAGAAGACCCTCTAGGAAGATTGTCTTGATTGAAAAAGGACTCCATTCTGTCTATATTCCGCAAATATTTCTTCTTTATGATTTCCACCCAGAGACCTTCCTCTCTAGAAATCCTCCATCCAGCTTTGAAACTAAGGCCTCATTCATAAGTGAGATATTTTTTAACCCCAAGCCCCCACAAAACTTTGGTTTAGTGACTTTTTCCCAAGCCACAAGAGGGAATTTAAACTTCTCCACAACACCCATCCAAAGGAATCTCTTCTGGATTTTCTCCAAGGACCCAATAATTTTAGCAGGGAGCTTGAAGAGTGACATCACATAAATAGGAATACCTTGAAGGGAGCTTTGAAGCAATTGAATCTTACCAGCCTGAGAAAGTAAGAGACCTTTCCAAGATTAAAGTTTTACTATTTACTCTTTCCAGCAGAGCATTCCAAACCGAAATGTCAGGCTTCTTTTGGATCAGGGGCATACCTAAATAAGAATCTGGAAAATGCTTAATCCTACACCCCAGGATGCATGTGCTAATCTGGACTTGAACTTGATTCTCCACATTAATGAAGAAAACAATACTTTTATGTTTAACCATCTATCCCGAAACCAATTCATAATCATTAAGAGCCACCTTAAAATTTGAGGCTTCTTGGACAGAGGCCTTACCCATCATAAAATTATCATCCACAAACTAATTGAGACAGATAGAGGGGAGACCATTAGATATTTTAATACCCTGGATACAGTTAGAAAGCATAGCATGTTGACAGATTCTACTCAAAGATTCAGCCATTATAACATAAAGGAAAGGCAAAAGAGGATCACCTTGTCTCAAACCTCTACCTACTTGGAAAAAACCCTCCGGTTTACCATTCACCAAGATCAAATAACTAGTAGTGGAGATATATGTCATTATCATATTTACCAGAATGTTATCAAAACCAACCTTTAATAGGATAGCCCAGAGGAAAGACCACGTAATCCTATCATATGCTTTATGCATATCCAACTTAAGAAACATAGCCGATCTACCAGAGCTTTCAATGGAATGAATGGCTTCTTGAATCACAATAATGTTGTCAGTGATTTTCCTTCCTAGAAAAAAATCCCCTTGATTTCCTGAGATGAAGTTTGAAAGAACCGTTCTAATCCTACCAGCTATGATTTTAGTCAATAATTTATAACTGGTGTTACAAAGGCTTATTGGTCTGAAATCCTTAACTTCTTTAGCTCCAGCAATTTTCAGCACTAAGGACCAGGAAGGTGTTATTCATTTTCCTTAGAAGATGACCATTGTTGAAGAATTATTGGACCATTTCAATGACCTCTTGCTTTATCACCTCCCAGAATTTTTTAAAGAAGAAGGCAGGGAAACCATCTGGGCTCGAGAGATTTATTAGGTTCCATATCAAAGACCACAAAATGGATTTCCTCCTCCAAAGGACTCCTTAAGAGATCTCTATTTTCAAGGGGGTGATGACATTCTAGAAGAGATACCAGAACTTTATTCTGAGCCAACTCCTCCACCCTATGCCCCTGCTTAAAAATCTCCTTGAAGTAATTTATTATAGTCATATTGATATCCTTACTTTTCAAGTAAATCTCACCATTCTCACTTCTTATTTCATTTATCTTAAGGAGATTAGCTCTGGAGGTGGCAGAGAAATGGAAAAATTTAGTATTCCTATCACCCTCCTTAAGCCACTTCACCCTAGATTTTTGTCTCCAATAAACCTCTTCTTTAGCCAGGATCTCATGGTACTCAGTCAGGAGTTTTTGTTCTTGATCCTTGAGAACTGTATTAAGACCATCGTTCTCCATAAGTTCCTCAATATTTCTTAAATCCTCTGCAATTCTACTTTTTTCCTAGAAAATATTTCCAAAAGTCTCCTTATTCCATCTTTTAAGGTTACTTTTAATATGCTTCAGTTTTAAACACAATCTGAAACTAGCAACCCCAAAAACCTGAATGTCCCACCATTCTTGAATTCTGTTGAAAATATCAGGGTGATCTAACCACATCTTTTCAAATCTGAAGGGTCTAGATTTTTTAGATTGATTCATCCCCAAATCAAGAAGAAGGGGGTTATGATCCAATATGATTTTGGGGAGAGTTTTTAGAGAATATAGTTGATTAATCATACAAGGATGACTCACCACAAACCTGTCCAATTTGATCTAGATGAGCTCAGGTCCCATCCTCCTATTTTCCCAAGTAAATTTGGATCCCTCCAATTCTAAATCAAACAGACCATTACTAGAAAGAAAGTCAGCTAAATCCTCCATACTCTTAGAATAAGAGATCGAGCCCCCCTTCTTTTCACCAGGGGAAAGGGGGGTATTAAAATTCCCCCAATAATCCAATATTTATCTTTAAATAGTTGTCTAAAACTCTAAAGATCCCTCCAAAACTTCCTTCTTTCACTGACTTTATTGGGAACATAAATATTAGAAACATACCAAGATTTTTTAGAAACAATTTCTGTGAAACTCATGACCACATGACCAGGGGAAGACAGAATCAGAACACCTTGCACAATTCTAGGATCCCACAAAGTAACAACACCTCTCGAGGCTCCCTAGGAACTACACCCCTCCCAACAACTTTCTTTCCAAATAAACCTACCCACCTCTTTAAATTTGTCCATATTCATTTTGGTTTCTTGAAGCATGAAAATATCTAGTTTGTTTTTAAATCTAAGATCCTTAACAATTTTGTGTTTACTGGGATTATTCAATCCCCTAATGTTCCAAGAGAGAAATATCATTTAACATTTCTTATTGTGAGGAAACAACTTCCCCAGAGTACTCTGAATACCAGCATCCACTTCCCTCCTAGAATTAGTCTCCCTTAATTCCTTATTACTCTTCCTACCCTTAAGAGATGAATCTTTACCAATATCAGCTCTAGAATTACTACGAGTAACAGGTTTAGATTTACTTACTGGAGTCTTAGGAGAATTTTTCATTTCATACGTATCAGCAACATAATCCGATAAAATCCCAAAGACATTAGACATGGGGAGGGCTTCTTCTTGTCTTTAACCAAAGGAACTCTGGCCAATAGATGAAACCTCATCCAGTGAAGGTCCACAGGCCACTTGTAGAGCAAAATCATTACCTTCCAAGTCATGGCTTGCCACTTCCTCTATTTCTAGAACCACCTCTTCCAAAACCGGATCTTCATTTTCATCTTTCATAATCATTTACATTTTCTTGAAAACCAGAACCAACCAATTCCTTGCAAGGGGAATTAAGATGATCCAAGGGTTCCACTTCTTTTACAGCCTCCTGGATGATCAGATGATCCTTAGCTTCTACAACTCTTCCAATTTTTCCCAACCAACCTCCATTCCTTAGCCTCCTTATTAGTTGGCCTTTGAGGATCGAAAATGGGATCAATCTTTTTTTTCTGAAGAGGACAATTTCTATGATCATGACCCACCAGCTTACATTTTCTGCAAGCAAAGGGAGATAGATCATAGTCAAATCTCTGCACCCAGACTCCCTCAGAGGTCATTAGTTTGATATTACTTTCTATATTAGCATCTTGACCCATATTGACACAAAATCTAGCGTGAGTAAGTCTAGATTTAGCCTTAGTGACTGGATCCAGAGCAATCGGCTTACCCAAGATTTTCGCAATGCCAATAAGGACTTCTGGCTCCCAAAATTCTAGGGGTAAGCCGAGAAGGTTGACCCAGATCAAGAACTCAGAAACAGATGTCACATAAGGGTTAAAGGTTGGTTCCCATTTCTGAACAACCACATGATATTTTCCAATGAACCATGGGCCTCCAACCAAAATATTCGCCACATGGTCTTTACTAGGCAGAGAGACTAAGAAGAAACCATTTGCATATGTTGAAACTTCAATGGCACCATTAGACAACCATCTCCTCTTGACCCATCCTCTAAAATAATCAATATTTGGTCTAGATCCCAAGCACTTTGCAAATAAAGCACCTTCCATGGAGGCTTTAGTTCTAGCCATAAGAATCTCAGGAATTTTAAGGGATAAATTACCTTTCTCTTTAGACAGTTCCAGGCCCTCCAAAATCCCTTTGTCCAAACTTTTACTGACCAAACGTTCCACCCACATGCTTTCCACCCCATCCTTATCCTTGTTGTCCTTGGGCTCAACAATCACGTGATCCTTCACCAGGCTCTGAACCTGCTCATCTTGTTGCTCCATCTACCCTGCTAGAAGTTCCTACTCATTTCCTATTTTTAAATTTTCCTTTTCCAGCACCTCCCACTCCCACCCCATGCTTTCTTAAACCATTGTATGTTATTAGTCATTTGTATGTTGTACTATGATCACAATATTTTCATTTAACCTACAAAGAGATGATGATCTGCAAAACCCTCAAACTACATCAAATCCCAAAAATAAAATATGTAATATGGGGAGTCAGACTAACCCCATCGGTCACCCGACTGAGTGAACTTATGACTGAGCAATGCACTACATCTCAAACTCCATGTATTTCCTGTGTGTGTGTGTAATAATTTTTTTCCCTAAGAATCCCTTGTGTAAGTGCACGTGATAGTGGGTGATAGATAGATGTACCAAAATAAATAGATGTGTGGATGAAAAAATGAACTTCCCCTTCCTATGAAGTGTATGCAAAAAATTCAATCCCTTTTCCCTATTATGAGTGCTAGATGGATGTCTTTGATGCTCTTAGATGCCTTTAGATGCAACCTTAGGCGATGATAATAAATGCTTAGAACTTGGTCCTTTATTTTGGTCACAAAGCTTTGTATTTATATGATTCCCTTGGTTGAATTTTGTAATTGAAAACTGGAAGACTGACCCATAAGAAAATAAGATGCCCAAAGATAAAATAATCCTAAAAAGAGCGAGTAAGGTGGAAAGATGTTAGGGCACCTAGAGGAGATGAGGGCACCTGGGTGTTGGTGCCCAGGGTCATGACAGATAAGAAACTAAAGTTTTGAATGTGTTGTAGGCTGTAAAATACTAGAAAGAATGTGAGAAACCAAGCAAAGACGCCAAATATAATTTTCAATTACTAGTTTTCTTGCTTAGGAATCATATGAATGCAAGTATGCTTTTAGGACCTAGAAATGTACCCAAGTGCATGATTTTATGTCTACACTCTATGCACTTAACAGACATCATTGGACCGATGCAACTAGGAAGGACTAAAATGGTTAAGAAGTGAATTAAAACCTACAATATAATACACCATCTCACCCATATTTTTGGTTATTGTTGGTTTTATGCCACGAGCTTTCGATTGTAAAATATTTCCCTCGACATTCCAATAATGATGTAAATTAAAGGTTTTAGTAGTATTTTGTTCATTGGAACTATAAGACAACCTTTGGGGGTGGGAGAAATAGAGAGAGTTTTCTGTATATGGACTATGTGCCTAGCTATAGGTTTAGATAGGACATTACCATATGCCACATATTGTGATAAATTACATGTTAATGTTTTTTGTATGTTGTTCTCAAGGAACTTAAGAGACATTGTTGGAATGGTATAGCTGAGAAGGACCAAGATGATTGGGAAATAAAATTATGCCTTTGATAGTTTCTATCAGCCCACTCAAATTTTTGGGTGTCATCATTTTGGTGCCACGAGATGTAGAGTGCAAAATATTTCCTTCAATACCCTAACACTGACACAAATTAAATATTTTTGCAGCATTTTTTTGCCTATGATTGTGATAAAATTGAAGGGATATGAGACAACTTGAGAGAGGTTTTTGTAGATGGACTATATGTCTAGTTTTAGGTTTATACAAAACATTTCCATGTGCCAAAAACTACAATAACTCATCCATCAAAGTTTGACTTTTTTAACTCTCATGACACTTAAGAGACATCGTTGGACTCATTTAGCCTAGAAGTATCAAGATGGTTGGGTAGTGAAATGATTCCTTTGATAGTGTATACTAGCTGAATCAAATGTGGGGGCATTGTATTTTCACTAGGTTAGCTACATGAGGTTATTATAATTAATTAACTTCTAACATTAATTACTAATATCATAACAATGCATTAATACTTGCAATTGATGTATCAAACAAGGTATACACTTAAAAACACAAGGGGATGGGTGCAATTAGCTAATTATAGATGGTTCTAGTAAGTTTTGGGTGTGTAGACTAATGTAACATAGAGATCTAGGATTGATGATGCTTCATTTCTAGAATTGTGACTATAAATTTACCTAGTTCAGAACCATACACTTCTGATAGGGTTATACCATATTGTATTTACCCTTGTGTATGGTTATCAACCTACTTGGATCCTAGTTCTACAACTTCCTGAGATAGTCGCCTTCTTATAAATATTTTTCGTTGTTAACCCCTAATTTTTTTATCATGCAACAAATCTCTTTGATTTCCTAAATGAGGTCTCAAACCCTAACCATGGGTGGGAGACCATAAAAAAATGTTAGTTTTGTTTTTGGCACCCTCATGCACCACCAACGTTGGCACTACTTCGAAGAATCCTCAAAGAAAATTTGGATCTAACATATTGGTGTAATATCATACAAGTTGGCCAAAACCAAATATAACATCTTGACCAAATTTTACAACCTTTTATAGGGATGGAAAACATGCAATTTGAATTTTGATACTTGTCGACTAATTTTTGTCAATGTATGTTATGCATTATACTCTCAGAAATTGATGACATGTTAATTTGTAGGGATAAACAAGCTAAACAAGATAACTCATAATGTGTTAAGAAGGAATGGAAAGGTTTTGTTTATCTTCGCAAGAGTGTATTATCAAAACAAGTAGCGTCATAGAGTAAATTGCCAAATTTTATTTTCTACAATGGCATACATGCCAAGAAATCCTAAACCTCAAATTGGGAGGGTCTAGAATAAGTACAAAAAATAGCTTTCCAAGCAACCTAGTTTATTGTGTTATAAGTTAATTGACCCAATTTCAAATCTCAATAAGAAATGACATTCTTATACCAAGAGATGCTATAATAATTCAAAGGTTGTAAGATTCTTACCAAGCACCGTGTGTTTGGTGTTGTGGTGTGGAATTACATTTATAAGATATTTAATCCGACATTAAATCCCATTGGAAAATGACATGTCTATGTCAAATAAGTTTAAACCTTTACTTGAGAGAGGCTACAGTAAATCAAAAATTTACAAGTACCTTATCAAGGACAATAGTTTTGTGTGAACTTACATATATAAATTACCTTACTCAAATTTAGATCCATGTTGTGAAAACTAAATATATTCATATAAATGTGAGCTGCTAGGTATGTGCCACATAAAACTGTAATTATGACATATTATTATCATAATGATGGGACAACATAAAGGTTAAAGCAGTATTTGGAGTTACAAATTTGAGAGAAATAAAAAAAAAATTATTCCTTTAGCCATTTGATTTCTGAGATACTATATAAAACTACTATTATGCCCTCAATCGACATCTCCCCTTCCCTTTACTCTCAACACCTCTCCTTTATAAAAATGTGTATTGTATTAGTACCAACTAAAAAAGAGATTTCAAGGTCTATATATATCAAGGATTATGACTATATATATCTCCTCATATGATGTCAATATTCAAATTTTCTCAACAAATAGGAAAGAGATAACAGTTCTTGTGTCGTTAGAGTTAATGGTTATTATGTCAACACAAGGGCATTAACATACATTCAATTAACTAAATCACTTCCCCTTCTATATGGATATATTGTGTATATGCCTCTACTAATAAATAAGAGGAAGATCGAGGAGGACAAGGAGTCAATGCTCAACCAATGAAAGGATGGTGATATATAGTATATGTGCTCACTTAACCAATGGGAGAGTGTTTTTTATTTAGATAATGCAAAGTGAGTTTTTTAGTGATCACAAAGTCCAGACAAGTGGCTAAATAAAAAATAAACAAGGGATAGACCCATAATTCATCTCTTATATAATAGATCTTGTATACTTCCAATTATTCCTTTCTAATAGATGTAGAGGAGCATTTTATACTTCTTTAAAAATGGATTAAAACCAAAGGTCTTAAAGTACAGGAATCAAAGGATCATTTTATATAAGATTTTAAAGCTTCTCTTTTCTTCAAGAATATAAAATATATACTAACAACACCAAATGCAGGTGAAAGCTTTTTTGGCACCACTAACCTACATTTATAACATTAGTATTGGTTTAAATAAATAGAATAAAGGAAAAGGTAATAAAAACAAAAAAAATTAAGAATTTAACAATATACTTACAAACTAAAATTGCATACCATTATACTAATTCAATCCAATGAACCATATGGGTTTCATCTAGTTTTGGAGGTGTTAAGTATTTATTCATGGTCAAACTCAAGAACTTTCCACAAGTTCTTATCATGCGGTCTTTGATCAATTAAACATTATCTATGGAACAAGGTAATTGTTATCCAAATAACTCTCCTATTTACTCGGATAATTTGTATACATTCTGGCTTTAAGATATTCATTGTAGTGTTGCATGTGCTCAAAGTCACTTGGCACATTCCCTTGGTCACAATTTCCCTACACACCCCTTTCCTTCCTTTCCTTCCACTTTCTCCTTGTGCCCACCTTCTATGCATTCACCTTCTTCCTAGTTAGATTCTTCCCTTCCCGCATGCCTCGCACTTGCTTCAATCGGCTAAATCCCTGGCCCTCTCGTATGCTACGCCCATTACCTTATAATACTTGCGCCTTCACCATACATTCTATACTCACCAGTTTGCTTCATTTTCCCTCTACGTGTGCCCTTGTGCGCCTTCCGTCGGTCTTCTTCAGCATGTGTCCCCACGCCCTAATTTGTGCCCTTCTATGCCAAGTCATCCTTCGACATGCTTGAGTGTGCCAAGTGCAATCAGTCAAAGTGCGCCAATAGGGTGCCGAATCCTTGCAACAAATCAACATGTGGCACGTGGTAAAAATTACAAATATTTGCACGGTTGGCCATCATTTCAGCCAATCCACGTGCACCATGTTTTTTTCATGCGTCGATGATTCTAACATCTTCTGACAGTCATATATTTTTCTATAGATCTCAGATCGGTGCACGCCTTGACTTGTCAGAAATCTGCTGACATCAGCTACAGTGCCAAAAATTCAAATTCAAATTCTTGGTGGATTTGGTAGGTGAGAAATTTGAAAATGTCTCTCTGAGCATTCATGTGTAGATCTGATTGCTCCAACCACCCAATTTTATATGATCCGCCCTCTTTTCTTCTTCAACATGCAAAGCAGGCTTGGGGAAGCATATTTCACATATCTCTAGGTGGATTTGTAGGCATTGAATGATTCTTGTTGGTGGATGTGTTTCAAATTCAGATTCTCCCTCCTTTCATGAATTCATCTATAAATGTAAGAGATAGACTCATTTGTTATGTTGGACATTCTAGATCCTTATGCATTTTGCTAAGGACTCCATACTTTCTATATTTTGAGTTGCAGACCTCTAGATCTGGCTCTTACATATGGATATCAGACTCCTTCATCATTGTAACAGCTCTCTGCATTTCTAGAAGTAATAGAAGCATCATTTTGTGACTATTCTCTATCCTAATGTGTTTTCATTCCTTCTTCTTGCCTTTTTTTTGTGTTGTGTGTTGGTTGTTCTATTTCAAGTCCCTTGTAGTTCCATATTTAGTTGTGTTCCATGAAAATGATATGGTAGAATACTTGTTTGGTTGTGCTACTCATGCCTAGTCTCCCTTCACATATTTCCTTTCATTTTTACTCAGAATAGATAGTGTTCATCCCTCTTTTCTGGTTTTATTTCCTTTTAGTGTAGTTTCCTTTCATGATATCCTCCTATCCCTGGTCCCTTGGCATTATTAGCTTAGTTTTCCTTTTCAACACTAGGAGTAGCAGTAGTAGTAGAAATAGATAGAGGAACTGGCCTTCTCTGGAGATCCATCATAAGCGTGCAAGGTCCCACAACTTGGGGATGGTTCCATTGTGGTCTCAAACACCTCAGCCCTTTCGAGATCTGAGACACGGGTGCATGTTTGAGAACCAACAATTTTTGGCATGCCAGGTGGGACCAGCATTGAAAGCTCAAATTTCATATCTCTAAGTTCTGGTGTGTGGACTTAGTATTTCAGCCTTTGGAGGCTCATTTCAACACATATTGTGACTCCCAACATTTTAAAGATCTATGTTTTGGCAGTCCTGAGTGCCTTTCATGAGAAGAGTGCACACAAGAAGAAGTGCAGCAGATGAAGATTATTTTGAGTACCTCCAACTATCCCTGAGAAGAATCCATTCTAGAAAGTCTACGCACACATCTTTGTCTCTAGTGTGTCATGCCCACTCAACTCCTCCTCAAAATAGACAACATGCGCACCCTACAATGGCGCATCAGCCACCTCCTCCACTTAGGAACTTTGCAAACTTTGCTGGAGGAAGTCCCTTGTTGCTGGTTGTGCAACATGATATGCCAAATGGCATGCTCAAGAGTATTTCCATACTTTACTGGTGAGAATCAAGTCACCCCTCAGGAGCATATCCAGGATATAGCAAATGTGTGCTCACTCTATCTGATCACACATGATGATGTAGCAGTCAGGTTACTTGCAGCCTCTTTCAAAGGTAAAGCACTTCAATGGTACCGAGGCTTGAGACTTGGATCCATCACCACCTGGGATGAGCTGGGAATGAACTCTTTGTAACTACTTTAAAGATAATTCAGATCACCTATCTTTGGTGGAGCAACTGAAAACAACAAGGAGGGCATCCAATGAGAAAATGACTGATTTCAACATCAGATTTCAGAAGACTTGGGACAAAATCCCTCTTGTGGTAAGACCTACAGCCCAACATGCTTTCCTGTATTATCTGAAGGCACTCAACAATGATATTTCAGTTATGATCCAATCCATGGGAGGTAGGACTTTACCAGCTACTTATAGTATTGCAGTAAGGGTAGAAAATAGTCTTATTCAGGTGGGAAAGTTATCCCCTAGACCACCTATGCCCTTGTTCCCAAAAATGTCACAAGCACCTCAGCCTTCTGTGGCCCTTATTCCTATTCCTAAGAAAAGTGTGCACAACTGGTTGCCTCAACATCCTACTCTCCAGCGCAACGGAAGGAAGATGAAAAATTGAAGGCCTTAATTAGAAATTTATCAAACAAGGTCATATCATTAGAAAAGCAATAGGTGCAATCCTATAGAGGTAATTCTAATCAGGCGCATGGACAAAGTAATCAGCCTTGGTGGAATCAATATGGAAATAAAAGATACGCGCCCAACCAGCAGAATGATAGATGGCAGCCTAATGCACATCTTACCTTACAAGTTATTCCTCCCATGCCTTCTCTTCCAGCACCAAGTGTGAGTTGAGTGCTTGTTCCAGTTCAAAACAATTTGGCACAAGAGTCAGAATGGTGTTTCCCTTGCAACATGCCTCATAGTCAATATCATTGTGCTAATGTTGCACATGCCTAAGCCTTCATGATCCAGAATGCTTCAATCCAATGAGCCTTCAACAAGTGCCCCTGAAGCAGACAACCTTGAAATACCAGAAGCTCCTCCAAAAATAAATTTGATGTTCTTTGGCACGGAGAACTTCTGTGCAATCAACCAAGCTATAGAAGATACAAATAGAATGCATGCCCAAGTTGCGAACAACACAAGATATAAGAAGAGAATGTTATAATCAGGCATGCAAATCATAGTCCTTGCAAATCAAGATCCTCAGAAGAAGAAAAATGTAGACAAGGCATCTTGCAGTAAAATCACTCAAATCCCTATGAAGGAGGCCCTGCATAAAGCTCCTTCTGAAGCAACACGTGCCCCTCCTTTGGTAGGTCAAGCCTCTGCTTTAGCTAGAATTCTAGGACTTTTGCGCCTGAACAGTTAAGAAGGGATGTTGTTCCCCAAATGTATAAGATGGGGGGGGCTTCCATTTAGCATTGTTGACCAGATGAAGAGAACAAACATAAATGTCACAATGTGGGATGCCCTAACCATTCCATCTCAATGAGATCTGTTGCATGAAGCTCTGGCGTAACTCCCGTGCATTGATCCAACTATGCATAATCCACATGCTTCTATCAACATCTGTTAAGAAGAGGAGAAACAAGTAAGTAAAATTGTTAAAACCCCACCCTTCTATATGTCCTTGATCATAGGAAAACACCTAGTGCATAATTGCATGATTGACTCAGGTGCTAGTACTTCTATTATGCCTAAGAAAATAGTTGATGTCTTAGATCTGAAATATAGCCCTTTGTCTAAAGGAGTCCTGCAACTTGATGGTTCAATTGTCACCACCTTAGGAGTCATCAAGGATCTTGAGTTAACCCTCCATGCATGTCCAAGTCTAACAATTACTCAAGATGTGTCAATCATTGACCTACCTCCTTTGTTTTCCCTATGTCTATCAAGAGAATTTACTGCTAAAGTGGGTGGTTACTTGTCTTCCGATTGGTCTCATATGCTACTCAAGACAAGGTATGGTACCTAGTTTACCATACAAGTTAAGCCTATATTTTCCTATCATGTAGAGTCATATGTCCCATCCCCTTTCCAAGCCAACTGTTTAATCCAAGAAGAACAAGCTTCAATCCCTGAAGAGCATTCTCTTCCACCCTTTGTTCCTGACCTAGTGCTTGATGAATGGGTAGAAAGGCACCATAAATTTGATCCATATGCTGAAGAATTGGAAGCTTATGAAACTGGGCTTGGTACTTATTGCATTCTCGAAGAAGAAGCTATGTTTCCGTGCGCACTCAAGAAAGACAAAGTTCAACCTGGTCTATGGAAGTTGTACTTTGACAGATCCAGAAGAACAAATGATGTGGGAGTAGGAGTGGTTCTCATTTCCCCTAAGAATGAGAAATTCTTCTTCACGCATAGGCTACAGTTTGCATGCTCCAATAATGTGTCGGAGTATGAAGCACTGGTACATGGCTTGCTCATTGCTAAGAAGAAGAAAATTAAGATGTTGCAGATCTTTGGGGACACAGAATTGGTCATCCATTAGGTTACCAAAAAATTCCAGACAAAGAATAAGCTTCTCAAATCTTATAAAAATAGACTTTGGGACCTCCTTGAGAGCTTTGATGCTCTAAATCTGCAGGTGGTGACACGCAGAATGAACAAGGAAGCTGACCAGATGGCCGCACTTGGTTCACAGATTCTCTCCTGCCAAGGAATTTGTCAAAGGGAATACTCAACACATCAAGATGGTGATCAGACCATCCATTCCAGATAACAACACCAGCTAGCAAGTGTTTGACAGTGACGCAAATCATCCAGTTTATCCAGAATGAAGTAGAGTTATCATCAAGCATGCAAGCTGACTTGCATGACAACTATGGTGACCAAGTAATACAGCTAAAGACAAACAAGTTTCCTAAAGGGCTGGTCACCTTAGAGAAAATTTTCAGCCCTGATGATGAGTTCAAGGGTGAAGAAAGGTACATGCGCGTTGCGCAAGAAGACTTCTCCTCAGTCATTGTTGCACGCAGAAAAGAGTTGTTCTCAGCAGGACTTGTGCGCATGAAGAAAAACAAGCCTTCATCTCTCTCTATCAAAAATACAGTGATATCTTCTCATGGGAATATGAAGACCTCAAGGGTTTTGATCCAAGTGTTTCCCAACACTCCATTGACCTTGATCCTAGGTATCAAGCCCATTCGGACAGAAGCAGTGACTAGTGAATCCAAAGATAGAGCCCCTCATGAGAAAGGAATTATCCAAACTCATCAAGGTAAAAATTATTTTTCCTATCAAATACTCTACATGGGTCTCAAATCTGGTTCCAGTACATAAGAAGAATGGTGAAATCAGACTCTGTGTTGATTTCAGATATTTGAATAAGGCATCTCTAAAGGATAATTATCCTTTGCCTTCTATGGAGAAGATTCTACAAACTGTGGCCGACGCACAAATATACTCCATGTTAGATGGATATTCAGGTTTCAATCAGATCTTAGTCAAGGAAGAGGATCAATTCAAGACAACGTTTACAACCAAATGGGGAATGTATGTATATCATAAAATGCCCTTTGTTCTGTCAAAAGTGGGCACCACATTTCAACACGCCATGGATATTGCCTTTAAAGGATACATTAATGAGTTCATCTTGGTTTACCTTGATGATATAAATGTCTTCTCAAAGCAGAGTGCGGATCATATGGCACACTTGGAGAAAGCCTTTAAGAGATGCATAGAGTTTGGGGTGTCTCTTAACCCCAAGAAGTGTAATTTTGTAGTAGCGCAAGACAATCTTTTGGGCCATGTGATTTCAAAGGATGGCATCACAATTAATCATGAGCACGTTTCAACCATCCTAGCTCTTTCCCTGTCGGCACTTAAAAAGGCCCCACAGTCCTTCCTTGGCAAGATTAATTTTTTAGGCATTTTATCCCTAACTTTTTGGGACTGGTTCAGCCCATCACCTTGATGCTCAAGAAGGATGTAGCCTTCATAAGGACAATAGAAGGAAAAGAAAGCTTCAACAAGATCAAGCAAGAAATTGTTTGCACGCTAACACTCATCAACCCATATTACTCAAAGGATTTCATCCTTTATGCTTATGGTGCTGATGCAAGTGTTGTTGCTGTCCTAACACAAGAAAATGAACAAAGGCTAGAACAACCAGTGGCCTTCTTCAGCCAGATGCTGAAGGATTATGAATTAAGATACAATCACACTGAGAAATAGGTCTTCACCATCATGCGCGCAGCTCAATAAATTCAAGAGTATGCTCACCAGTAATCATATCAAGGTGTTAGTCTCCACCTCTTCTATTAGAGACTTCATCATGGGACCAAAAATAAGTGAAAAGAGAGCACGACGGGTGACCAAAATCATGGAGTATGATGTGACTATCAAGGCCACAAAGTTGGTAAGAGGTAGTGCACTCTGTAGGTAGATTACTGAGGATGTGCATAGTGAACTTGAGGCTTCATTACTTTTGGATGAAGACCTCCCACGTGAAGAGCTTGAGAAGAATACAGACCTTGGCACGCGTGACTAGATGAAGGACATGATCACATTCCTTTATGAGGGTGCATACCCTCCTAGTCTAAAAAAAGCAAAGAGAAGGCATATGAGGTTACAATCTACCCCTTATGTGTTGATTGATGGACTTCTCTTCAAAAAGAATCTTGATAGAATCACAACCAAAAATGCAATAGGAACTTCACCTTCCAAGCTTGCCTATGACAAGGAGGCTACCCTTCCTTTGACACTAGAACTAAATTCATTAGGGCTTGCCCAACAACTGGAATTTGAAGGTGCAGACCAGAGAGAAATCAAAATGGTAGAGCTGGTTAATCTTGAGGAATTAAGGAACTTTGTCATGATCAAGCTAGAACAACATTAACAAGCAACAAAGAAATGGTTCGACAGAAAGGCTATGCCTCAAGCTTTCAAATTTGGGGACTTGGTTCTAAAATGGGATGCTGACAGAGCTAAACCAGGTTACCATTCAAAGTTTGATGAACTTTGGAGTGGCCCATACATTATCAATTCCTACAAAGAAGCTAACTCTTTTGAGTAAACTCATCTTGATGGAGATGCACTACAAATCCCTGTAAATGGGATCTATCTCAAACCTTTCCATTAAGTTCATTGCATCATGTTGTATATATTAGAGTAGTTTCAATTCCTCCAAGTGCGTTGCGTGCACATTGTTTGTTTGTACATAGTTCATTCTTCTCATGTGCTTCCTGCGTGTGCTCTTCTATTGCTCCCAAAACATAAAGCTTCTCTCAGAAGTTGTAAGATTCAGAACAGAGTCAAGAAATGATCTTCAAGTGACTATAAGGGAAGTTACATGATTGTATAAGTGGAGTCCATGCCCAATAGATGCTTTAGGCTACTAATCTCATTCATCTAGCAGGCATATGGCCCTGAAATTTGCCAAAATTGTTATCTAAATAACTCTCCTAGTTACTCAGATAATTTAAATACATTCTAGCTTTAATATATTCATTACAGTGTTGCACGCACTCAAAGTCACTTGGTACATTCCCTTGGTCATTGTTTCCCTGCACGCCCCTTTCCTTCCTTTCCTTCCACTTTCTCCTTGCACCCACCTTCTATGCATTCACCTTCTTCCTATTCAACTTCTTCCATTCCCGCATGCCTCACACTTGCTTCAATCGGCTAAATCCCTGGCCCTCTCGAATGCACCACACCCATTACCTTGTAATAGTTACGCCTTCACCATATGTTCTCTGCTCACTAGCTTGCTTCATTTTCCCTCTGTGCACGCCCTTGCGCACCTTCCTTCTGTCTTCTTCAACACATGTCCCCACGCCCTCCTTTGCGCCTTTTATGCTAGGTCATCTTCCAACATGCTTCAGTGTGCCACGCGTAACAAGTCATAGTGTGCCAACAGGGCACTAAATCCTTGCAACAAATCAGCACGTGGCATGTGGTAGAAATGACAAATATTTGCACCATTGGCCATCATTTCAGCCAATCTGTGTGTGCCACGTGTTTTTCGTGCGCTGACGATTCTGACAGTCGTATCTTTTTCTACAGAGCTCAGATCGGTGCACACCTGGACTTGTTAGAAATCTATTGACATCAGCTATAGTGCTAGAAATTCAAATTCAAATTCTTGGTAGATCTGGTAGGTGATAAATTGGAAAACATCTCTCTGAGAATTGATGAGCAGATTTGATTGCTCCAACCATTCGATTTGATATGATCTGCCCTCTTTTCTTCTTCAACATGCAAATCAGGCTTGGGGAAGCATATTTCAAAGATCTCCAGGTGGATTTGTAGGCATTGAATGCTTCTTGTTGGTGGTTGTGTTTCAAATTCAGATTTTCCCTCCTTCCATGAATTCATCTATAAATGTAAGAGATAGACTCATTTGTTATGTTGTACATTATGGATCCTTACTCATTTTACTAAGGACTCCATACTTTCTGTATTTTGAGTTGCAGACCTCTAGATCTGGCTCTTGCATGTGGATATTGGTCTCCTTCATCATTATAACAGCTATGTGCATTTTTGGAAGTAATAGAAGCATCGTTTTATGACTATTCTCTATCCTAACATGTTTTCATTCCTTCTTCTTATATTTTTCTTACGTTGTGTGTTAGTTGTGCTATTTCAGGTCCCTTGCAGTTCCATATTTAGTTGTGTTCCACAAAAATGAAATGGTAGATACTTTTTTGGCCTGCTACTCGTGCCTATCCTCCCTTCACATATTTCCTTTCATTTTTGACTCAGAACAGATAGTGTTCATCCCTCTCTTCTGGTGTTATCGCCTTTTAGTGTAGTTTCCTTTTATGTTATCCTCCTATCCCTGTTCCCTTGGCATTCTTAGCTTAGTTTTCTCTTTCAGCACTAGGAGTAACAGTAGTAGTAGAAATAGATAAAGGAACCAACCTTCTCCAGAGATATGTCCCAAATGCGCAAGGTTCCACAACTTGGGGACAATTCCATTGTGGTCTCAAACACCTCGGCCCTTCCGAGATCCGAGATGTGGGTGCATGGTTGAGAACCAACAACAATAATAATGAATAATATTTCTATGATTTTTAAAGTCCTTAAACAACAACACATTAGCTTTTTTTAGCATGTATCTTCTAATCCATATTCCACTAAAGACCACAGACACTGTAGGATACTCTTTTCCTTCTCTATCTATGATCAAGGATGTCAATTTCTATTACACCTCAAAACAAATAGAAAATTAATAATTTATTCCTTATTATTATTTTATTCTACAACAATTACATAAACACGGCATGCATCACATTATACAAAAAATTCAATTTCAATAAATGATTCATAAATACTACATAATAAGCTAAATATTAACTTTAACTAAATATTGCATATATAATATTTGGTTTCACTAGATCTAATATATGGTCAAAGTCAATTAATGATTTGATATTTGTGATTTGTAGTGGTTATGAAGGTAGATATATCTCAAGTGGACGTTAAGGTGTACAACACCATCCATTGATCCACTTTTTGACTCACACTCAAACCAAACAAAATACGTACACGAAGAAAAAAAGCATGTCATCTTCCTTCTATGAATACTCCATAAATTTATATTTGAAATTCTAAAAGAATGCAACTCACAAGATCTTTTTGGTACTAAACAATCTTGCTATTTTCTAAATTTAACTTCTTTTACCAACTATTTTTTTTACGAATTTTATAATTATCATTATTATATGGACCCATTGTTGAGTTAAACTATTTCGTGACATCGGTCAAATTCACACCATCTTTTTAATTCAACTCTTCTCATGTTAAGGCTCTTGTAACACATGCTCCCATTTTATATTTTAGGCTTCAATGTTATTCCAAATATGTTAAACACCACTCATCCTATGCATCCTACTCAACTAGTAAAACATCCATAAATTCTTGAATTGTGATGTATAGTTATATGACCATATGATGTGTTGACAAAATATGATTTTTTTGTTACTAAAATTACCATATAAGCTCTTAAAGGAGTCTTGAACGAACTCTGTAGAATGTGTATGATCATCACTAATATAGAAACGATACTCCCTCAATATATTTTTATCTTATTTTGGTGTCGGGAGCATAAGTAAATGTTATATGCATAAATATGGAAATTGTACGTACCCAACTTTGCATGGTGCAACAATGTCAAAAAAATTCAAATCCCCGATGATGATAAAAATTGTTTATAATGAAATCCATGTCCAAATTCTCATTTGCAGCATGTTCTTGTAGCTTAATTTACATTACTTGTCCCTTTTCTATCTTTTTCCCACTTTCCTTAGTCATTTTGCAACTTTTTTCCTTATCTTTCTGGCCTTTAATTATACAACGGTTTACCCTGGGTGGCAGTTGTGTAACCACCAATCTGCACAAACCGGTAGTTTTATGCGCGTTTAGTTGAGCCTTTCTAGCATTTTCTGGGCACGTGTTACCTTCTTCAAACTCACCTTTCTCACATTTTTATTGACCAAATCAGTTATTATTGATCTTGTTAGATGTGTATATACTTATCCTTCCCTTCTTACTATTATTAAGTAAAATGCTACTCCCATGAGTGAGGTGGCACTTCTTGGCTGCCAAGTGCATTGGACCACTTCTCTGCCAATTTTCTATAAAAACCAAGATTTTTCCTGAAGCATTGGTTGGAGTAATTTGATTTGGAATTACACCGTTATGTTACTAGAATCCTGCCAAGAAGTACACAAACAAACATAGTTCATTTTCCTTGTTATTCTCTTGCTTTCATTGCTACTAGACTACCTGCAAACCAACTAGCTCCAACACTCCATTCCTTCTACACAATTCCCTGGACACATTTTGATATCACATTGGAAAAGAAGCTGAGGGGATCACAAAGCATAGTCAAAGTTAGATTTCTCTTTGTACTACACTTCTAGGCTGGAGGGTTCATTAAATTCATAGAAGTTTCCTTTATTTATTTAGATAGATTTCAATTCAATAGTGTTAGAATACATCTATTTTAAAGTAGTAGAATTACTGTAAATTTCATTTTCCTGTAAGAAACTTCCATTGAGGATTTCTTCTCAGCTAATCCCTATGGATTTTCCTGGGAGGAATTTGAATGAAGTTCATGTGCACAGAGCTTATCATTTCTTCACAAGTAATTTACCTATAGAGTTTACTGCATTCATTATTAGATCTTAGCAGCATACGACAAAATATTTTATCAAAATTTGTTTCCTTTCTTATCCTTGTAGATCTGCACGGGAAGTTAGTTTGATGAAGCTTTTGTGTATGTGCTTTAGTTTTAGTTTTTTTTATATTAGGAAGCCTCTGTGGATCCGATTGTTTTACCGGGGAAGCTTTAGGGGAAGAAATTGCTTCTTAGAAGATTTTCAATCTTCCTGTAATTCTGAGGTAGAACTAGAGGAAGTAGTATCCACAATTCCAAATTAGGAATACATTTATTTTTCTTAGATTAGATTAAATCCACTCTACAACGGGGAAATAGCCACATCTGGCTATTTCACTGTTTAGTTTATTGAATTTAGAGTATAAGCAACTTTCATTTTATTAGAAGAAGTTAGATTGTCTGTGTAGATTTCTTTTGTTTATTTCCAGAAAACACAAAACATCCAAAAATGTTAGATTTAAGTAATTATTTTTCTTTTATTTGTCTTATTCCCTTTCTGTTATAAATCATTGAAAACAAAAAAAAAAGTAAATTACATTTGTTTTTTCATTTCAATAAATTAGTTTCATTTTGTTGAATTAATTAGTTGCATGTAGATTTAACTAGATCCAAGGAGAGTAATCAAATTGGTTTGATTTTTTTTTTTTTACATTTCCTTTGTTAATTTAGGCACATAGAATTAATTAGAAGAAAATTAACACAACTCCCTACATTTCCTTAGTTTACCTAGGTTACCCAAACAATGACCTTACCTTTTTTGTTTATTTCCTTAGGTTGATTTCTTACATGTCCACATGACCATTTAAGGTCCCATAAAACCTAGACAACGTGTGTGTGTGAGAGATACAAGAGTTCCACAACCAAATAGTATGACACAATTGACAGATATTGATCAGGGCCTTCGACAACTTATATTCCAAACCACACCGGTTCCAGCCAACATCATCTCACAGCTGATAGCTTTAAACGAAGAAGCGGATAATGCTAATGAGTTATGGCATAATAATCCTGGTCAAGATTAGATTTTTTAATCCATAGATCTGTCCTTATCACACATCTCTTATCACACCTCTATGACCTTATATGGAGGATTTTACAAGGTAAACATTAGACAGTTCCCACATATTCCATAACTAGTTCAGAGGGTGTTTAGCAACATTGATATTGATAAAAAAACCTTTATGTGTCTATTCTCCTTGACCGCTCCATCTTACCCGAGTAGGTAAGACAAGACTTCATTGCCTTAGATGAGTATATTCCCATAGTGCCCATAGAAGACATTTGATTACGTTGGTTTACCTTTTAGCCATTTTTGCCTATTTTCACATATTCCATCTATTTTTCCTCTTCATTCATCCCATAGCCATTTTTCCATCTCATATTGGTTGTTCCGGAATGACCTCGGGAGGTCGAGTGAGTCCTAGAGTCATGTGTTGATTCTTGGACGTACAAAAACCTTAACAGAGTTGTAGTATTGTGATTTGAATTTGTTCTACTGTTGTAGTGTATAATTCTCTACAAAATAAAAAACTGACACAGTGGTAGTAAGAGGAAATGTGGTCCTTGCACAAATTGAATTTCTCTCATAATCATCGAGATATGTGTGTATGCATTACATATTCATACACTATCTTATCTAGAAATATAGTCATAAATTCTGATACACTTATTTATTTACTCGCTAATTTACCCATTTTGTCCTTTTTTCCATCATTTGAAGTGTATACCACTGACTTGTATTTCCTAAAACTAACTAGTTCATTTACAATTGTATGTGTATTCTCTTTATGTATATAATTTTACAAATATTACAAACTATTAGAACTATCACAGGTTCCATCTAAACTTGATTTCTTATTCCAAACACTATCCTTCTCTTATATAAAAAACACTTAAGATGAAATCTCTTGCTAATTTAGGTGGAAGGTTTATCATACACTCCAACAAAAATATTTTCAGTATGCAAACTAACACATATATGCCAGAAAACATCATACGGCATACAAAATTCAATATGAGCCCTACAAAAACAAGTAATGTGCGAGTGATTTATTTTGACTAAAAAATCCATTTTAAAATACCTATAACTAATTTTTATGTTGGGATAAATCTTTTGAAACTTATTATAAAATTTTGTTTATGTCATATCCAAAAACATATTTAGGATGTGATTCACAGTTTCAACAACCAAATCTTTTTTTAAAACATATTTTTTCATTAGGTGAAATCTTTGTATCCAAAATTCTTCGATTTTAGATTTTAATTCTTCAACTATGTCTTTTTCTTTCCATAGGAGTCTACTAAAGAATGCCCATAATTCATTTTTTATTACGATCCTCAACTATTTCACATCTTCCAATGGCTTTCAATAGTGTTTTTCTATTTATTTTTAGTATACTACTTGTTTTTCTAATTAAACCATATTTATGTGTTGCTTTACTTACTATAGTTGATATAATAACACATCAGGTGGTATTGATATCTCTGTTGCGTAAGGTTAGACTTACTGCTTGGTATGAATTCATTACATTTTTACAATAATTTTTTCTCTATTGGTCCTATATGTTCTTAGACAAGGGGTATTCATAGTGGGTCTAAACTTAATATTTTAATCATTTTAACAAATAATTGACATTTTTTCTTTCATTTCAGTTATTCAAAAATGCTTTCCGTATCGTATTAGATTTTTTTCTACAAGTGTGTTCACCAATATTATCACTCATTGGATTTAAAATGTTTTCATTGATTTCAAAGTAAAAGCCTAGGTATTTTACACAAATTTCTAATTGGTGATCTCAATGGTAAAGTTGGTTGAATATAAAAAAAATGTTCATTTCCCATACATTGTTCAACATCATAATTTGGTAAATTTTGTGTGTTCGGAATAGGTTGATCATTTGGTGTAATATCTAAGTTTAAATTTGGCATTGCATCAACATTCAATATTTATTAATTTAATTGGTGTTCGAGGATATGTTTCAATACCAAATCCATCTGAAAGATATTCCATACCTTCACCTCTAGAGATTTATTTCTTTTTTCCACATTTTTTTGCACTCATTCCCTTTTTTTATTTTATCTTCTTATTTCTTTGCTCTACTGGATGATAGATGATATTTGTCAATATCTAATTTCTCTGGAAAAGACATGTTCAATTTATTTTTCCACGCCCTTTTGCATTTGTTGCCTTTGTTTCTCTAGCTCTTCTAGTGTTTGCTTATTTAGTCTCCTCCCCATAATTATCAAATATATATCAGCATAAGAAAATTGCACAATATGAATGTTTTATGAATGTTAGGACTGTAAGAAATAATGAAATAACACTCAATCATCAAACAATTTAAGAAATTTATTTTAAATTTAAAAATAATGATTCAATATAAGACAAAGTACACAATTTAAGAATGTTGTATGAATGTAAGAAATATATATAACATTCAATTTTCAAACGATCATATGGAATGTCTCAAAGGAATACATCACTACAGAAATGTGCAATACATAGACTTGATGGGACCAAAATTGTGAGTGAATTTGTCTCGTGTATATGTTTATGCTATTTTCATAGAGAAATAATGTGAGCACAATATAACGCACTCACATTACTTTTTATTGGGATTTGAAATTTCTAATACTTACGCTTGGATTTGGATAGGATATTTAACCCTAACGGTTAGACTAGCTAGTCCATGACTGAATCCATGTTTTTTAGTAAAAAAAGTGTCTCAAGTGTAGTCTTGTTTTTTCACATGTTTTAAGATAATATTCCATAAAACATGATTGTATGTCATGTTTTTGTCTTAGGTTTGGTGTTCATATATTTCTTTCTAAAATCCAAATAGTTTAGGTTTTGATCCTCATCTATTATTTTTTCTACATAATTTTAAATCCACTCATCAAAATTTCAAAAAAATTATGTTGACATAATCTATTCTCCATCCTAGACATATTCAAAAATAATAATTTTCAATTTTTTTTTCAAAATTAGGGGGCATACACACAGTTACTTTATTTTTGAAATGTATCCACTTTGAAAATTAGTAGAAAAAATATATCCATTGAAAAATAGTAGAAAAAATAGCGGGACCTAATATATGATCTTAGCTAACTTTCTACTAGAGGATTTGTAAAATATCTTACGGAACTAAAAAATGGGGGGTGCACATATGAAACTATGTTATCTTTTTTACACAAAAACATGAACATTTTGTGCACACATCACATTTAAACCTCTTAATCTTCATCATTTTAAAAAATAGAAGTTTAAAACCTAGATTCTAAGCACTATGATTATTGTTCTTATCAATTGTCAAATTTTGAGCATAAGCATGTCAAATTACTCACTGAAGTTTTTCTTTTGTTTATTTCATGAAAAAAGTGGCCATTTTTGACCCCATTTAGTCCCACATTTCCATGCACATACCCATATACTTTATGGCTCTTGAGTTGGCCTTGAGATGCTTTTGACTTGGCTTGGTCTATTCTTAACCTAGATTTAATTGCTTTATACTTGTATAGAGGTTGCTCCTAATGTTTTATCTTGATTTAGGTAAGATTATGGCAATTTTTCTTAAGACTTGATAAGTATTTCCTAGATGAACTCTTGATAATGTTATGTGAGTAAATTAGTATGTCTAACTTGTTTTATACCACTCAATGGGATGTGATTTCACATTACTTAGCCGATTAGGAAGTGGAAATAAGATAAACATAGAAAAAAAATGACCATTGACCCATTGTAGACAAAACTGTCAAACAGGGACAAAATTGTATGAAGGTTATATTTATGTTCTTTTCAAATTGGGGAAAAGACTAATACTATGAAAAAACAACAAACCATATGTAAGTGTCATATCTAGAGAACTATGAAAAGAGATACAAGACCCCTCTGAGAATGTTAGACTTCATTTATGTATGCTGTATCAAAATATCATATTCTCACATTTTATTATGAAGTGATTTGTACAAAGTTCAAACGTTAGTAGGATCTATTACCACTCACCCCATCAATTAAAGGATAATAAGATACCAACCTAACAATTATCAACTACATAGAAAACCAAATCTTAGGTGTCTACACCTTCTATGTAAAAATCATCTTATTAATTTGGACTTTATTAATCAGTCTTTTGACTACATGTGTAGACTTACATTTGATATCCTCTCTAGGTGAGGTTCTTCATATATATGCAAATTAGATCACTCGAAAGACTCTACTATATGACCACAATGGTTAAGATGAGAGATCTATATGAACAAATAATCTGTATTGATAAGGTGACTATGATGGACTTATATATACTATTTGGGTTGACACTCATTAAATCAAACCCATTTGGGTCGAATCTCATATAAATATCATCTTATGTTGTATAGGACTTCAGAAAATTAAACCTTAGTGGAGTTTATGGAGCAATTCATCTCATCAATTAGAAGATGACTTTCATGATTACAATTTCATTTAACAATATTCTAGAGACATTAATGATCTTTGGTTGGGTTATTAATGAACTCTACAAAATGCCAAATTTAGATGAGATTCTGAAAAAATGAGCATATTATATATAGGCAACACTTATTGCATTAGAAATTCCCCAAGTGAATAGCTTGTGGGCTATGTGAATGTAATAATGATGTTCTAGGAAAGTAGAAAAATGTTCTCAAAACATCAAAGTACAAGTATGATGTTCACCTTTAGACATCCTATTATATCTTACGCCATTTTCTAATTATCCTTTTATCTAGATCCTGATTGTACATAACGTCACTACCTTATTATGATTTCTATTTAGGTAGCCATTTAACAAATGACCCTTATACCCCAATTAGATATCTTCTTATTAGTTACTCCATCTATTGATCCTTCCATTTAGGATCTCATGATTTCTTATTACTTAGAGCTGATAGCATAACCATGGTTTTAGAAATCGTGCTACCTCTTAAACCTCCCTGGCTAACAGTACATTTTACCAATGGCTAATATCTTTAGATATGGTGTCATTGTAATAATTCATCATGGGTCAGCCTATTTATAGAAAACATTATACCTATGAGAACCCTATATAAGCAAGTCACAGCATTCACTCATTTACTCACATGTCACTTTCCAAGACTAACACTAGAAAATATCTTACTCAAAAGCATTAAAAACTCAAGTAGTGGAACTTATCATTAGGAAGTTTACCCCTACATGAGGTCATTAGCACTCTAGGAAACTCAGGTTCTAGAGCCAATTCCAAGCCACTAAGGTACCATCAAATCCAAGTCAATCACCGAGCAAGCAAGCTCAATTGCAGTCATTATCAGTGATCTTGTCAGATATTTTTTATGTCATATAAATGGTCACATCTCTAGGTGGAGAATTATGTCATAAGGTGATGAGGCCCTCTTTGCAGTAGTGCCAATGTGTGTAATATTGCACTCATTTATTTTCCAATAACCGAAGTATTTTTAGTGTTAAATCCCACATGTCCAGGGTTTTGGGTCTTTTCAATATGATTATTAAGTTAGGGTTTGATCACATTTGATGAGACTCTAATATCTTATAGTGATGCATTGTCACAATCATTTGCAAGGGTGCATCTACAACATCTTGTAAAGTGCAACATTTCATAGATGGAACCATCAGTTAGGGATGGAAATGTTGAACAAAGTTTGATGGTTAAGTCCTTTATCTAGGTATGCATACAAAACTATGCTTTTATCCTTAAATAGAATACCGCAAAGCATCTACAATTACATTTTAGTTTTTATCATCATTTTATCATGACCCATATATAGTTTCTAAGGATCACTAAATATATAAGATGAACTCGGCACCCTTTCATTACTTTGTCTAAAGTTATCCACCGTGTTTAGATTTATTTATCTTACAAACCACACTATACCCTTAAGTCTATTATAGTCTTGCATGCTACCATAGATAAATTGATCTATACACAGACATCTAGATCTTCCAACCTTAAGATAGGTGAAACCATGTTAAGTAAAGAGGAAGTGTGTTCTTTACACCCCCTTCCTCTCTAAGTTAAAAGAACCACAACTTATTCTAGGTGAATCATTATGGTGAACTTGCTTATTGATCACGTAATCTTTAACTTATTTGGCCATTAGGTCACCCTATTCCAAATCATGATTTCTATTGTAAATCCTTAGGGAGCTCTATGTCAAGATGTTTATTCTGATGATGCAAGATTTCTTGTCCTAATATTACGATTGTAATCTCATCATTTGTGCTTTCATTAGATTACCCATTGTCAACCATAAGATATCTTTGATGATAGCTTAGCATAAGGTTCTGAGATTATCCTAGTTATAATTACGGGATCTTTGCAAGTCATCTTGAAAGGAGTGAAAAGAAGATCGTATTCTAAGCCGCAAAAATCTCAGATGATAATCAGCACATCACATTTAATAAGTTGAAAGGAATTCACCAAAATAACCTTACATAAAGGACCTTTATAAACAAATGAGCTAGCAATATCATATATAATTATGGAACTCAATGCAATACATTGAGAATGGGCCTTGCATTAAATAGGCATGGAATTAGCAATCTAAGAACTAGTCAAGGTCGTAGATCAAGCCAGGAATCAAGGAAGTAACAAGTCATCAAAGAACTAGTCTAGACCATAGATTTATGAGAGAACTAGACATCTAGGATCTAGTCAATACCATAGATCAAGTTAAGAACTATACTCTAACAACTAGATAATAACTCCTACACAACTAAATACACCTTAAACAAGCTAACCACAGACATAAGTGGGTAGGGATAACCTAAAATACAAGGTAATTAAAGTACTTAGGTAAACATGAGCAAAAGGATAAAATAGCCTACACTAATACCCCCCCTAAAGTGAAGCTAGGTGGGTGGAAAATAGAGGTGGCATGTCCATAGTATGAGTCCCAACAACTAGGCCTGATGAGGTACTCATGTACAATAACTAAGGAAAAAGGGAACACCACAAGGTACCCAAAACCAGTAACAACAAAGTAAAGAGAGAAAAACCCTCCAAGGCATCCCAAGAAGCTCGGCTCAAAAAAACTTGTACAATGTTGAAGAAGTTTGGTGTGCACTGTGGTCTGAATCCACTGTTCGATCACAAAAATCAAAAACAACTGACACTGGGCTTCACCAGAATAGCTCCATACAAGGAGACTGTCAACGGAGTGATGTCAAAAGTGTAAAAAAACACCAAACATAATTCGATCAACTGTTGCAAATAGGTGTGCCACGATCCAAGAACAATAACCAAAGCAACAAGGAAAGGACACAAAATCTAGAGTGTCACGATCCAAGAAAACCAAGGTAACAAGGCAAGGACACAAAACCCGAAGAAGGGATCAGAACCACACCCTCCCATACTACTGAATGGGTGGAGTGACGCTACAAATCTGTATGAGTTGTCAAAACAACTACTCGAACACTGAAAAATTAACACTGGGCTCCACCAGAATAGCTCCCCCATAAGAGAGACTGTCAACATGCCAAAAGTGTCAAAAATACAGATACAAAATCTCTCAACAAACAAGAGAGATACACTACACCTGCTAAAGAAAAATGCTCAAAACAAGAAGCATCACAATGCAGATAGGTATAGAAAGTGGAGCAAGAGGCCGAATGGTGGAGGAGCCACGCCTATAGAGTCCTCTCAATGAATGCCTATGTTGCCTCCACGAGTGATCAGATATCCACCCCAAATCAACACGGATGGATGAAGAAGATGCCTACATATGACTTGGTGCAAAATGCACAATGGGTGCATGTAAAAGAACATCAGAATGTGTGTCAGGTTGATCATGTCTGACAACTGAAATCTCAGGTTTCTCAAGCCTGAGTGAAGGTGCAAAACTCATGTGTTGCTCATGATCCTCAGAAAGAGTCAAGCGAACAAAAAAAGGAGCTCTGTCAATGTGTGATCCCAATGAAGTATCTGCTCGAAAACCAATGTCATGACGAGAATTCCACTTAACATGTGGAATAGAGGAAACAATACCCTGTGAATGTCTGTCAATGACTCCGCTAGTGAGACCCATAGAACAGAGCATGCGAGAACTGAATGCAGTGGTATGCTTCTTAAAAAATCCATGCAGCTAAGCAAAAGTAGGATACACAACATGTGGTACTGTAATAGGCACAGATGTGGAAGAGCATGTAGTAACAAGCCTCACAGGTTTAGAAGCATCAAAAGTAGGTTCAGGCTCAAAGACTGACAGATCAATGTCAATGGGTACAAGAGCAATAGCTGCAAGTGGACTAGGAGCATGGATATGGTTGTCCACAATATGATGGTGATGTTGTAGGCTAGCAAGTTTGTTCTGCAGGGAGTGTATTATTGTATCCTTATCATGAATGAGTGATTGTAGAAGAGAATTTCACTTCTTGAGCGATCTATTTTCTTCCACAAATTTTACAATATCCTCTTGAAGTCCACATACTTCAGAGAAAAGCATATCATTTTCAGAATCCATGATAGGTACAAACTCCAACTCCCAAAAATTTAGGACGTCGGGCTCAGCCAAAATTACATCCACAATTGATTACAACACTCCTCCATATTTGGCACTTTATAATTATAGTTTAAGTCTCAAAATAAATAACTCCAATGGAAAGAACATGAAAAAACAAGCACTTCTACAAAAAACAACACTCAAAACCGAGTTACCGATCAAAAGTTACAAGCTTTTTAATATTTTCCTCTGTTATTTATTTTAGTTGCCACTAAAATAAAATAAATTGTTGTTGCCTTCACCACACAAATAAAATTAAAGGGGGCTGAAGTTAAGCACAATACTAGTAGGAATCGCAAGCTTTAAGCCCTCATATGACCATACCATATGACCAAGGGATAAAGATTTTAATGGGTGTTTGATCCCACGTTTTGTCCTCTTCACGACATGGATCTCGATCTTTAGCGGTGTGCTTCCTACAACGCCTTCAAAAACCCCAATAAAAATGACTGCCTCCAATGAGAATGGACCGATTTGCTTAAATAGGCAAGGAATAACAATCTAAGAACCAATCAAGGTCGTAGATCAAGCCATTAAATAAGGTTTTCCTACCTTCAAAGAACTAGTCCAATGGAAGCCATCTGATTTGCATAAAAACATAGCAGTAACAAAATACAACCAAATCCCATAGGAGCCTTATATATGAATATATAATGAATTTATTTGTAAGAATAAAACATATAGATGGATGATCAACAACAATCTCTAACTCTGATACCATGAAAGGAATGATAACTAGATCGTACCAATCCAAGAAAATATCTAAATAAGATAACACCACGATCACATAAGATGATAAGCAATGGGTGAGGATAAATAAAATAGCTTTACAATAAAGTACCTTTGCAAACATGAGCTAAGGTAGCAATATCATATATTATTATGGAACATTAATTTTCAGATACACTAAGAATGTGCCTTTCTTAAATAGGTAAGGAATAAAACGTCAAAGAACACTCTGATTAAGGTCGTAGATCAAGCCGCTAAATCATTCAAATATACACTTGTGATACAATGAACTACTGCATATACCATAGTTTAGGAGAGAGTGGTACTAAATGATACAAGGATCAGTTTGGGGCAGAGTCAAGGAAAGAACTTCCAATAACATACTTAAGTGAAGAATTATACCTAACAATAGGTTGAATCTTGTAGTCTACTAAGATAAAAAAATTTTCCACACACATTGGGTGAATCAATTCACCTAATCAAAGGTAAATAAATACCTAGGTGAACATGAGTTAAGGTATCACATACCTTATTTAACAGAGCATTTTAACACAACAAGGCGTGCAAAGACATCTTAGATTTCCTACAAGGGCTCAACACAATAACACATGATGTCAAATGAATAAGAGATTCTAATTAGAATTGGAAGACAAATAAGTAGAGTAAAGTATTATTTCAAACTATAGCAAACAGATACCGCTATTTTGCAAGTCATGACTCCCCAAGTTTATACAATGAAGAACAGGTAATAATCTTACGTGATCATTTTAATTGATCACCCGAAAGCTCAATACACAAGTTATAGCAGGATTCAATCAGTGATTATGACCTAAAAATATACTCATTCCTTAGTGCTCTAATTGTTCCACTTCTTAGTTTCCAAGGCGACAGTCCACTATTGCATAGACTTTCAGCATATTTAAGCATAGGTGAGAAAAATCTTCATTGTAACTTATGATGATACAGTTCCTACAACTATTATCTCAGGAGACAGAACCTTGAACACATATCTAAGAGGCCATCTGCACGATTTATTATTCTAAGTACAGTTCATGAGAACTGCATCAATAGGAACTACACATCACCCAAAGAATATTCTACTCTTTAACAATATCATGCGGTTAGGAAACGATTCACATGGATCCTAAAGGAATGGATCTGAAGACTATCAAATTACGAATAGATTGGTAGTGCAATGAAAATGGTTCAGACCATACCAACTTGAAGAAAATTAAAATGTTTTGATTCATGAACAAGAGATTCATTCTGAAAACAAGTGAAAAAATTCTACTGGTATACTTCAATCTGAAGTAGCAACACACTTGAAAGGGTTACAAGGAGTAGTAAACAAAACATCGAGTGTATTTTGGTGATTCTAAACAACTTGGCTAATCATATCAGATTATGCATGATTCCAAAGCCACTGAAACAGACCATCAATCTATATTTTTGTTAGAGAATTACAGGTTGGTACCATTTATGATCATTGACTCCATACATATATTAACAATTGATTCAAGAAGATGTTGCCATTCGACTTATAAGTTCAGAGTCCTATGTCGAATGTATTGCCCGACTTTTAAGTCATGTGGATGCATTATATTAGAATGATTCTTGAAGTCACAAACTCAAATGAGGATCAATAATCTATTTGGATTCCCTAAAATCACAAGATTTACACGAATGAGAAGTCTTGTATCACTCTCAATAAGGTGTTGAGTAGCAATAGAGGCATATATTTGGGAGGAATAACAATAATCAGATCCTTGGAGGAATCTTGGATGTAAAATAATAGTGCGATAATTTAGAGAGAATGGTTACTATCTCAAGGAAAAATCGATAATTGAACAGTTAACGATTAGTATGATCAGTTGAAAGTCACCAATAAAATCGTGGTTTCGCGAATTTATACCAAGTAAGAAGAGATCTTCTCAAAATTCCGTTATCTTAAAGCCTAATTTTTCTTCCCTCCTAACAAGGATATGAAATGGCTATTCCACTAATAAGTTTACTTGATTTGGTCAGTGATTGAGAGGAAATATACTTGCTTGGATTTATAACAGTAATTTTAGCCTGAAAACACAGAATGAATAGAGAATTCATACCAATAGATAGATAATACTTACCGTCATACTCTATAAATCTTGGATTACTTCAAAAACCTTATCGCAATTATTGTCACTATGAAATGTGGATCAATTAAGATGACAAAATAAAACTGGTCGCCAACCCATGAAGCAAACCCTAAAGTTATATCTAGAAAACATTGTACAACAAGTTCATAAACCAGGGTGGAACGATAAGATATCATAGCAATCACTAGAGTGAAGTTATCAAACAAAAGATTAAGGCCTTATGATTTTATAGAATATTAAATTTTTAAGGAATTATTTGTCTCAAAATTACAAAAGGATAGACAATCTTAGTTAGACCAGCAATATCCCAGGAAATTATCTTTGATACACCAAAGGCTAAAGTTACAAGTGCATACCCATTTGAATCAGCACATTGATGGGGGATTTATTTCAACAAACGCAAGCATGAGGTGGATGAATTGGAATAAGATCATAAAATATTCATCCTTGATATAATAGAACTTCTATAAGGATTCACCATATGACAAACTTCTTTGGCAACCTTGGCAAAAAAATAAAGGTCATTTTTATCCAACTCAATCTTTATATTTGACATAAGATCATATTTCATCCGAGGAATAAACATAACTAGTATACGTGGTTTCCATTGACCTCTAGCATATCCAAGTGACTTGTCCTTAAGCACAGTAATCTTGCGTACAAGAAATAGTAAATACAAATTTTAATACCAATAGCATAGGGGAGAATAATAGAGTGCACCCATTAGTTCATAGGAGTTGTAGCAAAATTCCGGAGTAAACAAGGAGCGCGCATAGGTTGGCAGTAAGAAAGACTCATTTTAATCCACTTAGTTACTATCATTGGATTACCATATACCGGAATAACATGTGAAGGTAGTTCTGACGAGTGGACTTAAGGTTAGTTTAAATTGGAGCCTTAGGTACCAAGGAATAGAATATTCCATAAAAATATTCTTAAAATGGAATAATATGCTTTAGTGATTTTAAAAAATAGGGTTTTGGTAAGCTTCAATTAATTAAGAATATGATAATCCTATAGTGATAATGATTCATAAAAGATTGGAATGGATCAATAACTAGAAATCATTTTTGACTAAGGCAAAAGGAGATGTACTGATTCTATTTAAATATGCATTTACTTGGATCTAGATTGTAATCAACTAACGTCAAAGGGAGTGCACATAAAGATTCAACGTTAGCACATGCGATCAAGGAAACAAGAATGGGAATCGGACTTTGAAAGGTGCATTCATTCTCCTTCCCTTAAGAAAGAATCATTCTCAATGCGACATAACACTAGTCAAGAAATATTCCAAGGGGTAAACAAAAAAGTAAAGATCAAGATGAAAGCTCTCCTATGCGGAGTAAATTTTCTGAGTTAGAGTGTCACGACCTTGATGTAGATCGATATGATATAACCCTCTTTGATGTATATGAGTATTGTAAACGTTGGCAATCAATTATGATGAATTCAGTTCCTATATATCTCTTATTTTATGGGTTCATACTCTTTAGTGTCCATCATATTGCTTATTGTTAAGGATTCATTTATTTATATTTGTTATAATGTATAA